>CM076577.1:277875550-278475550 GCA_034641835.2 Pinus albicaulis | reverse complement strand
AGGTAGGAACACATAATACATCATTAAACCAACCATTATCTAGATGAATGGCTCCAGACCCTACAACACTAAGAGATCTATCATCACCAACATATTTTTTTTGGGTGTTAAAATCATTTAAAAAAGAAAACATGGCTTTATTTTTGGGCATGTGGTAAGAGGCTCCAGAATCAATGAGCCACTAATGAGAATGAGAAGAAGAAGATACATTCAATGCATAACCAGACCTTGATGCTTGACAACCACAAGCAGAAAGTGCCATTCCTGAAGATGAATTTGAAGAGTTATCCAAATGGATGTTAAGCTTGTTCATTGTTGCTTCCAAGGCTTCCATCTTCTTAAAATATTTTGAATATACGTGGTCATCACGATTACAAAATTTTCAACGTTTATCTGTCTTATTTCCTTTATTTTTATTTGCCTTATCAGTTTGTTGAGTTTCTTTTTTAGTTTGCAACTGAAATTGCTTAAGACCCTTGTTTGGTTTAGGACCATTCTTTTTAGGATGTTGCTTCTTAGGATTATTTGGATATGGTTGTTGTTGGGTTGTTAAGGCTTTCTTAGAAGAGTTTATAGTATTAATAAGACTAAGGTGTAAGATTTTTTTTGTTCTCTTATCAAATAATCGCAAAAGACATCAAAAGAGGGGGGCTTGTAGGTTGTTCGTTGAGAAATGAGGGCTTCTCTAGTGGAATGGAAGGTGGAAACAAATACAGAGTATGCAGGGCCTAGCTTAGCAAGAATGGAATAGATAAGACTACCATCTTCCTTTTTGACCTTACAACCTTCTAAAAGAAGTCTAAGAGTCTTGAATTTGGACAAAAAATCTTCAAAAGAGGAGAAATTATTGGGGTCCAAAGTAAGCAACTCATTTTCAAGTTGGTGGGCTCTGATTTCATTTTGAACGCCAAAAATAGTATTTTGATTTTTTATAGCTTCAACAGGGGAGTCAATTTCTTGGATATGATATCTAAGATCTTGAGCAATGGACATTCCTCTCAACCTTTGTGCTTGATCTTGTTTATTATCCCATTTAGCTTTTTTATCTGCATCGGTAGGTTTAGATTCTTGTCTTAAGGCTATTATATAAAGGCCTCTACTTCTAAGTAAGTCTACCATGTAGGATAGCCATTGGAAATAATTGGTGTTGTTAAGAATAATCAGACATGCATTTTCCATTAAAAAAAAAATAAAAAAAATTGAAAATGTTGAAACTAACTGCTCCAATGGAAGTAACTCAAAAAATTAGGCCAAAACAAAAAAAGGCTCTGAAAATGGCTTCCGGATGAAGAAATTATGCATTTTTGAAGAAAAGTTGTGGTAGATGCCAAGTAGTCACGTGATAGGTTGAAATTTGATGATGAAGTTGTACTTTTTACCCTTTCCCAAACTTAATATAATAAGCTCACTTTAAAAAAAATACTACTTTATGTGACCCACTTTTATAAACCAGCCTAGATCCATCTTAACCTTGGATCTATCAAGCGCCGAGAGAGATCAAATCTCTCGAGATGAAAACCTCTTTTTTGAGTGCAAAACTTGAGGAAAGGTTTTCACCTTGAGAGATTTGATCCCTCTCGGAGCTCAATAGATCCGGGGTTAAGATGGATCTAGGCTGGTTTCAGTCATGTGCGGTCATACAAAATTTGTTGAACATCTAATTATTTTGATCATTTTAAATATGCTAAAAATGTCTAAGATTAATGATGAATGATGAGACAATTACTAAATTTAATGATTAAATAAAAATTTTAAGTGCAAAGTGACAATGTAACAATGTTGAATGATAGAAAATGTGAGTAATAAGAATGAAGTCAATTACAAACAATCTTCATACTATTTTATTTTATTGTTCCTATTGTCACACATTTAGCTATTCTCTATTACTATGTTTGAATGAAAAGTTATTAACAATGTTGAATGATAGAAAATGGGAATAATAAGGATGTAGCCAATTATAAATGGTTTATAGTTTCAAGAAGAATACATTTTAGGTAAGTGAAAATTTTACTTAGGATGAAAATTCATCTTTTGTATTTATGGTTGAATTATTGCAACACATAAGTCAATTCATGTCATGTGTAATGCTTATGTGCTCAGACAAAGAGTGTGTGTGTGTATTTTGGGGGTGAGAGAGATATAGATGGAGGGGGGGATAGAGGGGAGAAGAGAGATGCAAAGACAGGGTGGGGAGTAAGAGATATAGATATGGAGAGAGAAGTGTTAGAGAGAGAGAAGGAGAAGAGAGAGAGGGGGAGTGGAAAATAGAGAGAGAGAGAGAGAGAGTATGTTTGGGGGGTGAGATTGTGAGATAAAGAAGGTGAGACAATAGGAGATAGAGATATAGATGGAGGTGGTAGAGATGTCCTTACACTGGAATCAATGCACACTATTAATCTAATTATTTTGAAATTAATGTACATCATACATCTAGTTGCATCAAATTAGAAACCAACATATACACTGAAATCAATGCATCTAGTGAAATAATAAAATAGGATTAGAAACCAAATTCTACACTAAAATCAATTCATCTTGTGCAAACAATCAAATAGGATTAGAAAGAAAAATCTACACTAAATTCAATGCATATATTGCAAGCAATCAAATAGGATTATAAATCAACATCTACACTGAAACCAATGCATAGAGGGGAGAAGAGAGAAGCAAATACAAGGTGGGGTGGAAGAGATATAGATATGGAGAGAGAAGTATTAGAGAGAGAGAGAGAGAGGAAGTAGAAAATGGAGGGATATATATATATATATGGAGAGAGAGTGTGTATGTTTGGGGGGTGAGATGGAGAGATAAAGAAAGAGAGACATGGGAGATAGAGATATAGATGGAGGGGGAAGAGGTGTGCTTACACTGAAATCAATGCACATTATTAATCTAATTACATTTAAATTAATTTACATCATAGATCTAGTTGCATCAAATCAGAAATCAACATCTACAGTGAAATCAATGCATCCAGTGAAAGCAATCAAATAGGATTAGAAAGAAATATCTACACTAAATTCAATGCATCTATTGCAAGCAATCAAATAGGATTAGAAATCAATATCTACACTAAAACCAATGGATCTAGTGCAAGCAATCAAATAGGAGTAGAAGTCAACATCTTCACTGGAATCAATGCATCTAGTGTAAGGTATTAAATAGGATTCTAAATCAACATCTACACTGAAATAAATTCATCTAGTGCAAGTGATCAAATACGATTAGAAATCAATATCTACACTGAAACCAATGCATCTAGTGCAAGCAATCAAATAGGAGTAAAATCAACATCTAACTAAAATAAATGCATCTAGTGTAAGGTATTGAATAGGATTAAAAATCAACATCTACATGGAAATCAATGCATCTAGTGCAAGTGATCAAATTGGATTAGAAATCAACTACTACACTCAAATCAATACATCTATTTTAGTGAAAAACCAAAATATTCATGAATTTCTAGATCTAACTTCTATTTCTATATGTGTCTTTGTGTGTCTCTCCTTTCTTCCCTCTCTCTTCACCTTCCATTCTATGTCTATCTCCCTCTCTCTCTCACCACCTCTCCCTCCCTTTCTCTATCTTTATCTTCTTCCCTCTCCCCCCTGCAATATATATCTATACCTCCCTCCATCTCTCCTTATTTTTCTCTCTATCACATCCCCTGAAATACATGTAATTATCTCTCTCTCTCTCTCTCACTCATTTTCTTTGTCTCTCTCTTCTTCCCTCTTTCCCCCTAATTATATATCTCTATCTCCCTCTGTCTCTCCTTCTTTATCTCTCTATATCATCCTGTATACATTATATCTCCATATCTATCTATCTATCTATCTCTCCCTCTTCCTGTCCCTCTCTATATCTTCCCCTTCTCTCTCTCTCTCTCTCTCTCTCTCTCTCTCTCTCTCTCTCTCTCAGCCCCCAAACATATACACTATCTCTCCATATATATCTACATATTTATCGCTCTCTCACCCTCCCTCCCTATTCCTCTCCCTCTCAATCCCTCCCTCTTCCTCTCCCACTCTCTCCCTCCCTCCCTTTTCCTCTCCCTCTCTCTGTCTCCCTTCCTCTTCTCTCTACATATCTATCTCTCTTCCTCCCTCCCTCCCTTTTCCTCTCTATTATTCCCTCTCTCCCCCCTCCATCTATATCTCTATCTCCCATTTTCTCTCTTTATCAACCCAAAAACATAAACACTCTCTCCCTTCATATCTATCTATCTCTCTCTCCCTCCCTCTTCCTCTCCCTCTCTCTCTTCCCCTTCTTTCTCTCTCTCTACCCCATTTCCCTTGTCACTCCCTCTCTCTCTCTCTCTCTCTCTCTCTCTCTCTCTCTCTTCCCCTTCCAACTCCATCTCTCTTCCCCTCTCCCTCTCTCCTCTCTCTCAAGTCCTCTCTCTCACTTTCTCACCCACCTCCCTCTATCTCTCCCTCCCATCACACACGAATGATATAATATAATGTTCAGATGTTTCCAGGATTTAGATTGAGAGATATACTTATATTTTGTTATTATTATTATAAATATATCCATTACAAATATATTGAGCCAACATTAAAAATGTTTACAAACTTTCTTACATTACATCTACACATTAATATGAATATTAGATAATAATATTAATTTGGCCCATGGTATTTGGGACATAGGCTTCACCTAAATAAAACATCCTTTTTAAGTGTCGTTAAATATAAAGTTAATTATGGAGTAAATATAAAAAGAGGGTTTATTTATTTTTTCATACCTCTAGTTTATTTATATTTATATTTATTTACCATACCTATTTGTTCCTCATTAATATTATTTATTTAAATATGGTATTTGACCCATGATATTTAGCCCATGGTATTAATAATAATTTGTTCCATGGTATTAATAATAATTTCTTCCATGGTATTTGGCCCATATGCTTCACCTAAATAAAACTTCTTTTTTGAGTTTTTTAAATATATAAGGAGGTTTATGGAGTAAATATAAAAAAGGGTTTTATTTATTTACTATACCTTGGAGTAAGTATAAAAATAGGTTTTATTTATTTACCATACCTCCAGTTTATTTATATTTATATTTATTTACCATAACTTTTTTAGTGTTAGTAAATATAACTTGGGGTTAAAAGGCAGAGATAATTATTACAAATATATTGATTACAATTAAGTTTTGAGTGTTCGTAAATATAACTTGGGGTTAAAAGGTAGGGATAATTATTACAAATATATTGATTACAATTAAGTTTTGAGTGTTCGTAAATATAACTTCGGGTTAAAAGGTAGGGATAATTATTACAAATATATTGATTACAATTAAGCCGACATTACAAAATGTTTACAAACTTTCTTACATTATATCTACACATGTACCCTATATATTGAGCTGACATTACAAAAGTTTATAGAATTTCTTACATTACATCTACGCATCTACCCTATACTGGGTTGTAGAGTGCCTCTCCTTATGCAATAAGTGAGAGTCACTTTTACAATGTTACTTTTACATGTGTCTTTTTAAATATATATATATATATATATATATTTTAATGCAACTTACCAAAAAGTATAATAGGAAAAAGTAACTTAACAAAAAACATAAGTGAGAATCACTTTTACAATGTTACTTTTACATGTGTCTTTTTAAATAATTTTTTTTTTTTAATGCAACTTACCAAAAAGTATAATAGGAAAAAGTAACTTAACAAAAAACAAGTAACTTCTTTTTAGAAAAAGAAGCTTGACAAAGAGACTTGAACCCAAGACCTCTATTCTCATAAAGTAACTTTACACCAAGTGAGCTAGTTAAATGATCCCATGATTGTTTGAAATGAGGAAGGTTTTTTTTTTAGGTTGTTCCTTGAGAAATGAGGGCTTCTCTAGTGGTATGGAAGGTGGAAACAAATACAGAGTATGCAAGGCCTAGCTTAGAAAGAAAGGAATATATAAGACTAACATCTTCCTTTTTTACCTTACAACCTTCTAAAATAAGTCTAAGAGTCTTGAATTTGGACAAAAAATATTCAATAGAGAAGAAATTATTGAGGTCCAAAGTAAGCAACTCATTTTCAAGCTGGTAGGCTCTGATTTCATTTTGAATGCCAAAAACAGTATTTATATTTTTCATAGCTTCAGCAAGGGAGTCAATTTATTGGATATGAAATATAAGATCTTGAGCAATAGACATTCCTATTACTAATATATTGTGGGAAATTCTACACTATGGAAGGTTGTTATGGGTGAATTTGGTAGCAATTTGTGTGGTTTCTTTCTATTGTAGCAGACAATCATTCACTTTGTCGTGGTCAGGGTGGCTAAGGAATTTTGGGTATAGGAAGAACTAGAGGGTTGATTTTTTCTCTAAAAGAGCATTAATTATAAGTGGATTAAAAAATTGGGCTATGTTTGATCTTCAAAATTGGTGACATCCTTTTAGGATTCTACTTTTGGAAACTTTATGCCTTATTCCTCTATTCAATTTGGTTACTAATATATTGTGGGAAAATATACACTATGGAAGGTTTTTATGAGTGAATTGGGTAGCAATTTGTGCGATTTATTTTTATTGTAGCATAAAATCGTTCACTTTGTCCTAGTCGGGGTGGCTGAGGAAGTTTGTGTTGGTTTTTATAGCATCAGAGGTGTTCTGGTCTCGAAATTTTGTGGAGAGGCTAAAACACAGAAGTTCTCCATAACCTAGAAATCGTTTATGGAAATTCCACCTAGAAATGGATTAATTAGATTATTAACCAATTTTTAAATATTTCACAAGTCTAAACTTATGAAAGTTGGTTAATTAATCATAATTAATTGAGATAAGGTGTGAATCATCTAGAAACTCACACGGATCAACTCTGATATGATATTGGCCCTTAATTAATTTTTAATATTGGTCGTTGGAGGTCCAACATAAGATTATAAGAATAAATTGATGCGTAGATGGAGAACACGCTCGTGGACACACTTCCTTGAGAAGTTTGATTTTCCAGAGACAAGAGACGAAAAAGTTTGAGGCAAAAGGAAGTAGGGAGAAACAGGGGCAGGGATAGTGAAGTCGGAGGAGGATTTCTAGATCCGGTGAGTGCATTTGCAGAGAGGCCAAAATTTCTCCAGGAAGTTGCACAGAGGCAACGCAGAAGCTTCAGAGGGCAGTTTGATTTACTGAAGGAAGAAAATGTTTTCAGTTCCAGAGGCTAGGCAGAGGTTTGATAGGGTTAGAGAATTGTTTTCCCAGTCAGTAGCATGCATAACAACTTGATTTTTAGTAGTTTTGAGCAAAGCGAGTGAAGACAATGAGAGTGTTGGTTGACCATGTAGCAAATTGTTGCAAGGTGATGCAGAAGTTGCCTAGGGCTAGGTGTATGACTTGATTTTTAGTGGAAATCAAGTGTCGGGATTACTCAGAGTGAGGGTAATTTACCTCAAGATATTTTTTTCTTCAGTATTTTCTCTGCAGGATTACCAGTATTCGACATCCAGATTGTACTTAAATAAATTCATTGTTGCTTAATAATATAAAACCCTCAGCTACTGCACTAGTTTTCCAAAGTTGGGATTTTTCGAGGATATTTGTTAAAAAATAATTGTCATATTTTATGTGTGCGCTAGCATTTCTCAATTTCCAGCTCTATTAATTTCCTCAGTTTTATTTGTGAAGGTTTCAATGTGATTTATTCGATATTTTTCATAAAAATAATTTGTTGATTAATTAACAATTAGAATAATTAATTCCAATTATTGCAATAGGATGTCAGAATTGAAATTTTCACATGGTATCAGAGCGTGATTGATAAGAAGGGGAAGCTCAGAAGCGAAGACAAAAATTCATTGTCTAGAGGGAGCAACATGATAAATTTCTGAAGGTTGTGTAGATTTAATGTCACTTCCTAAATTATTTTGGTAGAGGGTTTATTTCTATGTTTTGAGGGATAATCTTGGTGAAGTCGGGGCCCATTTAATTTTCATTGGAAGACTTAGGAGTTAGAAGTTAGTTAATTTTATGTTATGTTGTTTTGTTGGTGATGTATGGGGACCACCCACACATGAAATACACACTCCCTAAGTAATTGGTTTGAAAAGCATGAGTGGGAAAAGCGTAGGCTTGGTAAGGGACCCACGATGGAAGAAAAGGTGGGAAAAAGGCTCCACGAAAGTTATAAAAGGAAGGAATCTCACTTCATTTGGCATTCTTGGCTTATCAATTTTATCTTTGTTGCTCGAGCTGCTTAGTCAGGTCATTTGTTGTTTAGCACGAGTTTTCCAAACGGAGAACTCACCCATTCTTCAGGGGACTTCAAGTGCTACCCTAGATTGGTTCATCCATTATCATCTGAGGGAGATTCACTGAGTTATTTTCATCATTTACCTTCAGTTTTCCCTAATAGTGTGTATTTTTGGAGGACGCAGTAGTGATTCTTGTGTGGCTATTGTAGCTCTATTATGGAGGTCTATTGCCAGGATAATTTTTGAGAAGGAGGCTCAATAGTTTGCTAAGTTATTGGGGGAGTTTGGAGGCTGGAAGTGATAGCTATATTCAGTAGTTATTTTGTAGTCACTAGGGCCAGCGCAGAGGAGAGAAACTGGGCACACGTGGCAGATAGTGTCTCAGCCATTTGGGTTATTATTTTCCAGGAGAAATAAGAGAAGTGTTGGTGGAGTTGTTTGTTGATTTATTGGAGTGTTGTGGAGTATTTTTTTGGTGATTTTGTAGACTACATGCTTCAATAGTCACTGGGGAGCATAGGGCCCGTTGGAGGTCAATTTTGGAGGGACATGATTAGGCCAAACCATTTCTGGGTTTTGGTTGGATATGCTTGAGGATCCTCAGAGTAGTTTTGTAGAATTTTCTAAGCACCATAGGTGGGGTTTCCATATATTCCATTGCAGCAACTAGTGCTAAATTGTTGGGATAACACATAACATTAGTTGGGCACTTTTCTGGGTATCATTGTTTCGGGTAGGTTTTGCTTCGCTTGCCAAAAAGGCAAGCCTAAGTGCATTTCTTCCATATATTTGTACTCTTGCCCATTTCTCTAATAAAATGGCTCAGTTGCTTCCATTTTTCTAATTGTTCTAGGTATTTACTACATTGTTTTAAATTTTGTGTTGAATTTTTTTTTGTTTTGGCAATAGCATTGTTTTTTCTATTTGGGAACATTACAGTAGAGCCTAAGCTAGGTAGATCAAAATGCTTGGGGAGTTCAAATTTTTAGTGCAAGATTGGCAGAAAATTCAGCTTGCCAGTTGAGTGATTCCAATTGGAAGAGGGAGAAGCAACAACTCATATTTTCACTGAGAATATTTCTTGTATGGGAACAAATGGTTTTGCAGCAGTTTTCTATAACAAAATCTATGTTGGGTGGAAAAAAAGGCACACAAAGGGGGGAAATTTCTCTCAGGGGATCTTGAGTTTTAGAGATCTAATTTTCTAATTACATATTGGTAGTAGTTGTGAGCATATCTTCTCACTCCAGAAGGGAGTGCGAGTAGCAGATTTAGTAGGCAAGCAAAGGGAAAGAGGGTGTTTCTGACCAGATTCATGATGGCCACATTTGGGCTCAAAGATCAAGACATATTGGACAGTGCCTCCAAATATGTTATTTGGAAGGCCAGAATGTCCTTTATCCTTGATGAACATGGTCTGAATACCTATGCAAAGAATGTGGTAGCAGTACCCCAGGATGTGGATCAGTAGAAGGAGTACAAGAAGGAAATGGAAAAGGTGAAGTGAATGATCTTGGATGGAGTTATAGATCATATAGTCTCACATGTAGCTGGCAAAAATATTTCCAAGGATATGTGGGATGCTCTCTCCATGGTATGTCAAAGTTCTTCCAAGTAGCGGAAGATGTTTCTCCATGAGAACATGAGAAGCATAAGGATGAAAAAGGGTGAAGGCATAGATCCTTGTAGGACTCACAAGTGTTTTTCCAAAGTATATTAGGCAGAGAAACTTTTCTTGGTTACGACGGGATGTGTTTCGACCTACAATGAGAGGAGTTGAGGTGAGATTTATTAAAGAGAACCATCAACGGAAGAAGGAACAAGGGCGTGAAGAGTGAGAATGAAGAAGAGAATATCGCCCTAACATCGAAGGGTTCCAGCCAGGGACAGGGGGAGAAGAATAAGAATAAGGAACTGTCAAAGTTCAAGTGCTTTAGATGTGATGAGATTAGTCACTACAGTGTGCAGTGTCCTCTCAGGAAGAAGGACAAGTCAGAGAAGCAATACTAAGCAACAACATCTGCTGATATAGGCAAGTTGTCGTCCAAGTTGGAGGAAGAGTTTTCTATGTTTGCAGCTATACCTTCAGGAGAGAGGTGGGGAAATATGGTACTACAGTCCCAGATTTGCAGAAGACGGGCAGGGTCCATTGAGGTGTCTTCCTCATGAATCATTATCTTTCTATGGGAATCCAAAATATCCAGTAGCAGGATGGATCAATGTCAGTGGTTTCATTCAGATTCCAAAGTGACAATTTCATACTAGTAGCAGTCAGGTGCTGAGGAGCGCAGTGTAGTGTTAACTACAAAGCAGGAGGCTCAGTAGCAACGCAAATTCCATAGTGGAAAATGTTGAGACTATTAGTAGTCAGATGCCCAGGTGACAGATGCAGAAGACACATATGATTCGGTATTTAGGATGCTTCTCAGTGGCAGTAGTTGCAGTTGCAACAACAACATATGAGAGGGAGTTGCAGTGCAGATGCAGCAGAGTTAGTAGCAATATAGTAGTGTCAGCAATAACACAGATACAACATCAGAGTTGTGCAATGATTGGTGGGAAGTGGCAGTAAATCATAGTAGCCAAGCATCAACAATGTGACATAGGGGTGATACAAATACATGGTGTTGTAGCAACAATGGTGCAACACTAGAACACCTTACTTGCTAAGAGGGAGTGTTAGTTTTGGAAGCATCAAAGGTATTCTAATCTCAAAACTTTGTGGAGCGACTAAAACACAAAATTTCTCCATAACCCATAAATCATTTATGGAAATTCCACCTAGAAATGGCTCAATTTGATTATTAACCAAATTTTAAATATTTCCTAAGTCTAAACTTAGGAAATCTGATTAATTAATAAAAATTAATTGAGATAAGGTGTGAATCATCTATAAACTCACACGGATCGACTCTAATATGATATTTTCCCTTTGATTAAGTTTTAAACTTGGTCGTTGGAGGTTCAACATGAGACTATAAGAAGAATTCAATGGGTAGATGGAGAACACACTTGTGGAGACATTTCCTTGAGCAATTCGATTTTCCAGAGGCAGTAGCCGGAAGAGTTCGAGCCAGAAGGAAGAAGGAACAAAGAGGGGCAGGGACAATGAAGCTGGAGGAAGATTCTTAGATCCGGTGAGTGCATTTGCAAAGAGGCTGAAATTTCTCCAGGAAGATACGCAGAGGAAATGTAGAAGCTTGAAAGGGAAATTTGATTTGCTGAAGGAAGAAGATGTTTTCAGTTCCAGAGGTCGGGTAGAGGTTCTAGAGGGTCGAACAAGAATTTTCCCAGTCAGCAACTGGTAAGACGACTTGATTTTCAGTTGTTCCGAGCAAAGTGATTGCAGGCAACATGAGTGTGGGTAGCACTAGTGTAGGTTGAGCGTGTAGCAGACTGTGCCAGGGTGATGCAAGAGTTGCACAGGGCTAGTTGGACAACTTGATTTTCAGTGAAATTCAAGTGTCTAGATTGCTCGGATTAAGGGTAATTTACCTCAAGATATTTTTTCTAGTATTTTCTTTTCAGGATCACTAATATTCAATATCCAAATCATACTTAGATAAATTCACTGCTGCTTATTAATATAAAAACCTTAGTTGCTGCACTGATTTTCCCAAGTTGGGTTTTTTCGGGGAATTTGTCCAAAAATAATTGTGTCATATTTTATGTGTGTGTGTTAGCATTTCTCAGTTTCCAGCGCTATTATTTTACTCATTTTTATTTGTGAAGGTTGCAATGCGATTTATTCAATATTTGTCGTAGCAGATAAATTGTTAATTAATTAACAATTAGAAGAATTAATTTCAGTTGTTACAATAGGATTTCAGAATTGAAAATTTCACAGTTTGGGTATAGGAAGAACCGGATGGTTGCTTTATGCTCTAAAAAATCATTAATTATAATTGGATTCCAAAATTGGGCTCTCTTTGATTTCCTTTTCATATATGTTTGGTTAAAGAATTTTGTATTGTGGAGGACATTGACTACTTAGAAGAAATTACTCTGTGTTAATTCCCTCTTGTCTCATCAGAGGGGGCATATAGTGTCTATTGGAGAAGTAAAGACTCTATTTTCCCGTGCATGGTATTATTTGTTTATTTTAGTTGTAATTGTAGTGGGCAAGGTCCTTTCTCCAACAATAGGAAACCTTTAAGATCCTTTGTGCTCTTCAGGCATATTATTTTCAAAATTGGCAAGCACAAGAGTGCCCAACCCTTATTTGACAACCCCATTTTCATATTGTTTATGTGTGGGATATTCCTTTATTTTTTGGTTTAATAGTTCAATCAATCCCTCTTCATTTATATGCTCTGGATAGTTGGTGTCAAGGACAAAAGCAGTCATGCTACACCATCTCAACAAGGAGTACAAACAACTAATAGAGAGGATTTTTCATCTTGAGGAAGAAACCATCTCCTTGTAAATGTGATACAACCAACTGGTCTCAAGTATGACCATAACCATGGAGATGTTAGTTGATCACCGAACTATGATGCAAAGGATCGAGGATGAACTATCAAGCCCCCATTAGCAAATCAAAGAGCTACAAATTTCCACTACTAAGCGACCTTTAGAACATTCCTCTTCCAACAACACCATTTGCAACATTCATTAAGGACTGCCATATTTAAATTTTCTGATCTCCCCTTAGTCTGGGGTAACAAGGCCTGTAAATGTAATCCCACCACCTATCAATTAGTATGTTCTGTAATTTTCGTAATTTTTTGCAGATATTTTGGCATATCTATAGTTATAGGCACACTAGTTTAGCTATTAGAGAAACCATGATTTTTGATGTAGTTAATTCCTTAGAAAATCATGTTTATTAGTCAATTATTTGAAAGAACCCTTCTCTAATGTAATTGTTGCACCCACAATGCAATTTTTTTACTAATACAAAGTTGTTGTTATGGTTTAAGAAAATATAAAAAAAACTAAGTTGATGTTGGAGACTCCTTATTTTAATCATGTAGCTAAACACCAAATTAATATATGAATATTCTTGTGTATAGGATTAAAAACCCTCTTTATATAGATATTTGAGTATTTAAACTTAAAAAATGTTTAAAGTTTACTCCTTTAATTTTGAATATAATATTCTTCCTTTTTTTAATTTAGAACTTATATTGCCTCAAATTTGTTGTCATACAAAATTCACAATTTTGGTCTAGTTACCACCGCAATCTACTGCGACATAAACTAGTCCGACGAAAGTATGGGTTGTTGAATTGTATCGAAATCATCAAAATTTTCTAGCTAGTCCGCTTCTAGGCAATTTTATGAATATGGTATGAAAATTACTACATTTCATTTTATAGTTACAATTGGGCATACATTTAAATATAAAAGAAAGGAATTTTTGATACCAAAACATGAGCTAAAAAGATTGGACAAACATCATTTTTCTGACGATGTCACTGGAACTGGATCCTAAGAACTTCAACCTGCTAAAGGTTTTAGGTGACACTAAAGGTGGTCTTCTATATGCATCAAGCAGGAGTCGGCGTTGACCAAGCAGGAGCATTGGTGGCATTGGACTCTTTGGATTTCATTGAGGCATGCAATGATTTCATTGTGGTTCTCATATTTTTCTTTGAACATGTGGCCCGAGAGTGTATTAATTTTCCAATGGAGGGTGATGGAATTAAAATATTGGTTGCGTCGTCCCCTAGTGTGGCTAGGGTCCAGAACTCAACTAGAAACTTCAGTTTGGATCTAAGAATTAGGACATGGTTGGCGATCATTTGTGGTTAAAGATTTGAACTGTTGGATTTATTTATGGAATTCAGGTGGAGTAATCGAATGAATATTGCAGTAGTCGACTGGGCTTGGATTTGAGCATGAGGTCTACCTAAAGGACCACGACCTCCAAATCCCCAAGAGAGTGTATATAGTAGTGAGGTATAACGTTTAGAAGAAGACAAGTCAAAAGGATAGAGACACCCCATAGGGGGTGCACACCAGTAAACCGAGGCAAAATAAACCAAGACATAGTCATTAGGATATTGGTGTCATGCGTCTAGTCTGACCAGGGGATGGGGTGGGGAAAATGTGACAAAGAGTGTGGGTCCATGAGGTGGCTCTAGGCAGGGACACCAAGCCAAATTAACTAGAACAAACCCAAATATTTCAATGCCACCAAGACACCCTGCAAACCATTAATAAAATTCCACCACGTAGAGAAAATCAAATTGTAAAACTTGCAAAGACTGGACATAGGAGGATTTACCCCTGTGTTGACAGCTCATTGGGCTCTAGAGTGTTGCTATTAACGCACCCCACTCCTCTAGACGCTATAGATTTCCAAGTTAGCAATCCCTATGACTTCTCCCTTGATTCAAACTCGAAATGCTATCATGAAATTGGTGGTGTGAGGTTCCAAGCTAGGAGGGAAACCTCCATAAACCAGTGAGCCAGAAAAACCAGCGTTCTGGTGGAAATATCCCACCTATAGTTGAAAGTCACTTTGCATACAACGGAAAAGAATGAAACAATGAATTGGAAAGCAAGAGCGCCCAATGTAAGTGGAGGTGCCATATCAATGTGATGTAATTTTTATTTTTTTGGCATGTGTGAATGCATGGGGTGTGATGGACGCACCATCCCCGCCACTTTAATGCAAATAAAGGCGACAAGGTACAGGGATTCCCTCCTTTATTTGTGTAGAAATTTTAGTACAATTATGTATTTCTTGGATTCTCCTGATCTAACAATTATATGCCACTGTTAAATATAGAATCCTTCTACTAAAATCTTTGCAGAAATTTAATTGCCAATTGCAAACACATGAAGAAAGATCAATCACACATAACACATATGTTTTTACCGGGAAAGAATAAAGCTAAAAATCCCACTATCATATATTATGTATATATCATGGATCATGAAACAATCTCATACAAAAATCTAATCCAAGAGTTCTCGGTACAATATACAATCATCTCACACTGACATACAAAAATTGGCATATTCATGCATCAATTTGCTGCCTCCTGACAGCCTGCCTCCACTAGGAAATCCCTGCTGATCACAATCCCTGAATGAATGAGATACTGCCTTGCCTCGACTGCGCAATCCTCATTGGCATCTCCAATGTGTGTGTGGTTGCATGAGTGCACCCACTAATGTCACAAAAGATAGTCAAACTGTCCCTTTCACCTATCTCTCAACTGGGTCTCCATTGGATCTGACATGCATGTTGTTAACAATAGTAAATCTTCAGTTGCATGTGAGATCACTCCATGTGAATTAATTTAATATTTAATGCATTGATCTCTCACTAGTGTATCTTTAGTTACAACTAGTTACAACTAACACAACTGAGCTTAACTCACTTAACTAAGTTAGAATACTTTACAACTCACATAACTACACATCCAATTCTGTTACAACTTCAAATCACTCAGTTACAACTAAGTCCACTTGCATGTCCCACCAACCAACCTTATAACTCGAAATTCCTTCAGCTAATTGGTTTGCCACTTCAGTTAACTGAAATCAAGTGCTTCAAGAGAATAGATTAGTATTTATTGTCTAATTATTATTAAGAGAGAATAATGATCGACATGTATTCTATTTTTGGACATGCGATCTATAATTAGACTTCGCCCATGCATCTAAAAATAGAACCTCATCTATAAATGGAATTTTCTCAACCATCTATAAATAGACTCCCGCTATAAATAGAATTTGCTCACCATTCTAAAAATAGACATACACCTAAAAATAGCCTGCGGGCCCCACCTAGTGTAGGTGCTTAATTTTCACTTGGATCATCATCTTGTTGAATCTCAATACTCCCTGTAAACAAGAAATGGATTATGCTTCACCCCGATCCTGTGTCTATGGTATTCAAATTTTCTCTCGGTGAGCGCCTTCGTTAGAATATCTGCATCCTGAACTAAAGCAACATGATCTTCTGTTGCACACAATCTATGATATGATGATACCAGATATCTATATGCTTAGATCTATCATGAAACACAGAATTAATCGAGAGTTTAATGAAACTCTGATTATCACAATGAATCACTGTAGGATCTAAATGAGAACCAAACAAACCAACCAGGATCTTTCTCATCCAGATAGCCTCACATACAACTTGACTTGCTGCCATGTATTTCACTTCCGCTGAACTGAGTGCCACAGATATCTGTTTGCTGTTGTACCAAGAAACAACTGTAGATCCAATAATGAAGACCCCTCTCGATGTGCTCTTTTGGTCCGTTGGGCTACCCACCCAATCTGCATTTGTGAAGCCATGCAACTTCACCTCATCCGTCTATCTGTACCATAAGCCATAATCAGATGTGCCCCTGATATATCTCAAGACATGCTTTCCCGCCTTCCAAAAGAGCTTGGTAGGCTTAACCATCGCTTGAATAAGCTATTTCACCGCATATCATATGTCTAGTCTTGTATTTACTAAATACATTAGCGAGCCCACTAACTGTCGATAGACAGTAGCATCCACTACCTCTCCAGATGTAGCATCCTCTTTCCTCCAGTTTCCTGGAAGAGGAGTATCCATGGGTTTGCATCCCTCCATGTGAAACTTACCCAATATCTCCCTTGCATACTTGCCTTGAGACACAAGAAGTTCACCATCTCGCTGCCATATTTCCAATCCAAGGAAATAATGAAGGAGGTCCATATCCTTCATCTCAAACTCCTTTGCAAGGTCCTCCTTGCATGAGTGTACCAACTACTCATCACCAGTCAGTATTAAATCATCAACATAAAGAAAAATGATTAAAAGCTTACCCTACACCACAATTTGTTGTAGTTTTTCATCCGCCTCACTGTTGTTGAAGCCAAGTCCGGTGAAATAACTATCGATCCGAGTGTACTAAGCACGGGGTGCTTGCTTCAGCCCATAAAATTCTCTTTTGAGTTTGGACACATGTGACTCGCTGCTAAAGATCTCAAAACCTTTAGGCTTCTTAATTTACAATTCTTCCTCAATGATCCCATTAAGGAACGTAGTATTCACATCCATCTGGTGAATGTGCCAACCCATGTGTGCTGAGAGAGCAAGGATTGTCCTTATGGAAGAATACCGTGTGACAGGTGAAAAGGTTTATTCATAATCAATCCCCTCGATCTGTGAGAAGCCCCGAGCCACAAATATGGCCTTTTATTTCTCAACACTCCCATCAGTAGCTTGCTTTACCTAGTAGATCCATCTTGAACCTACCACTGATTTATCAACCGGCCTTGGAAAAATTTCCCAAGCAATGTTTCTGACAATGGAGTCATACTCCTCCACCATTGCATCTTCCCATGTGGGATCCTGCACTGCTTCCTGAAAGGAAGATGGCTTAGTTACAATACATTTTCGCATGAGAGCCATGTATCTAGTGAATTGGTAAGGAGATTGTCTCTGTCTACATTGTGAAGTAGGGACTCCTACATTCTGTGCTACATCAAGCTTCAGCCTCTCAGCTTCTGTGGTACACCTTTTGCCAGTTCTGATGTTTTTTTCTGTGTGAGTGGACTCCTCCACTCCATGAACCTCCTCTTGTGGTTGATCCACATCTAGAGACTCATCTTTGGGAACCAAAATTTCCTCCTTTACATGTAAGTCTAGCTCTCTCTCAAGCGACAACTTCATGGCTTTCTCCTCATTGAATTTTATATCCCATCGCACCACAGTCATTCGACTGCTTGGAAAATACACAAGATAATTATGGGGTGTTTCTGTGTACCCCAAAAATATCCCAACTTCAGCAGTCAGCTCCATCTTCTTCCTGGCGTTCTTGGTCACATGCACATACACATATGAGCCAAAAATCTTAAAGTGAGAAACATCTGGTTTCGTACCAGTAAAAGCTTCTTCAGGTGTACTCATGCCAAGTACTCTATGAGGACAACGGTTTGTGACATAAACCGCAGTGTTGCATGCTTCCGCCCACAAATGCATTGGTAGGCCCTGATCATGCAACATCACTCATGCAGCACCCACGATCATTCTGTTCTTTCTCTCTGCGACCCCATTTTGTTGTGCGCTATGAGGTGCTATGAGTTCTCTTCGAATTCCTTCTTTGCTATAGAATTCTTTGAATTCGTTCGAGATGTATTATCCACCATTATCGCTCTGCAGAGCCTTCACTTTCTTCCCTGACTCTTTCTCAACCAATGCCTTAAACTCACAGAAATTTGAGAATGTTTGATCCTTCTTCTACATGAATAAAATCCAACACTTACGAGAAAATTCATCAAAAAAAATAACATAATACCTGTGTTTTTCTGTTGAAGCAACTGAGAATGGTCCACACATGTCTCTGTGAACTCTCTCCAGGATCACCGAAGCACAATTCTCCTTTTCATGAAAGGTGGACTTTACATACTTCCCCATGGTGCAACCCTTGCACTGATCTAACTGAGCAAGTGCTCCCATTGGAAGTCCAGTAGATATTTGTTGCATGACTTTCAAAGCTCCATGATGAAGATGGGCCAATCGCCTGTGCCATAATTCGCCCTCATCCTGGCTCACCACTTTTTCTGCCTTGCCCATCATTGCAGTGCAACCTTCTACCTCTAGCTTGTAGAGATTCTTGACTCGAATCCCTATCCTCTTGGCTTGACCCATTGTTTTATGTCCCAAGAAAGCTTTTCCATTGTTGAAAACAACGTCATAGCCTCTGTCCTCCAACATCGCGACTGAGACCAAGTTTTTCTTCAGACTTGGAACATGCATAACATCTTTCAGTAGAAATGGTTTACTTGACTCCCTCTCAAAGGTAATGGTACCAATGTCAGTCGCACTGTATTTTCCATTGTTGCCCATCTCTATATACATTTGGAGATCTTTCTCCTCCAAGTCACTGAAAATCTCCTTATCTCCCGTCATGTGGAAGGAAGCACCACTATCAAGATACCACACCGATCCCATTGTGCTTGAAACCAAGCATGCGATCAAAGAGAAATAAAGTTCAAATTGCGAGGCAAGGGCCTCACTAGTTGCAGATCCAAAAACCTTCTTGTTCTTCTTCTTCTGTGGGAAGTTAGTGGTGAGATGCCCATGTTCGTGACAGTGAAAACACTTCACCTTGGACAAATCCAGCTTCTTGCCTTTAGACTCGGATTTTGAGTGGAATTTCTTCCCCTTCCCTTTCCTTGCCTTGGAAACCAAAGCATAATCCTCTTCATCATCATGATTTTATAAACAACCATCTCTGGTGTTCCGCTTGAAATCATCCTGCACTAGATTCAACCACAGTCATTCCCAATCCGGCAATTTTTCCCGTCCGTTGACAGAGTCTTGATAACTGTGCCAACTCTTAGGAAGTCCCAAGAGAGCCAAGCTCAACAAATCATCATCAACAATCTTGATTCCCACACTCCCTAGTTCATCCCGACATTGGACAAACTTTGTGAGATACTTAGGAATATTATCGCCCTTCTCCATCTTGATGTTTCTGAGTTTATCCTTCAGCGCCAATTTCCTATGGTCATTGTTGCTTTGGAAAAGATCCGTCAAAGCCTTCCACATAGCAAATGGAGTGGCTTTCCCATGAAGGCTTGAGACAATATGGTCTCGTACACCTTCCAACAGAATCCTTCTTGTCTTTGCTACTTTCTTTTGCTAGGCATCAAGTAATGCAACATCCGTCAAAGTGGGCTTAGGAACATCACTGTCGATGAATTCCTTCAAGCCATTATCTTCAAGCACTGCCTCCATCCTATCCTTCCAGGAAATTTAGTTCGAGCTGCCCTCAAGTGCATACTCTAGCCCCAAGCCATTGAAAGCCATTTCGATGTTTACTCAACTGTCGCACCAAGAAATTCTTGCAGCAAATTCGAATTGTTTCCACCAACAAACTCAACTACTGCTTCAAAATTGCAATCTTCTTTTCTCCGATACCATGTAGAAATTTTAACAAAATTATGTATTTCCTGGATTCTCCTGATCTAACAATTATATGCCACTGTTAAATACATAATCCTTCCACTAAAATCTTTGCAGAAATTTAATCGCCAATTGCAAACACATGAAGAAAGATCAATCACACATAACATAGATGTTTTTACCGGGAAAGCATAAAGCTAAAAACCCCACTATCATATATTATGTATATATCATGGATCATGAAACAATCTCATACAAAACTCCAATTGAAGAGCTTTCAGTACAATATACAATCGTCTCACACTGTCATACAAAAATTGGCATATTCATGCACCAATTTACTGCCTCCTGACAACCTGCCTCGATTGTGCAATCTCTGCTGATCACAATCCTTGAATGAATGAGATACTGCCTTGCTTTGACTGCGCAATCCTCATTGGCATCTCCAATGTGTGTGTGGTTTCATGAGTGCACCCACTAATGTCACAATAGATAGTCAAACTATCCCTTTCACCTATCTCTCAACCGGGTCTCCACTGGATCTAACATGCATGTAGTTAATAGTGGTAAATATTTAGTTGCATGTGAGATCACTCCATGTGAATTAATTTAATATTTAATTCACTGATCTCTCACTAATGTATCTTTAGTTACAACTAGTTACAACTAGCACAATTGAGTTTAACTCACTTAACTGAGTTAAACTGCTTTACAACTCACATAACTACACATCCAACTCTGTTACAACTTCGAATCACTCAGTTACAACTAAGTCCACTTGTATGTCCCACCAACCAACCTTAGAAATCAAAATTCCTTCAGCTAACTGGTTTTCCACTTCAGTTAACTAAAATCAAGTGCTTCAAGAGAATAGATTAATATTTATTGTCTAGTTATTATTAAGAGATAATAATAATCAACATGCATTCTATTTTTAGACATGTGATCTATAAATAGACTTCGCCCATGCATCTAAAAATAGAACCTCATCTATAAATAGAATTTTCTCACCATTCTAAAAATAAACGTACACCTAAAAATAACATGCGGGCGCCACCTAGTGTAGGTGCTTAATTTTCACTAGGATCATCATCTTGTTGAATCTCAACAATTTGTGGGGTGTGTTTTCAATACCTTGATCGAGGATTGAATATAATCTGTTAAATATATATATGTGTTTTTAACTATTATACCTATTTAAATTAGAAATTAAAATTATATGTATATATATATATATATATATAATTTTTTCCTATGTGGTTCATGGTGTTGATTTTTCAACATTTCCTAGAGTAGTAATTACTTACAATGATTTCTTTATTAGTTTAACTCGTGTCACATTCATCATTAACCAGTTATACATAGAAAATATTCAACAATAAAACAATAATGAAATAAGATCATGAAGAGACAAATAAACACAAGAGAGACAATTTATCCTGGAAAATCCCAACAACCTTATATATATATATATATATATATATACACACACACACTTTATAAAAAAATTCTATGTGTTTAATGGTGTTTATTTTTCAACATTTCCTAGATTAGTAATTACTTCCAATGATTTCTTTATTAGTTTAACTCATGTCACATTCATCATTAACCTATTATACATAGAAAATATTCAACAACAAAACAATAATGACATAAGATCATGAAGAGACAATTAAACACAAGAGACACAAAATTTATCTTGGGAAAACCCTAACCGAGGAAAAACCCAACAAATTTCTTTTAGAGAAATTATCAATTTCAATAAGAGATACAATTTGAACTATTCATCCAAATAAATTCAAATTGACAAGTAACCAAACCCATGTAAAACTTGCTCAAATTGTCCACAAATATCCTCAATCAATTGTAGTCAAGCTTCCTAGGAATAGGTTGAAATTCAACCTCCTGCTCCTTCGTAGAATTTGGTGTGTTTCCTAACGAATTGCCAAGAACGACTTCGACCTCTTTCCACACGTGTGAGGTTAGACAAATATAAGAGATAACTTGGTCAATGGTTAAATTGTGGACGGTGTGTCTGCCCCAACCATGGTCCTCTCATGAAATATAATGTGAATATTTTTGAAAAATGATATAAATAATAAAAATATGGGTTGAGTAATGGGACACAGATTCTAGAGATGAGGAGGTAACTTCATGACAACCATTGAAGGCTAGTTGGTGCATTTTTAAATAAACCTGTCTTATGAATTAAATTGGGCAGCAGGAGAATGACACATGCCATGCTTGGTTAGAATAGTTGACAAGGTAGACGAGGACGAAAAATTATGAAAATAATGGTGAGCTTGTCAGAATGTGCAGGCTACCCATTGCAACAAGCTAACCAATAACAAATGATTCTGGGAAATAGATAAACATGAGACGATTTTGATTGACTGAAAAGTCTTACTGCCAAGGAGGTTGTCTGAATGTTCCCTTAGGAAAAGACAAGCTAAGTCTTGACTAGGACAATGCAGGGAGAGCAGGCAACAACAAGAGAGTAGAGGGGAGACTCATTCAGAACAAAGTAGGGGAAGAAGGGTAATAAGGAGAAATATTTTCTGAAGATAAATTTGAATTGAGTCTTAACGTTCATTGAGGAGAAGAGGTCTGCTAGTTGGCAGGAATCTGGAAGGAAATGTTTCGAGTGAGGAGGAATTTGCTTCTCGAGTCCCCATGACCCAGAATGTGGAGATAGTTTTCTAATAAAATCCCGAGGGATGGGGTGGAGGAAATACTCTTGGAAATTTTTACCAAACTTATGTAGGAACACAACATAATACAAATCTAAACATAAACATAGAGATGTAGTATAATTAAATTTTCATTTCATTAATATCAAAGAATTGAAAGATGTTTACAAGCATAATGGAAATAAACTAGCTTGGGCGATGGTAGCTTATATTTAAGAAGAGATGTGGCGAATACATGCTTCTGAACTGTGTTACAATGAGGCTCAAGGGGCTTTTTATTATTGAACAACAAAGGAAAAACCCTAAACAACCAAAACTATAAACCCAGGAGAAGGAACGCCAAGACTTTGTGGGCCCTGTTGGGGTTAGTTGGGCAGCCAACTTCCTAAGGTTGTAACTTGGTCATATGATCTTCGTTTGGCATTTATGATACCTCGTTGGAAAGATCTCTCTGACTACTACATGATTTGTTGTAGGCCCCTAAGTTGCGAACCTCAAAAAAAATTCATTTAGGGGGTCAAAACAACTCTCGAAGTTCAGGACTTGAAAAACTGCTAAAAATAGTAAATGTTGCTATAATCAAAGAAACGAATGAAACCGACTGGAGGTCTAGGTGAAATAGGCGGGTGGCCACCAATATCCTATAGAAATTATATAACTGATATGTTATACATCCGAGATTCTCCTGATCACACACTATTTGACTTCATGCACAATACAAAATCTCTTCTACTATTGATCATTAATTGTGGAAATAAAATCAATTGCATGCACACATTAAAACCATAAAATTTCAAACATATGAACACAGTAATTTGTGGGAAATCTTAAAGCTAAAAACCCCCAACTATATGTATATTATATGTCATAGAGATCATGTAACAATCATCATACAAATCTCCTCACAAGCTCTCAGTACAATCTCCAATTGCTACACACTAATCAGGTCCGATCTAGAAAATCTCATGCTTCAATCTCTGCCACCTGCTAGCCTGCCTCTACTGCGCAATCAATGCTGAAGAATGGCTCTGAATGAACTCGAATTGGTCCAGCCTTGCTCACACAATCCTCATTGGCATCTCCAACCACTGTGTGTTGCAAATCATGCAACACTATAGTCACAACTGATAGTCACACTGCTCTTTCACCTACATCTTCACTGGTCTCCACTGAAACTGTCCATGCACTGTAGTTAACTGATGTATTCTTTAGTTGATTAATGAGTTAATAATTAGTGAATTAATTAATAATTAATTCACACCACTCTCACTAGTGTATCAATCAGTTAGACTAGATACAACTAGCTCAACTATGTTTAATTGAGTTAAACTGAATACAACTCCACTAACTTCCTCAATCAACTCCACCAAACTCTGTCACATGAGTTCTAACTGAAGTATCCATGCAATAGCTCCACTTAACCCTCAAGAATAGTGTAATTCCTTCTGTCAGCTCCTGTGCCACATCTGTGCACTTAACTGAAGTGCTCCAAGAGAATAAGAAAATGTTTATAGTCCAAATATTATTAAGAGCTAATAATATTCGACATATCTATTTTTAGACTGGAAATCTAAAAATAGATTCCGCCCAATATGTCTAAAAATAGAAGTCCATCTATTTTTCCAACTTGACCAACCATCCACAAATAGTATCCTGCAACTCATAGAATATGATCGACATGTCTAAAAATAGACATAGTCTAAAAATAGACTTGCGCCAAAAATAGGCTACGGACCCACTTAGTGAAGGCGACTTCTTTCCACTAAGCTCATCATCTTGTTGCAATCTCAACATATCCACTTGGATCAAAAATCCTTGAATTTTTCTAATTACCACTATTATTTATTTGAATGGTTCTTGGTTTTGGAGTCCTTGCATTTGGGTGGAACCACAATGTCCATGTGCATTGGTTGTTTTGTAGCTTAGTTGAAGGGAGGAGATGGAAAAATATTGGTTCCTGGTTCATCTGGTAGTTGTGCATAAGTCCTTGAACATTAACCCCTTAAACTTTGGAATCTGGCTCGAAGGTTATATATGTAAGTGAGGATTGGCTACAACTATCTATGGTTTGGTGGAGAGCCCTTTTCTGAGACTTAGTTGCCCGTAATATTTAAAGATAAGTTTTCTCTTATGTTTGTGATATTAATGAATGTATGTTTCTTCTTAGTTGAAATAATGTCATAAATATATGATGAATTCTTATGATGTTATCATGGTTATAGTTCATAGCAACCTAGTTCGGAAAGGGGCAGTTCTAGCTAAGGACAGTGGTATACTGTCTACTATAGTTAATAAATGATATAGTATGAAATCATAATACTATGAAATCATTTCAACATAGGCTTGCCTTTGGTTTACAATCCCATTAATTCCATCTCGAATGACTTCCCCAATCTCCAATAAAATATGTCATGGTTTTGGGCTTGTAATCTATTTATTTTGGTTTAGACGGCAGTGAACCTTGCCATCTGTGTCATTGAGTAGAATGCCCAAAAGTTTGAGATTCTAGTTGAGGTCTCTGGAACAAACACAAATGCTGAGATTCAACAAGATGATGAGCTTAGTGAAAAGAGTCGCCTTCACTAAGTGGGCCCGCAAGCTATTTTTGGTGCAAGTCTATTTTTATACTATGTCTATTTTTAGACATGGTGATCATATTTCAGAAGTTGCAGGATGCTATTTGTGGATGGTTGATCAAGTTGGAAAAATAGATGAAATTCTATTTTTAGAATATCGGGCGAATTCTATTTATAGATCGTCAATCTAAAATAGATGCATATCGATTATTATTATCTCTTAATAATAATCAGACTCTAAACAAAAACTTATTCTCTTGGAGCACTTCAGTTCAGTGCACAGATGTGGCACAACAGCTGACAGAAGGAATTACGCTATTCCTAAGGGTTTACTGGAGCTATTGCATGGAGGACTCAGTTAGAAATCAAGTGGCAGAGTTATGACACAGTTGGAAGAAGTAGTTATGGAGTTGTATTCAGTTTAACTTAGTTAGACTCCGTTGAGCTAGTTGTATCTAGTCTAACTGAATGATACACTAGTGAGAGTGGAGTGAATTAATTAGTTAATTAATTCACAAATAATAACTCATTAATCAACTAAACAATACAACAGTTAACTACAGTGCATGGCCGTTCTAGTGGAGACCAAGTGGAGAGATAGGTGAAAGGGCAAGATGGACTAGCTGTTGTGACTATAGTGATGCATTGATTGCATCACACACTCAAGGAGATGCCAATGAGGATTGCGCAAAGCAAGGGATGGAGTAATTCGAATTCATTCAGAGCTATTCTTCAGCAGAGATTGCGCAGTGGAGGCAGGCTAGCAGGTGGCAAAGATCGGTGCATGGATTTGCAAGATTAGGCCTGATTAGTGTATGACGATTGTACTGTACTGAGGGCTTGTGATAAGATTTGTATGTTTTTATGAGATTGTCATATGATCTCCATGTTACATAATATATAGTTGGGGTTTTCAGCTTCAGGCTTTCCCGGTTAAAAACTGTGTTATGTGCGATTGATAATTTTTGTTTATGCTTCACATGTGTGTGCAATTAATTTTTCTGCAAAAGATTAACAAGTGGAATAGATTCAGTATCTTGCATAAAGTTAAATAGTGTGAGATCAAGTGGATCTTGGACATATGCATGCTTAGTGCATATAATTTCTACATGGTATCAGAGCATTGTTGATTGAAGATTGCAATTGTGAAGTGAGTTTGTGCTAGTGGATAATTCGAATTTGCTACATAAGATTCTTGGTGCAGAAATCAAGTATACATTGAAATGTCTTTCAACGGATTGAGATTGGAGTATGCCCTTGATGGTAGCTCGAATTACATAGCCTGGAAAGACAGGATGGAGGCGGTGCTGGAGGATAATGGGCTGAAGGAGTTCATCGATAGCGATGTTCTTAAGCCGGGTTCTAGCGATGCTGCATTACTTGATGCATGGAAAAAGAAGACTGCAAAGATGAGGAGGATTTTGTTGGAAGGTGTGAAGGACCACATTGTGTCAAGACTTCATGGGAAAGCCACTCCATTATTAATGTGGAAGGATTTGATAGACTTGTTCCAAAGCAGAAGTGACCAGAGGAAGTTGGCACTTAAAGACAAGCTCAGAAAAATAAAAATGGAGAAAGGCGACAATATTCCAAAATACCTCACGAAGTTTGTCCACTGCAAGGATGAGCTGGGAAGTGTGGGGGTTACTATTGATGAAAAATACTTGGTGATCTTGGCTCTCCTTGGGCTTCCGAAGAGTTAGCATAGCTATGAAGACTCTGTCAATGGACGGGAGAAACTACCAGGATGGGAGCAACTTTGGTCGGATCTTGTGCAGGGGGAGATAAGGCAGGGTACCAGGGATGGATCTTCATCGAAGAATGAAGATGAAGAGAATTTTGCTTTGGCTGCCAAAGCAAGGAAAGGGAAGGGGAAGAAATCTTCTTCAAAATTCGATGCTAAAGGCAAGAAGCAGGACTTGTCCAAAGTGAAGTGTTTTCACTGTGACGAGCATGGACATTTCGCCACTAACTGTCCACAAAAGAAGAAGAATAAGTAGGCTGCTGGATCTACAGCTGGAGAAGCCTTAGCCTCGCAATTTGAGCTAGATTTTTCCTTGATGGCATCCTTGCTTTAAAGCTGCATGGGATCATTGTGGTGTCTTGACAGTGGTGCATCTTTCCATTTGACAGGAGACAAAGAGTTGTTTAGTGACTTGGAGGAGAAGGACCTCCAGATGCATATAGAGATGGGCGACGATGGTCAGTACAGTGTGACTGGCATTGGGACCATTAATTTTGAGAGGGAGTCTGGTAATCCGTTCTTGTTGAAGAATGTCATGCATGTTCCAGGTCTAAAGAAGAACTTGGTCTCGGTTGCAATGCTGGAAGACAGAGGTTATGATGTTGTTTTCAGTGAGGGAAAAGCCTTCCTTCGACATAAAACAACGGGTCAAACCAAGAATATAGGGGTTCAAATTAAGAATCTCTACAAGCTGGAGGTAGATGGCTGCGCTGAAATGGTGGGCAAAGCAGAAGAAGTGGTGAGCTGGGATGAGGGTGAATTATGGCACAGGAGATTGGGCCATCTTCACCATGGCACTTTGAAGATTTTGCAGCAAATTTCTACTGGACTTCCCAAGGGTACTCTTGCGCATTCAGATCAGTGCAAAGGATGTACAATGGGTAAGTTTGTGAAGACCACCTTTCATGAGAAGGAGAACCGTGCTTCGGTGATCCTGGAGAGAATTCACACATACATGTGTGGACCATTCTCGGTTGCTTCAACAGAAAAACATAGGTATTATGTGATATTTGTTGATGATTATTCTCATAGATGCTGGATCTTCTTCATGCAGAAGAAGAGTGAAACTTTCTCAAAGTTCTGTGAGTTCAAGGCATTGGTGGAGAAGGAGTCGGGGAAGCAAGTGAAAGCTCTATGGAGCAATAATGGTGGTGAATACATCTCGAGCGAATTCAAAGAATTCTGTAGCAAAGAAGGAATTCGAAGAGAACTCAAAGCACCTCATAACCCACAAGAGAATGGGGTCGCGGAGAGAAAGAACAGAATGATCGTGGGTGCTGCACGAGCAATGTTGCATGACCAGGGCCTACCGATGCACTTGTGGGTGAAAGTATGCAACACTGCAGTTTATGTGCAAAACCATTGTCCTCATAGAGTACTTGGAATGAGTACACTCAAGGAAGCTTTTACTGGTAAGAAGCCTGATATTTCTCATTTGAAGATTTTTGGCTCACCTGTTTACATTCATGTGATGAAGGACGCCAGGAAGAAGCTGGAGCCGACTGCAGAAGTCGGGATATTTGTGGGGTACACAGAAACACCTCATAACTATCATGTGTATTTTCCAAACAGTCGGATGACTGTTATGCGACGGGATATAAAATTCAATTAGGTGAAAGCCATGAAGTTGTCGCTTGAGAGGGAGCCACACTTGCATGCGGAAGAGGAACTTCTTGTTCCCAAAGATGAGCCTCTGGATGTGGATCATCCATAGGAGGATATTCATGGAGTGGAGGAGTCCACTCATGTAGAACCAAACATCAGACAAGGCAGAAAGCGTACCACAGAAGCTGAGAGACTGAAGCTTGATGCGGCACAAAATGTAGGAGTCCCTACATCACAGCGTAGACAGAGACAATCACCTGATCGATATACTGGATACATGGCTCTTATGAGCAAGTGTATTGTGACAGAGCCATCTTCTTTTGAAGAAGCAATGAAGGAGCCCACATGGGTAGATGCCATGGTGGATGAGTATGACTCCATTGTCAAAATCAGTGCTTGGGAGATTGTTCCAAGGTCGGTGGGTAAATCAGTTGTAGGATCAAGATGGATCTACAAGGTAAAGCAAGTCGCTGATTGGAGCATCGAGAAGCATAAGGCAAGATTTGTTGCCCGGGGCTTCTCACAGATTGAGGGGATTGATTATGAAGAAACCTTTGCACCTGTCACACGGTATTCTTCCATACGGACCATCCTTTCTCTCTCAGCGCAGATGGGTTGGCACATTCATCATATGGATGTGAAGACTGCGTTCCTTAATGGGATCATTGAGGAAGAGGTGTACATTGAGCAGCCTAAAGGATTTGAGATCTTCAATAGCGAGTCACATGTGTGTAGGCTCAAAAGAGCGTTGTATGGGCTGAAACAAGCACCCCGTGCTCGGTATACTTGGATCGATAGCTATTTCACTTGACTTGGCTTCACCAAGAGTGAGGGGCAGAGTGCAACCTATACTCGTATCAGGTTGAGGGTATGATTTGATCATTGTGATTTTGTGTTGATGATTTGATACTACCAGTGATGAGCAGCTGACACACTCATGCTGGTCATCTTAAAGGAGTTTGAGATGAGTTGATTTGGGCTCCTTCATTATTTCCTTGGATTGGAAATATGGCAGTGGGAAGGTGAACTGTTTGTGTCTCAAGGCAAGTATGCCTGGGAGATATTGGAGAAGTTTCACATGCAAGGCTACAAGCCTATCGACACTCCTCTTCTAGGAAATTGGAAGAAATAGGATGCTACATCGACAGAGGTAGTGGATGCCACTGTTTATCGATAGTTGGTGGGTTCGCTCATGTATTTAGTCAATACAAGACCGGACATATGCTATGCGGTGAACTAGCTTTCACAAGCGATGGTTAAGCCTACCAAGCTCTTTTGGAAGGCAGGCAAGCATGTCCTGAGATATCTCAGGGGCACATCTGAGTATGGTTTATGGTACAGACAGACGGATGAGGTGAAGTTACATGGCTTCACGGATGCAGATTGGGTAGGAAGCCTAACAAACAGAAAGAGCACATCAGGAGGGATTTTCAGTATTGGATCTATGGAAATTTATTGGTACATCAGGAAACAAAGATCCGTGGCACTAAGTTCAGTGGAAGCGGAATACATGGCAGCAAATTTAGCTGCATGTGAGGCTATCTGGATGAGGAAAATTCTGGTTGGTTTGTCCGGTTCACATTTAGATCCCACGGTGATTCATTGTGATAATCAGAGTTGCATTAAACTATCGATTAATCCTATGTTTCATGATAGATCTAAACATATTGATATCTGATATCATCATATCAGAGATCGTGTGTAGCGGAAGATCATGTTGCTTCAGTACATTCCCACGGAGGATCAGGATGTAGATATTCTGACGAAGGTGCTCACCAGGAGCAAATTCAAATATCATAGAGGCAAGATCAGGGTGAAGGATAATCCCTATCTTGTTGAGAGGGAGTGTTGAGATTCAACAAGATGATGAGCTTAGTGAAAAGAGTCACCTTCACTAAGTGGGCCCGCAGGCTATTTTTGGCGCAAGTCTATTTTTAGGTGTATGTCTATTTTTAGACATGGTGAGCATATTCTATATGTAGCAGGAGGCTATTTGTGGATGGTTGATCAAGTTGGAAAAATAGATGAAATTCTATTTTTAGAATATTGGGCGAAGTCTATTTATAGATCGTCAATCTAAAAATATATGCATGTCGATTATTATTAGCTCTTAATAATAATCAGACTCTAAACAACAACTTATTCTCTTGGAGCACTTCAGTTCAGTGCACGGATGTGGCACAGTATCTGACAGAAGGAATAATGCTATTCCTGAGGGTTTACTAGAGCTAATGCATGGAGGACTCAGTTAGAACTCAAGTGGCAGAGTTATGACATAGTTGGAAGAAGTAGTTATGGATTTGTATTTAGTTTAACTCAGTTAGACTTAGTTGAGCTAGTTGTATCTAGTCTAATTGATTGATACACTAGTGAGAGTGTAGTGAATTAATTAGTTAATTAATTCACAAATAATAAATCATTAATCAACTGAAAAATACATCAGTTAACTATAGTGCATGGCAGCTTCAGTGGAGACCAGTGGAGAGATAGGTGAAAGGGCAAGATAGACTATTTGTTGTGACTATAGTGATGCATTGATTGCATCACACACATAGTGGAGATGCCAGTGAGGATTGCACAGTCAAGGATGGAGTAATTCGAATTCATTCAGAGCTATTCTTCAGCAGAGATTGTGCAGTGGAGGTAGGCTAGCAGGTGGCAAAGATCGGTGCATGGATTTGCAAGATTGAGCCTGATTAGTGTATGACGATTGTACTGTACTAAGAGCTTGTGATAAGGTTTGTATGTTTGTATGAGATTGTCATATGATCTTCGTGTTACATAATATATAGTTGGGGTTTTCAGCTTCAGGCTTTCTCGGTTAAAAAACTGTGTTATGTGCAATTGATTATTTTTGTTTATGCTTCACATGTGTGTGCAATTAATTTTTCCGCAAAAGATTAACAAGTGGAATAGATTCAGTATCTTGCATAAAGTTAAATAGTGTGAGATCAGGTGGATCTTGGACATATGCATTCTTAGTGCATATAATTTCTACAACAAATGCGCACTAGGGCAATATGTAGACATAAATACGTAAAATATATATGCATATATTGAGAAAAATATGGTTGGGTCATAATCTAGTGCTTAATCATTATTATGATTTCGAATATACACATTCTGTGACTATGCCATGACTCTGGCATTGTGCACTACACTTCAACTTTGTTGGTGCTAATGAATAACCTACAGGCTCATAGGTGGTCCAGATCTATAGTGAATAGAAACTATATTCTATTACTGTATTTATACATGTTGTAAGATCTTGTTGCTCGATTAGGCGATAACTTCAATTTGGGGCATGATATGCTTTATGTGTGTAAAGTCAAGAGGAGATTAAGGTTCGTGAGTACGAGGTTATATATCTATATGTTAATTTTTGAAAATAGAGTCAAATTCCACTTTGGACAACTTAGATGGATGAGATTATAATTTCATTATATTCCTCTTTTCGAGAGGACCAAAATCTACCTATAGATCGCCCCAATTGGTTAAGCATAAATTAAGTTATGAATTATTTCATTATTTTATGGGTTGACCTAAACTCATATAGACTTGGTCAAAGCCCCAAGCGGTCCCTCACAAAGTTATAAATAGAAGCATCCCCAAGATCATTTGCATAGATTCGCTCATAATATCTTCTTCATGCTCTTTTGGAATTGGTTCGTATTTTATATTTTTGGCTCGCATAAGTACGTCAGGAGAAGCTCGTGCAAAGGATCAGGATCACAAAAATAGGTTAGCATTTGATTGGAGTGTTTAGGGCCAAAGCTATGGGCAGGCCATGGTGAGGTAGCGGCTGAGCTGAGCCAGAACCGTGGGAAGGTCGTGACTGAGCTAGCATAACCGCAGGAAAATATTGTCGGGGTGCGGCTAGGGTTTCTGAGTCAGATCAGACTGACATAACTTATTTGTCTCTATTAGGATAAAACCTTAACTTCTTTGTCTCTATTAGGATAAAACCATTGAATATAATCAAATTTCAATATAAGTGTATTTTTTCACATGAAACAAAAGGAAAAATAAGAATAAAATCAAATTTCAATATAAATTATATTTAATTAATTAATGATTGGACTAAGATAACCTTATAGTTAAATGTACTTCTTCTTAATAAAAAAATTGATAAACATATTCACGGATGAAATTTCAAGGAAAGAGTTATATTTCAATTTGAAGGATTAATTTCATTTTGGCTTTTCGATATTAACAAGTTAAAATTAATTATTTTTAATATGAAAATGAAAAATATTTTTTCACTAAACCATCATTGATAAAGTTTCACTAAAGCCCTCTGAAACCCAATAGGATATATTCATGTACATTGATGAAATGAAAAAGCATACAAGCAAGATGATTAATAGAGTAATGATTCTAGCCAAAAATCTTATAGAACTGGATTTATTTACCTATGAAGAGGAGGATGAAGTACTTGATACCATTCAAGTGGTTACTCAGTCTAGATAGATCTGCTTCCCTTCTTTTTTTCTATATATGTTAGTAGTAGCCTTGTTGCAATCCTAGGTGTTGATATTTTTGGTTTTAATATTTGAATTCAAGCATGTGTGATCCATAGTAATTTATCAAAAATCTTTCAGTTTTCATCACATAAGATATAAAATTGTCGACGTGTTTCGAACCAACTAGTGTGGTTCATCTTCACGATGAGATGAGAGATAAAAAACAGTCAATAAGCTTATATAGATGTAGAGAAGGCCAACTAGCCGTTGGAAAAACAACTAGTTTGACGAGGAGGGAATTTTTATTTTTATTTATTTTTTAAATATTTATTTAATATATAAATTTAAAATATTAATATTTTATAATTAAATTATTTAATAATAAGAATAAAGTCAAATTAGCCGTTAGAATAACAGTTAGTTTGACTCCCCTCGGATGCGGGTGACAATAGGAGTACGAATGACTATCATCTCTCCCACGCCCATGAGGACGAAGATCTGCAGCGCAGGTCCTCACCCAATGTGGATCCTCATACCAGTAACCATCCGCACGAGATGACTAAGTTAAGGCATGATGAAGACACGCTTGGAAATCGTCACCCCCTCCAGGGTACCTCTCTGCAACTATCATCCTAAATGATTACTTGGATTGATATGCCAATCAACCATAACTCTTAACTCGAGCCCGCACATGATAACAGTTATGGCATGCAGCTATGTGTGAGGCTCAATCATGACCCTCCCCTTCGCATGTGTGACAAACCTTTTAAAAGGAAAGCCCTGCAACACAAACAGACACAGTCAGTTCTTGCAGTTTTTCTTGTTGATTTTGTCCTTGCCCTTCTGCGTCACCAGCCCGCTGCGTAACCCTCTTCCTAGAGCTACGCTGCACATAATTCTCTGGGCCGCGATTTATTCAGCCTGTGCTTCTTCTCCCAGCTCCATTTGTCCCCCCAGGCTCAATAGTCTGTGCATTCACTCTAGTTTATGCCTTCCCACTCATCGTTTTCCCTGCTTTGTTCCTCTCCCCCTGTCGCGCATCCTTCCATCACTGTCACTCCTCAGCTTCAGCAGGCCATGGCTCCTAGGCTGCTCCAAAGAACCATCCGTGGAGGGCTGAGAGGGGCACTCCCCGGTCGTTACCACCGAGGGATGAACAATCATTTGGAGTCTGTTGAAGGCTCCTCCTCAGGAAATTATGCTAGACAGAGCCCTGATCAGGAGGAGGAGGTCCTTGTGCAAGCCTTGCAGAGAGGTATATGTGGGCCACGAAAATCTACCATTACGCATCAAGCACACCTCCCACCTCGCAAGGTCAAACCTCTATCGGCTTAGGAGGATGAGAGTGATGACACAGATGTCTGGATTATGGATTCTAAAGGTAATTGGATGCGTGTCCCTGACAAAGAAGACCCAGAGGCTCCCATCCTCTACGCACCAATCCCTAAACCTTCGCGTCCACCCACTGACACAGAGGAAGCGACTGCTCAAGCGTACACCTGCCTTATAATGGAGGAAGAGCCAGACAGTAATGATGAAGCTGAAGACTAAGGACTGCGAAGTAGCTTAGTTCTTCCTTGTTTTTTGTCACACATGCTATTACCATTGCAACTCAAGTTACACTTATGCTCCTGCTTATTTTGTAATTTTTGGATACACCAGCGCTGCTGCGCATTTTTTACTTTTTTGTTTCAAGCATTTTCCGGGCTGGTTTCCTCCACAGAGGCAGCCCCGAAACCGTGCAACTAAGGTTGGGATTGGTTAAGCGCAACTTACCAACCCAGCCTGTAGCATATGTATTGTTTCTCTTTTCAAATTAATATAGATTAGCCTAATTTACTAAAAAAAAACAGTTAGTTTGACTCCGAAGATAAAAATTTAATTATTGTATAATTTCTTTATTAAATATCATTATGTTGTGACTAAGGTTAATTAGTAACTTATTCCTATTTTTCTAATATAGTTATAATTAGTTAAATATATTAAGGGCTAAATCATATTTAACTAAAATTAATAAAAAAAGGGGGCCAAAAATAAAGGGGGGGGGGGGTTCGAAAAGATCTAGGAATATAGGGCAGGGATCCAACATCTGCTAATATTCCAGCCACATCTCTATTGAGATTGACAGGTCTTTTTTCAATCTCTAAAGCCTCCCTTAATTTACGGTGATGAAAATGGTTAATCCGAACAATAACCTTGGCTTATTCGATGCAGATGTGATGGTTATTATTTTCATCATGCTCAATCGGGGCTGAGGAGCGAGATCTCCCAGGATTGATGTCAACAACATGCTCACAAATCCTTTGATTTATTGATCGACTGGTTTCGCCAATGTATGGATTCCCACAGGAGCATGGAATAATGTAGACACCTTTTCCATCCCTGGGATTCATAAAACATTTAATTAATCTAAGAGAGCTGCGAATGGTGTGAAGGGGTTTGAGTGTAGAAAAAATCTTATGCTTCTTAAGGATTCTAGTGATCTTATCAGTGGTTCCTTGAATAAAGGGAAGGTGCACTCCATAGGACCATTCATTAGGATCTTTTTTATTTAAATTAGGACCTTTTTCTGCTTTGAGCAAAGCTCCAATTTTTTGGGATTTACTACAACCATTCTTACTGAAGACGTTGAGGAGATGAGTTTTTTCTCTTAATTCAAGGTGAGATTTGTTAGAGATTCTCAATGCCCTAGTGGCTAAGGTGTTGAGGATGTCTAACTTCTGAGCGGGGAAATGATGTGAATTAGCGTGAAGGTACTACTCAACTTTAAATTGTTCGAATGGACAAAAGTTTTGTTGCTATGCTCTTGGTCTTGTTTCCCTAGTGACATGCCAATAAACATAAAGCACGATATATGTTTCTTTACGAATGAGTAATACAAATGCTTCCTAACTTAAATAAATAAAATAATTTTTTGTGTACACCTCATAGATCACACCTCCTATTATCCCAAGTCTACAGAGTATATGAGAACCGAGTTGTCTTTAATGGGACTTTTCGGAAACTTTTCCGATGGATTTTTCTGATCTAATTTGTCTAAAATTCGACAGGAATTCATTGAAATCACAAGCTTGATGGGTAAACTCTGCATAATCGAAGTGCCCTAGGGGTTTTTCAGGGTGTTGAATCCATATATGCAGCCAAAAAACTAGTTTAAATAATACAAATTAAGATTTCACCTCAAAAATTTCCGCTAGATTTCGGCCAAAAAATCCACCAGAGGCTCCAAAATGTCGCATTAAAGACAACTCCTATGAGAAGTCAAAGTAAATTTGAATCATTCCACATAGATGGCATTGGTTAATCATTGTATCACTAGTATTACAATCTATTTAGGACTCATATGGAAGGAATTTAATAAAACTATTTACTTACGTTCTATATAGAAATCATATGGAGGAAATTCAGTTGGACCATTTGTTTATAATCTATATAGGAATCATATGGACATAATTCAATAGGACCATTTACTCTTTCATCTCCTAGACACCATTCCTCAAATGCAATGAAATTGTTATAAAATGGAATTATTCTCCTTTATTATAGGTTCTTATAGGATAAATAGTCCAATTGTTCAAAAAAATCCAATGATTTTTTAAGACAATCAAAATATATCATTACTGTATGGATATGAGTGAAATGTTAAATAAAAAAAGGAAAACAACAATCATTTAAAACCTCTAATAACACAATTTACTATACAATAAACATATAGTACAAGAATATTTTGTTATAAGAATTATAAGCCCAATGATTGGTGCAAATATGCATTATGACACATAACATTGCAAAAGAATATACAAATAACATTATTTTTTGTAAGTTGAATAATACTTATTCAATATGAGTCAAACCTACATTGAATCAATTTTGATACCTAGTTCCCATTGTCATGTCTTCATATTAGTATGTATCCATGAAGAGATGCAAGTAATATTCAGAAATCCAAGCAAGTAGTAAATGTAAGTAAGGAGAGTATTTGATAGGTAAGTTCAACAAATAGTTGTACATGCATGCATGGGTTCCATAACAATAGGGTTCTATTATATTAAAATGATAACATTTCTTTTTGAACTATCATAATATGGAGAAATTTGTTATTATTCTTATTTTATATTGTTTTTCCGGATTAATCACGTGATTAGTTTTTGGTTCCTTACCATGAGAATGAACTATATCAGTTGGTTCCAAAACAAAAACTAATCACAAAAATTTGAAATAAGAGATTATTCCAAAAAAAAAAAAAAAAAATCTTGACAAATAAAATTTATTGACAAAATTAAAAATAATTTTGCTTTCAAATTTGAAAAACAATTTAAAAAAAAAAAAAAAAAAAAAAAAAAAAAAACCTACAAAAAGCATAGATTCAATTTTAATTTCTAAATAGATTAATGTATAATAAAATAATGTTTTTAGAAGTTTTATTTTAAATAGTTGAAAATTCCAACAACGAAAGTTGTAACTTATTGTATCAAAATTCTATTAAATGAAAGGAAGTTTCGAGATGAGAGGGCCATGATCCTCACGGTCTTTTTTAATCAATGTGATGTTTGGATTTAGTAGCTTTTTTTAATCAATGCGATGTTTCAATTTTATTGTTAAATTTAGTGATTTTTTTTTTTAATAAGTCAATGCGATTATTCAATTTAAATGTTTAAGAAATTCATATTTAATCTTTTTGGGGAAGAGGTTGTTTGTGAACATGTTTTTATTGGGTTTTAAGTCAATGTGACGTTGCAATTTAATTGCTTAAAAAATTCATATCCTGTTTTTTTTAAGAATATAGGTTGTTTGTGAGTAGGATTTTATTATTTTTAAATTACAGGAGGAAAATGATTTAAATTTCAAAATTCAAAATATATATAATATATTAATAGAGGTAAATTTTGTTTTTTGGAAAGAGGTTGTTTAGAACTAGTCTAGATTCATTTTAACTTTGGAATTAGTAAAAATCGAGAACGATCAAATCTTTCAAGGTATAATTTTTGTTTTTAGTGTAAAATTTGATGAAAAGTTTGCACCTCGAAAGCTTGATCTCTCTCAACACTTGATAAATCCAGAGTTAAGATTTAATCTTGCTTATATTTATATATATATATATATATATATATATATATATATATATATATATATATAATTTTTATTTAACTGAGTCAAAATGCTTACATAACATAACATTACAATATTTCTTTCATACTTGCCTAGTTTTTATTTTTATTTTATTTGACCAAATTAAAATGTTTAAAAAACATAACATTACAACATATGTTCCATACTAAGTTGGGGAGCACCTCTAGATGCAAAAATGAAATGTTTATTTCAAAGTTTAAACTTGAAATATATATTATATTAATAAAAGTAAATTTTGCTTTATAAATTAGTATAGATAATATGCATAAAAATTATAATAATAATTTAATTTTATGGTTATGATTTAATTAAAAAAATGTTATAAGAGATAGTAGAAGGGGGGCGGGGGTTATTATTTTCTCCAATGAAACATAAATTAACCTTTTTCTCGGGGATTGGGATTTATCTCCAATAATCAAGTTGAGGCAAATGCTTTTCTTTAGGGTTTATTGTTCACTTAGGAACGAAATATTCCTAGTCTTTCAATTATTGGAGAGTCCAAACTCATTATTCAAAGCCTGGTTAAGAAGACTATGCCAAAAGGCACGCTCTTAGAGGCTATTCTAAAGAAAAACTAGGGGATATTAAAGAGGTTCAAGGCATACGAGGTCCATCATATATTGAGACAAAATAACCGATTAACTAGCTCTTTGGCTAATTCAGGCTCTTCATTAGCCCAAGGAGACTAATCAAGATTAATGATAATGAGTTGTTGAGACCCACCCCATATTCTCATGCTTAACAAGTTTAATTTCAAATTTGATTTAATATGTTGGATCCAAGTGGCGCTAAGATGGAATTTGAGAAATGTGAGTATTGTTATAAGGAGAAGTGGAGTCACTTGGGTTGTGCAGCTCCTTTGCTCGTCATCATTCTTCAATGGGTGTTAGGAGTACTATATCCTATAACCTAGGGGGTTTTTCCAATTATTTCATTTATATATGATGAGGGTGTACGTGTTAGAGTTCATCTCCCATGAAAATATTGAGGTCAAAAGGTTTTTTCTTGGTTGGATTTCGGTACCATGTAGTAAATTTGAGGTAAGCTTAGCTGCTTGGTACATTGTTCATGGGTTTTAATTGAAAGAGCAAGGACATTCTAGTGAAATTCAATGTGTGGAATTAAAAGAGGATATGAAGATGGGGTGTTGTTTCAATCATGCAGGCATCACTCAATTTATGTTGGCGTTCCATAAAAATTGGAAGGTAAGCTAATGGTTTGCAAATTCTACTCTCAAATTTCAAATTTTGAAAGGCATCTAGCTTGATAAGCGATATCCTTTTAAGTGTCTACTTTTGGAAAATTTATGCCTTATTCCTCTATTCAATTTGGTTACTAATATATTGTGCGAAATTCTACACTATGGAAGGTTGTTATGGGTGAATTGGGTAGCAATTTGTGTGGTTTCATTCTATTGTAGCACACAATCATTAACTTTTTCTTGGCAAATTAGGGTGGCTAAAGAAGTTTGGGTATAGAAAGAACTAGAGGGTTGCTTTGTGCTCTAAAAGAACATAAATTCTAAGTGGATTCCAAAATTGGGCTATGTTTGATCTCCAAAATTGGTGACATCCTTTTAGGCTTCTACTTTTGGAAACTTTACGCCTTATTCCTCTGTTCAATTTGGTTACTAATATACTATGGGAAATTCTACACTATGGAATGTTTTTATGAATGAATTGGGTAGTAATTTGTGTGATTTCTTTCTATTGTAGCAGAAAATCATTCACTTTGTCCTGGTCAGGGTGGCTGAGGAATTTTGTGTTAGTTTTTATAGCATCATAGGTGTTCTAGTCTCGAAACTTTGTAGATAGGCTTAAACACAAAAGTTCTCCATAACCCATAAATCGTTTCTAGAAATTCCACCTAGAAATAGATCAATTAGATTATTAACCAATTTTTAAATATTTCGTAAGTCTAAACTTAGGAAATTTAGTTAATTAATCAAAATTAATTGAGATAAGGTGTGAATCATCTAGAAACTCACACATATGGACTCTGATATGATATTGGCCCTTGATTAAGTTTTAACATTGGTCGTTGCAGGTCCAACAAAAGATTATAAGAAGAAGTCAATGGGTAGATGGAGAATACACTTGTGGACACACTTCCTTGAGTAATTTGATTTTATGGAGGTAACATCCGGAAGAGTTTGATCCAAAAGGAAGTAGGGATAGAGAGGGGTAGGGACAATGAATCTGGAGGAAGATTTCTAGATCCGGTGAGTGCATTTGTAGAGAGGCCAAAATTTCTTCAGGAAGTTGTGCAGAGGCAGCGCAAAAGCTTTAGAGGGTAGTTCGATTTGCTAAAGGAAGAATACGTTTTTAGTTCCATAGGTTGGGTAGAGATTCCATAGGGCTAGAGAAGCATTTTCCTAATTAGTAGCAGACATGAAAACTTTATTTTCAGTTGTTCTGAGAAAAGCGAGTGTAGACAACGTGAGTGCGGGATGAGTAACAAATTGTGCCAGGGTGGCGCAAAAGTTTCATAGGGCTAGGTGGATGACTTGATTTTCAGTGGAAATCGAGTGTTGGGATTGCTCGGAGTGATGGTAATTTCCCTCAAGATATTTTTTCTAGTATTTTCTCTGCAGGATTACTAGTATTCAACATCTAGATTATACTCAGATAAATTCATTGTTGCTTAATAATACAAAACCCTTAGTTTTTTCAATGGTTTTCCCAAGTTGGGTTTTTCTGGGGACATTTGTTTAAAAATAATTGCATCATATTTTATGTGTGTGTGCTAACATTTCTCAATTTCCAACGCTATTAATTTCTGTAGTTTTATTTGTGAAGGTTTCAGTGTGATTTATTTGATATTTTTCGTCGCAAATAAATTGTTAATTAATTAACAATTAGAAGAATCAATTCCAATTGCTGCAATATGATGTCAAAATTGAAATTTTCACATGGTATCAAAGAGTTTTTGATAAGACAGGGAAGCTTAGAAGTGAAGACAAAAATTCATTGTGTAGAGGGAGAAGCAGCAAGAGTTTCTAGAGGTTGTGTAGAACCTAAGCCACATAGATGGAATTGCTTGGGGAGTTCGATTTTTCAGTGCAGGATTGGGAGAAAAATTTGGCTTGCCAGTTGAGTGATTCCAACAAGTAGAGGGAGCAATAACAGCTCTGATTTTTGCTGAGCAGATTTTTTTTCTGGGCACAAAGGGTTTTGCAGCAATATGCTATAGCAAAAACTATGTTGGGTGGAAGAGAAAGGCACACCGAGAGGGAACATTTCTCTTAGGGGATATCGTGTTTTAGAGTTCTAATTTTCCAATTGTAGATTAGAAGTAGTTGTGAGCATATCTTCTCACTCCAGAAGGGAGTGTGAGTAGCAGATCCAATAACCAATCAAAGGGAAAGAGGGTGTTTTCGACTAGATTCAAGATGGCCACAACTAGGCTCAAAGATCAAGACAGATTGGATGATGCCTCCAAGTATGTTATTTGGAAGACCAAAATGTCCTTTCTCCTTGATGAGCATGGTCTGAAGACCTATGCAAATAATGTGGTAGCAGTAACCCAAGTCGTGGATCAACAGAAGGAGTACAAGAAAGAAATGGAAAATGTGAAGTGGATGATCTTGGATGGAGTTCGAGATCATACAGTCTCACATTTAGTTGGAAAAAATACTACCAAGGAGATGTGGGATGTTATCTCCATGTTATATTGAAGTTCTTCCAAGCAACGAAATATGTTTCTCCATGAGAAAATGAGAATCATAGGATGCAGAAGGGTGAAGGCATATATCCCTTCCTCACTAGGATTCAGGAGGTTCGATATCAGCTATTATCCATTTGGGAGGTGCCCCAACGCACAAAGCTTGTACGATTGGATCTAAACAGTGTTTCGGAGGACTGGAAAGTGTTTTTCCAAAGTAAATTGGGTTGAGACACTTTGCCTAGATGGGATGGGATGTGGGTCGACCTACAGTGAGAGGAGTTGAGGCAAGCTCTAGTAAAGAGCACCATCAGTGGAAGAAGCAGCAAGGGCGTGGAGAGTGATAAGGAAGAGGATAATGTGGCCCTAACATCGAAGGGTCCCAATGAGGGCCGGGGGGAGAAGAAGAAGAATAATGACCTGTCAAAGGTCAAGAGATTCATATGTGGTGAGCTTGGTCACTACTATATGCAGTGTCCTCTCAGGAAGAAAAACAAGTCAGAGAAGCAAGGTTAGGCGACAATGTTTGCTGAGACAGAAAAGTTGTTCTCCAGGTTGGAGGAAGAGTTTACTATGTTTGCAACTATACCTACAGGAGATAGGTGGGGTGATATGGTTCTACAGCCTAGATTTGTAGACGATGGGCAGGGTCCATTGAGGTGTCTTTCTCATGGATAATTACCTTGCAACGAGGGCCCACATTATTTAGTAGCACGATGGATCACTGTCAGTGGTTGCATTCCGATTCTTGAGTGACATTTTTAGACTAGTAGCAATCAGGTGTTGTGGAGTGCAGTAGTGTTGACAGTAGAGAGTGAGGCTTAGTATCAAAGTCAGCAGTAACATAGATTCCTTAGTGGACAATGCTAAGACTAGTAGCAATCAAGTGCTCAAGTGATAGATGCAACATACATAGATGATTCAATATTTAGGATGCTTCTTAGTTGCAGTTTCAACAACAACAAATGAGAGGGATTTGTAGTGTAAACAACAGCATAGATGCAACATCGGAGTTTCACAGTGGTTGGTGGGTAGTGGCAGTCAGTTAAAGTGGTAATACATCAACAACGTGATAGAGGGGTGATACCGATACATGGAGTTGTAGCAGCAATGGTAGAACACTAGAACACCTTCCTCACTAAGAGGGGGTGTTAGTTTTTGTAGCATCATAGGTTTTCTAGTATTGAAACTTTATGGAGAGGTTAAAACACAAAAGCTCTCCATAACCCAGAAATGGTTTTTGGAAATTCCACCTAGAAATGGCTCAATTAGATATTAACCAATTTTTAAATATTTCCCAAGTTTCGACTTAGGAAATATGGTTAATTAATTAGAATTAATTGAGATAAGGTGTGAATCATCTAGAAACTCACATAGATCGAATCCAATATGATCTTGGCTCTTGATTAAGTTTTAATCTTGGTTGTTGGAGGCCCAACAAAATATTATAAGAAGAAGACAATGGGTAGATGGAGAATGCACTTGTGGACACACTTCCTCGAAGCAGTTTGATTTTATAGAGGAAGAAGCCGAAATATTTTGAGCTAGAAGGAAGCAGGGATAAAGAGGGGCAGGGATAATGAATTTGGAGGAATATTCTTAGATCCAGTGAGTGAATTTGCAGAGAAGCCAAAATTTCTTCAAGAAGCTGCATAGAGGCAACACATAAGCTTCAAAGGGTAGTTTGATTTGCTGAAGGAAGAAGAAATTTTCAGTTCCATAGGATGGGTAGAGATTCCATAGGGCCAGAGAAGCATCTTTCCAGTTATTAGTAGGCAGGATGAATTTATTTTCAGTTGTTTCGGAGCAACGCGATTGTAGGCAACACGAGTGTGGGTAGCGCTAGTGCAGGCAATAAGACCACGGATAACACTAGTGTTGGTAGCATGAGTGTGGGTGGAGCATGTAGTAGACTGCACTAGGGTGTTGCAGAAGTTGCACATGGCTAGGTGGACAACTTGATTTTCAGTGGCAATCAAGTGTCGTGATTGCTTGTATTGAGGGTAATTTCTTGCAAGATATTTTTTCTAGTATTTTCTTTGCAGGATTGCTAGTATCCGACATCTAGATTGTACTTAGATAAATTCATTGCTGCTTAATAATATAAGACCCTCAACTGTTGCGCTAGTTTTCCCAAGTTGGGTTTTTCCGGGGACTTTTGTCCAAAAATAATTGTGTCATATTTTATGTGTGTGTGCTAGCATTTCTCAATTTCTAGTGCTATTATTTTCCGCAGTTTTATTTGTGAAGGTTGCATTGTGATTTATTTGATATTTATCGTAGCAAATAAATTGTTAATTAATGAAAAATAGGAATAATTAATTCGAGTTGCTGCAATAAGATTTCATAACTGAAATTTTCACAGTTTTGGTATAGGAAGAACCAGAGGGTTGCTCTATGCTCTAAAAAAACATTATTTCTAATTGGATTCCAAAATTGGGCTCTCTTTGATCTCCTTTTCATATATTTATGATTAAATAATTTTAGATTGTGGAGAACATTGACAACTCAGAAGAAATTACTTTGTGTTAATTCCCTCTTGTCTCATCATAGGGGGCATATAGTCTCTATTGGAGAAGTAAATAATCTTTTTTCCCATGCATGGTATTATTTATTTATTTTGGTTGTGATTGTGGTGGGCAAGGTCCTTTCTCCAATAATAGGCAACCTTTAAGATCCTTTGTGCTCTTGAGGCATATTATTTTCAAAATTGGCAACCACAGGAGTGCCCAACCCTGATTTGATAGCCCCATTGTCATCTTGTTTATGTGTGGGATATTCATTTAGTTTTTGGTTTAACATATCAATAAATCCCTCTTCATGTAGATTCTTTGGATAGTTGGTGTCAAGGACAAAAGAAATCATGCTACACCATCTCAACAAGGAGTACAAACAACTAATAGAGAGGATTTCTCATCTAGAGGAAGAAATCATCTCCCTGTAAATGTGGTACAATAAAATGGTCTCAAGTATGACCATAACCATGGAGATGTTAGTTGATCATCGAACTATGATGCAAAGGATCGAGGATGAACTATCAAGCCCCCATTAAAAAATCGAAGAGCTGCAAATTTCCACTAGTAAGCGACCTTTAGAACATTCCTCTTCCAAAAACACCATTTGAAACACTAATTAAGGACTTACATATTGAAATTTTCCAATATTCCATTAGTCTAGGGGCATAGGGCCTAGAAATGTAATCTCACCACCTATCAATTAGTATATTCTGTAAATTTTATAATTTTTTGCAGATATTTTTGCGTATCTATAGTTATAGGCACACTAGTTTAGGTATTAGAGAAACCATGATTTTCGATGTAGGACATTCCTTAGAAAATCATGTTTATTAGTCAATTATTCGAAATAACCCTTCTCTAATGTAATTTTTGCACCCACAATGCAAGTTTTTACTAATACAAAGTTCTTGTTATGGTTAAAAAAAAATCTTAAAAAAAAAAACTAAATTGATGTTGGAGGCTCCTTATTTTAATCATGTAGCTAAACATCAAATTGATATATGAATACTCTTATGTATAGGGTTAAAACCCTTTTTATATATATATATTTGAGTATTTTAAATTTTACTCCTTTAAATTTGAATATAATATTCTACCTTTTTTTAATTTAGAACTTCTATTGCCTCAAATTTGTTGTCATACAAAATTCACAATTTTGGTCTACACACCACCACGATCTACCGCAATCGAAACCAGACTGAAGATGGTAAGGTTTGTTGAATTGTATCCAAATCATCAAAATTCTCTAGCTAGTTTTCTTCTAAGTAATTTTCTGAATATGGTATCAATATTACTACATGTCATTTTCTAGTTACAACTCGTCATACATTTAAATATAAAAGAAAGAAATTTTTGAAACCAAAACATGAGGTAGGAGGACTGGACAAACATCATTTGTCTGAAGATGTCACTGGAGACGGATCCCGAGCACTTCAGCCTGGTAAAGTTTTTAGGCCACATTAAAGGTGGTATTCTATATGTGCCAAGCAGGAGTCGACATTGACCAAGTAGGAGCACTGGTGGCATTGGACTCTTTGGACTTCATCGAGGCATACAATGATTTCATTGTGGTCCTCGTATTTTCTTTGAGCACCTGGACCAAAAGTGTCTTCATTTTCCAATGGAGGGGGATATAATTAACATATTGGTTGCGTCATCCCCTAGTGTGGCTAGGGTCCATAACTCAACTAACAACTTCAGTTTGGATCTAAGAATTGGATATGGTTCGCGATCATCTGTGGTTAAAGATTTTAATCGTTGGATTTATGTATGGAATTCAAGTGGAGTAATCGAGTGAAATATTGTAGTAGTGGAATAGGCTTGGATCTAAGCATGAGGTCTATCTGAAGGACCACAACCTCCAAACCCCAAGAGAGTGGATACAATAGTGAGGTATAAATTTTAGAAGAAGACAAGGAAAAATGATGGAGAAACCCCATAGGGTGTGGATACCAGTAAACCAAGTCAAAATAAACCAAGACACAACCATTATGATATTGGTGTCATGCATCTAGGCTGACCAGGGGATTGGGTGGGGAAATCGTGAAAAAGAAGGTGGGTCCACGGGGTGGCTCCGGGTAGGGACGACAAGCCAACTTTACCAGAACAAAACCAAAGGTATCAATGCCACCAAGACACCCTACAAACGATAAACAAAATTCTACCATTAAGAGAAAATCAAGTTGGAAAACTTGCAAAGATTGGACATAGGAGGAGTTACCCTTGTGTTGATGGCTCAATGGGATATGGAGTGTTTTTATTAACGTGCCCCACTCCTTTGGATGTCGTAGATTCCCAAGTTAGCAATCCCTGTGACTTCTCCCTTGATTCAAACTTGAAATGTTATCATGAAATGGGTGTTGTGAGGTTCAAGCTAGGAAAGCATGAAACTCCATAAACTAGTGAGCTGGAAAAACCAACGTTCTGGTGGAAATTTCCCACCTATAGCTGAGAGTCACTTTGTATACAACAGAAAATAACGGAACAATGACTTGGAAATAAATAGCGCCCAGTGTAAGTGGAGGTGTCATATCAATGCGATGTAATGTTAAGTTTGTTGGCAAGTGTGAGTGCATGGGGTATGACGCCCATGCCATCCCCCCCTCTTTAACGCAAGGAAAGACGATGAGGTAGTGGGCTTCCCCTCCTTTATTTGTTGGTTGTGTTTTCAATACCTTGATCGAGGATTGAATATAATCTCTTAAAATATATATATATATGCTTTTATTTATTATACCTATTTAAATTAAAAATTAAAATAAATAAAAATTGATATATATATATATATATATTGAAAGACGATGAGGTAGTGGGCTTCCCCTCCCTTATTTGTTGGTTTTGTTTTCAATACCTTGATCGAGGATTGAATATAATCTCTTAAAACATATATATGCTTTTATTTATTATAGCTATTTAAATTAAAAATTAAAAATATAAATAAATAAAAATTGATATATATATATACATATACATATACATATATAATCTAATTAAAAGTTATATGAATACTTGATAATTTTTTCTATGTGGTTCACAGTGTTGATTTTTCAACATTTCCTAGACTGGTAATTGATTCCAATGATTTCTTTATTAGTTTAACTCATGTCACATTCATTATTAACCAATTATGCATAGAAAATATTCATCCATAAAACAATAATGACATAATATCATGAAGATACAATTAAACACAAGAGACACAAAGTTTATGCTCTGAAAACCTTAACCAAGGAAAAAACCCAACAACCTTTTCTTAGAGAAATTATCCATTTTAATAAGAGATGAAATTTTAACTATTCCTCCAAATAAAGTCAAATTGACCAGTAACCAAACCCATGTCAAACTGTCCACAAATAACCTCAATCAATTATATTCAAGCTGCCTGGGAATAGGCTGAAATTTTGTCTTATGCTCCTTCATAGAATTCAGTTTGTTGCCCAGAATGACTTCGGCCTCTTTCCACAAGTGTGATGTTAGACAAAGATAATACATACTTAGTCAATGGTTAAGGTCGATCTGTGCCTCTGAATCTGTAAAAGTATGTATTTGGTATCAGAGCCAAAGAACATGCATTGTAATAGATAGAGTCTGTAATGAGCGAGGAAGCCTTCGACCTCTGAACAATGTTAACTTTTGCTTTCTCGTTTCTTTCTGGTCGATAAATGCTCATACAATAAATCTATGTATTTATAATATATGTGATGTAATAAGTGTTATCAGTCAATAAAAATGTGCTTTATCATCCTATGTGTTGAATCTATTATTTGAGTAAACATTCTGAGCCATATTAACTATCAATATAACAAGCGAGATGTGGTCAGTAGTGTGAAGACGTGATATAAGAGCTTGTTGCAACAAGATTTGCTGGTGGACCGTGTTTCTAGATAATTGAAGCCAAAGGATGGCATTGTAACTCTAAAGGAGTCCCATTCACAGGTGCATAGTATTTTACCTTCACATATTTCTTTTCCTTACCTTCTTGCGCAATACTGAGTAGTGAATTGCAGTAAGAAATGGCCTCAAGTAGTATTGATTTCTCTGCTGATATGAAAGCCCCAAAGAAAACTAATTGGATTGGAAGAATATCAAACAAGTCACAATTTGAACCCTTGTATGATACCAGGGTGGTAGTCCAGGAATTTACCCCCAATCCTAATTGGCAGCTTCCTTAGATATCTCATAGTAAAATATATGACCTTCCAATGTTTAAGTTTCGTGTAGCTAATATTATTAGATATGCCTCTGTAAATGTAGGTATAAATATTACCCAACCTATGTATCAGATACCTCTCATAAAACCAGAAAATATCCAATGGGCACTAGAACAAGGTTATAAGTATGTGCATCTTGGACTAATACAATTTGGTGTTAATCCTCTTGTCAGACCTGGTTTAAATGTGTTTTTCTTAGCTTGTGTAATTGACTCACGCCATAGTCAATTCATTGATGCTCTACTAGGTGGTTTTGAGGCCACTTTGCATAATGGTCCAGTTTGGTCATCTATCATCCCACGATATCAAGTTTCATTAACTAACCCCCATATTAATGAACTGCTTCAAGCCTACATCCATTTTTCTAGCTTTGATATGTATGGGTAGTGTAATATTGCCCAGTTACATTCCACTGTTTGTTTAATATTTGTCTCCACAACCCTCCCAGCTCTCAATCCTCAGCTTACTCAGAGAGAAACAACATAAGGAGTGGTGGCTGGACCTGGTAATGTCAGCCCTATCACAATAGGGTTTTCCCAATTGACAATTCCTAATGAGTGGACTGCAAAGGTATTTTCCAAATCCAAAACCTAAAAGATTGTCTATTTCTAAGTCAAGTAGAGGACCATTCATTAGACTAAAAAATGAAATTGCAGTACCTAAATTATATGTTAGAAGTCACTCTCGCAGAAGCCATGATACTTCAGACATTAGTAGGCATCTGGAAAAACACAAGCACAGATCCTCCTCTCAATGCAAATTCTGTATTGCCTCTAGAAGACCAAGTTCTGATAAAAATATTTAAAGTCTTTCATAGACCTAGGTCTATATTGAAAGAGGAACATTTAGGCCAAAATGCAGAATGTCGGGAATGGATACGTATTGCCTCTCCAAGAAACATTAAGCTCATGAGATATATGCTAGCTATAGAAAAGGTAGGGGATGATCTAGAGAAGCATATACTCCCAAAAAGGAGACTTGCTCCTGGAAATTTTGTACAAAAATTTAAAGAAGGGAATGTTGTAGTTGATGTGGATTTCCTACAATATAGGAAATTTCTAGATGAGAAGCACCAAGACATTATACAGTTTCAGAACTATAACAATGATCAACTCACATGTGTAGCACGAAATCTAGATGACCTGTCACAAGAAGTGCTTAAAGTACAATCCCATGTGTTAGGAATCCATTCTAGTTCAGATGATTTGAGTCAAAAATCTTCTGAGCATTTTGATAAGTTAAAAGATATAAATATGAAGCTAGAGAAAATTATGGAAGCAGTAGAATATTTAAATTTGAGTCTGGAAAAAAAAAATCCTGATTTAGTTGAAGCACTTACTGCAGCATAAGTTTATAGCTAGACATTATAGCTAGAAGAAAGAAACCCAGAGAAGAAAAATACTCCACTACTACTCAAACAGTTCTCTATACATAATCCTAGAATTTTCCAATTTGAAAATGTTATTTCATTTGCTAGAGAAAAATTGGCTCTATTTCAATCACAGATCCCAATATTTGATTTACCACCATGGAACAAAGCATAAATAAAAATGGTAAAATAAAAAGGAGAAGGATCTAGCAAAAGACCCGGGAGTGCAGATGGCGATAAACCAAACCGACCTTTCGAATATGCATGGGAAAAATGGTGTAATGCCAAGTATGGCTCTCCCGGAAAAAATCCATATGATCCTTCAAATACTGATGAGTTCCCTAATCTTAGTCAAGTTAACATCGATCAAGCTCCAATGACAAATCTGAACTGCAAATCTAAAAATGAAATCCTCATGGAAATCCATACTTGGAGTGCATGGGAAAGCACTCAAAAGTCCATTCACAAAACAAAGTCTCATGGTCAGAATTAGCTTTAAGTATAACTTGGGGTTTCTAAGGTAACTTAGAATTATGGTGGTCTAGAATGAATTAATATGACAAACTCGATGTTATGAATAGTGATAAGCCAGTCGCTGAAATTTTCAGGGTAGTTCTCCATGAGTTTTATGGGAGAAATTAAGGTTGATGGCCATCATTATGCAAATATGTTCATGAGACAAAGACTTTTTGATATAAAAGAACTTCCTGCTATTTTCTGCACAATGTAGGATCTTTTTTATAAGGTAAGAGACCCACAGAATACAGCTTATTTGAGAAAATATTTGTCTACGATGCCTGGAAGAATCCCAGCTCTTGTCAGGGCTAGATTTGAAGCTGAAAATATAGATATTGAAAATATTTCTCTTGCAGGGCTCCATGAACAAATCATGTTTACTTTGCACAAAGAATGCCTCCGAAAAAATACATCCAAATCAGTAAAGAAACAACTTTTTCAATGCAAGTGTAGGTGATATCTATGCCGAAACTTATCATTTTGGCTGCAAAAACAAAAAGAAGAATGTTAGCAAAGGACAATGTGGAAGTGATTTCCAATGTAAAAAATGCACAGAGAAAATCCAACCCAGAAGGTTTTACCCTAGAAGATAAAGGTTTCAAAGAACAAGAAAAGGATACTTCAAGTGAAGACAAGAAGGTGCCCAAAGAGCACAATCAGAAACCTGTTTCATTTGCAAGAAGCCAGGTCATTTGGCTAGAAAATGTCCTTTGAAGGGTAAAAATTGTTTCCAAAATAATTTGTTTGACATTTTTTTCTAATATTTATGATCCAACTGAATGGGAGCAAGTAGATCAACCCCCACAAAATGAAGAATATTTTTCAGTCATGGATTCAGATGAGTCAAACCCACCATATCCACATCATGAAGACTCATCCTGATCTGAATCCACCTTGGATCTTGACTTCATTTAACATGTCAAGATGTTTCATTTAGAAAATCCTATAGACCTACACTCTGAAATTGCATCTTTACAATCTTGTATTTCTTCCCTCACACCAGGAGATTTCTCCATTTGCCACTGTCTCGCAGAACGCCTCTCAACCCTCCAACGTCAACTTGCCAAAATCACGTAGCCAAGCATGGTAAATCTTGGCGCCTATTATCCAAGTGACACTCCTACCACATATGCACAGATTTCCAATACACCCTCATCTATCATTCCACCTAGGAAGCAATTTTCCTGTAGATATACCATAAGAAGAGAAGAAGTAAGATTTATTTATCATAGAAAATCCTATGGGTTTAAGAAAGCTACTCCCATCATTGATAATCTCTCATACGATGCAGAAGAAGAAACAGACCAAGCTAGAAAATTGCAAGAAGAAATATTGCACTTAGAAACCACCATTGAAGAAAAAACAGGTCTGGTTAAAGAAATTCTAACTAGTATGAGAGATTACCAGAAGGAATTAGCTAAAAAGCAAAAACAACTTGCAGAACTAAAAGATTCAATAATGATAGAAGAATTTGAAGATGTGCTAATAGGAGAAGAAGATCACGATCGGGAGCAGCAAGCATTACAATGCATACCATAAGATCACCAGCCAGAACCAGGTACATCTTTTCTCCAGATGAAGGGATTTGAAGATAGGATTATTATTAGAATAGATGTCAAGGTTAGTGGTTATAAACAATATTCTCTGGATGCACAACTAGACACAGGAGCTATGAATTCCTGTGCAAAGCATAGTGCCATTCCTGAATATTATTGGCAACCCAAAAGCTTGCAGTTCGGAGCTATAAATAAAACGTTAATGTCTATCAGAGCGATGGCTTTCGATTTCCCAATTATTCTTAATGGAATTCCTACTTCTGTAAATTTATACAATTTTGATACAGGAAGTGATATTTTTTTTGGTCAAGATTTTGTAAGAAGACATATTCCTCTTGTTGTAGAAGCAAACCACATTTTCCTAAACATCCAAGGAAGAACTATAAAAATTCCAAGTAAGTCCAGCTATGTAAATAGAATTGTAGACCCAGTCCCAAATATAGTTGAATGTTCTCTTGAAAAACTATCAAAGATCAACAAAGTAGTCATAAATGTTGAAATCCAGGGGCTAGAATACATCAGAGAAATAAAAGAGAAAATTGAAGCAGAATGTATAACAGATGCACCCAATGCATTTTGGAAAAGGGAACAATACTTTGTGGATCTTCCCTACAAAGAAAAATACTCTAGAACACCTCATAATTCATAAGAAAACCAGATGTCCCCACCAGAGCTTGAACTCTGTAAAAAAGATATTTCTGAACTATTAGAACGAAATTTGATCGAACCAAGTAGAAACCCTTAAGCTTGCCCAACATTTTACATCAACAAGCATTCATAACAAAAGAGAGGTAAACATGGGATGGTGATCAACTATAGAGCATTAAATGATGCCTTGCTTCCTATCAGGTATCCACTTCCGTCTAAAGAATCTTTTTTTCTTAAAATAAAAAATAATAATGTGTTCAACAAATTTGATCTTAAGAGCGGATTCTGGCAGATAGGGGTCAAACCGTATGACAGATACAAGACTAGTTTTGTGGTGCCACATAGACAGTTCCAATGGCGAGTAATGTCGTTTGGATTGAAGAATGCACCCTATGAATTTTAGAAAAGGATGGAAGACATTTTTGGATATTTGGAATTTGTTATTGTTTATATTGACAATTTACTAATTTGTTCTTTTGATTTAAGAGAACACATAAAGCACTTGGAGATAGTTCACCACAGGATATTTAAACATGGGCTAGTCCTCAGTAAGCCTAAGCTTGAGTTTGCAAAAACTAGAATTTAATATTTAGGACTAATCCTATTCCAAGGCAAAGTTGAATTACAAGAACATGTATTGAAAGCCTTAATAGAATTTCCAGATTCCATTTATGATCACAGGCAATTGCAAAGGTTCTTGGGAAGCCTCAATTACATTCAAAATTTTTATGAAAATCAAGCCAAATATGTCAAGGTCCTACAAAAGAGGCTCAAAGGAATAGAATGGTCCCCATCTATGACTAATGCAGTTCAAATTATCAAGCAAAAGGTCCAAAATTTGCCAAGTCTAGTTCTTCCAAGACATGAATTTCCTTATATTTTAGAAACAGATGCATCCAATGAAGTACGGGCAGGAGTTTTGATTCAAAAACATGCAATAAGGGAAGAAGTATTCTCATATGTATCAGGATGTTTCAATGACACTGAACTCAGGTATCCATCTTCTCATAAAAAAATTCTTGCTGTAAAAAATTGAATCAAAAGATTCAGGTTATTCCTAAAGCTAGTAAGATTAATTATAAGAACAGACCTGAAACATATGGCTGGGATTCTTAGAAACAAAATATTGTTAGAACAAGGCAACAATAGGATACTAAGATGGATCCTATGTTTGGATGGATTTGACTTTGAAATTGAATATAAAAAGGGAAAAAATAATTTCTTAGCTGATTTAATTACAAGAGAAGCAACTCCAAAAGAAATCAAGATGTTCAGTTGTCCATCATCTTCAAATTCATCATCACCTCCCCCTTCTCCAGAGGGTTTTCAGTGGGTTTTAATATGTAAATATTTTCATATGTCATTTTGTTTTCAGTGTCTCATAGATAGGGTCAAGGAGAGTCCTGCATATGAATTGATTCTTGAAAAATGGATTAATAGTAGCCATAATAATGCAAGTAATCTTATGTTTTTTTTAGAGTCGCCCAAAATGTTTCAAGGGGCCATTAGATTTGCACCTTTTGCAGGACAAAGATATATTTGTCTTTATGAGCCATGGTTAAGCTATGCACACTATCGTAATATCCTGATGTACACAAAATATGCCAAAAGAGTTTGGCTAATGTTCGAGTGTAGCTCTATGAGTAATCCCTACAACCACTGGTCACCTTGGTTCAAAATACTGCTACATGACTGGTGCCCAAGGGAAGGAATATTTTGGACCATTATAAGAAATGAATTTATTTATTACCTCTGAGAAGACATCAGAACAACAGCCTAGTCTGAGGCATGGTTTTGCTTCCAGATAGAACACTTGTTCAACACACTTAAAGTACATAGTATTCAGCCACAAGGAAAACCCATATATAAGGAAATATCTTAATTATTTGGATCACTTTGTAATCCTATAGATGGAAGAGTAGCTAGCATGTATGGATCTACTTTATTTCCGTGCTATAATATCATGCCACCTCATGCAGAAGCACATCTGTCACCAAGTCTACAACATATGTATTACTCTAGTGACAGTGATAATTATGGGTATCCAAGAGACTGACAGGATATTTGTAAATTCATGTCTAGTCACCTGACAGTGAGTGTGACCGGTATCATGGGATTCCGATAAAATCTCCACTGTGTAAATTTTAGGAGAGTCTAAAATGACCAAGTGGAGGGGTCTATCCTCCAAATTAAAATATTTGGTTAACTTTCAGGACTAATATCTGAAACTCAGAGAAATTCTATGACTTTTGGTGGTATTTGACCCACATTTCGGAGAATCTACGGAAAAGTTAGATTCAAGATCTAGAGTTTGTACATTTTATGCAGACATGTCATATTTCGAGAAGATGCTTGAGGCTCTCTCTCTCCCCTCTCAAAATTCTATAAATAAGGAAGATGTATTGCCATTAAGGGGATTCGAGTCTGTGTGTTTATTTTGAGATTTCTCTCTCTCAGAAGCTTTGTGTCATTCTATCTTTAAGTCCGAGTTCGACAAGCCTGCGCATGTGCACTTGATGCATATGTGAACCTAAAGTGGCAGGACTCTTAGGGAGTATTGAGTCTAGACTTTGTTAAGGTCGATCTGGTGTATTTTTAAATAAATTGGTCTTCTGAATTAAATTGGTCAGCAGGAGAAGGACACATGCCATGCTTGGTTAGAATAGTTGAGAAGGTATCAGGACAAAAAAATATGAAAATAATGGTGAGCTTGTCAGAATGTTCAGGCTACCCATTGCAACAAGCTAACCAATAACAAATGATAGACAAATAGGGCATGATTTAAATTGGCTGAAAAGGCTTACTTCCAGGGAGGTTTTCTGAATTTTCCCTAAGGAAAAGACAAGCCAAGTATTGACTGGTACAACACATGGAGAGCAGGAAACAACAAGAGAGTAGAAGGGAGTTCGAGACTCATTCAGAATAGAGTAGGGGAAGCAGGGGAACAAGGAGAAATTTTTTATGAAGATAAAAACGAACTGAGTCCCAACGTTCATTGAGGAGAAGAGGTATTATAATTGGAAGGAGTTTGGAAGGAAATGTTTAAGGTGAGGAGGAATTTTCCTCTCGAGTCCCCATGACCTAGAAGGTGGAGATAGTTTTCTCAAAAAATCTTATGGGTTGGGGTGGAGGAAATACTCTCGGAAAATTTGATCCGGACTTATGTAGGAACACAATAGAATACATATATAAACATAAACACAGAGAAGCAACATAAATAAATCTTCATTTCATTAATATCAAAGAGCTGAAATATGCTTACAAGCATAATGGAAATAAACTAGCTTAGGCGATGTTAGCTTATCTTTGAGAAGAGATGTAACGGCTATATGCCTTTGAACTGTGTTACAATGAAGCTCAAGGACATTGAACAAAAAAGGAAAAAACCTAAACATCTAAAAACCCTAACCCTATGAGATGGAATGCCAAGAATTTGTGGACCTTGTTCGAGTTAGTTGGGTAGTCAACTTCCCGGGGTCGTAACTTGGTCATATGAATTCATTTGGCGATTACAATACCTCGTTGGAAATATATCTCTGAGTACAAAAAGGGGAAAAACCTAAACATCTAAAACCCTAACCCTATGAGATGGAATGCCAAGAGTTTGTGGACCTTGTTCGGGTTAGTTGGGTAGTCAACTTCCTGGGGTCGTAACTTGGTCATATGACTTCATTTGGCGATTACAATACCTCGTTGGAAATATATCTCCGAGTACTACAAGATTTTTTATAAGCCCCTGCCTATGGCTATGGGCTTGCTGCTGACCTCAAAAAATGTTGTTTAAGGGGTCAAAACAACTCCGGAAGTTCAGGACCCGAAAAACTGCTAAAAATTGTAAATGTTGCTATAATAAAGGAAACTAATGAAATTGACTAGAGGTCTAGGTAGAATAGGTGGGTGGCTACCAATATCCACATGGATAAAAATTACTAGAATTTTTTTAAATACCACTGTTATTTATTTGATTGGTTCTTGGTTCTGGAGTCCTTGCATTTAGGTGGAACCACAATGTCCATGTGCACTGGTTGATTTGTAGCTTAGTTGAAGAGAGGAGATGGCACAATCTTTGGTTCCTGGTTCATCTAGTAGTTGTGCATAAGTCCCTAAGAATTAACCCCTTAAACTTTGGAGTCTGGCTTGGGGCTGATAGCTGTAAGTGAGGATTGGCTACAACTGTCTATGGTTTGGTGGAGAGTCCTTCTCGTAGACTTAGTTGCCCATAATCTTTAAAGATGAGTTTTTCTCTTATGTTTGTGATGTTAATGAATGTATGTTTCTTCTTGGTCGAAATAATGGCATAAATATATGATGAATTCTTATGATGTTATCCTAGTTATAGTTCATAGTAACCTGGTTTGGAAATGGGTAGTTCTAGATAAGGACAATGGTATAATGTCTAAAATAGTTAATAAATTCTCCTATATAAAATCATACTACTATGAAATCATGTCAAAAGAGGCTTGAATTTGATTTACAATCCCATTAATTCCATATAGAATGACTTCCCCAACCTCCAATAAAATATGGCATGGTTTAGGGCTTGTAATCTATTTCATTAGGTTCAGATGGTAGTGAACCTTGCCATCTATTTCATTGAGTATAATGCCCAAATGTTCGAGATTCTGGTTGAGGTCTCTGGAACAAATACGAATGCACACTAGGGTAATATGTAGCCATAAATACATAAATTATATATGCATATATTGAGAAAATTATGGCTGGGTCATAATCTGGTGCTTAATTGTTATTATGATCGAATATACACATTTTGTGACTATGCCAAGACTTTGGCGTTGTGCACTACACTTCAAATCTGCTGGTGTTGATGAATAAAATACAAGCTTGTAGGTGGTCCAACTCAATAGGGAAAATAAAACTTTATGCTATTATTGTATTTATACATGTTACAAGATCTTGTTGATCTATTATACGATAACTTCCCGTTGCGGCATGATATGATCTGTGTGTGTAAATTTGCGAGGAGATTATGGTTCGTGAGTATGAGGTTATATGTGTGTGTGTGTGTGCGAAGGTAACTACAAGGCGAGAGGTTTTTTCATGCGGTCATAGACTATTTCGATTGGGGTTTTACCAGGATATCAAGAAAGTCGGTGACGGTTTTCTTAACCATATTTCATCCAGACAATGAAAATGACTATCTTGCATGATTATGTTGATCTAGAGCCTGAGCCAGAAGATATCCTCTCTGTATGGGGGTTGGAGCCAACTTGGAAACAATCTGGACAAAGCAAGATTTATCTCCAGTTGGAAACATGGGACTCTCCGGGCTGGAGCAGAATCCCGAAAGTGGTTTAGGGTTCCTGGAGGTATGCAATACTTATTACTCCATTGCATCATTTTGGGAATCTGATAAAGGTTTGAAGGAGGGCTAGTTAGTTCCAGAGAAATCAACTAAGCTTTCAACGGAATGGTCGATGAAATTTCTGGTAAGCCCAAAAACCCTTGTGGAATTTTTTGGGTTTGTTGCATACACGGGTGGACTTGAGAACATAGTTATGAGTTGTGGGAAAATTCTTAATGAGGGGCTCAAAAATTTCTTAATTCAAAATGTTCAAGAAAAATATAAGGGCCCAAACCAAAGGGTTGATAAAACAGTAACAATAACCTTCTTGTCAAAGCAGAGATGAAAAGAGGCTTTGCGTAAAATGGAGCAGAAAAAAGGGGATACCCACAAACCATTGGTAGAGGTAAATAAGGTTCAAGAGTTAGAAAGTCCCAAAGAGTATATTGGGGAAGGAAATGGTGAAGGGATGGGTCTTGGTTTCTTGGAGGCATCAAAGGGAGTTCCGACTTTTTAGGTAGGAATGAATGGGAAGTACGCAGACATAGGATTTATCTTCTTTCAAGAAGGCAGAACATACATTGTCCTATGGCAGACACCAGAAGTTTCAAAACCATTACAGGGAGAGGAGTTTCAGTATGAAGCTATTGTTCAGGGGAGAGGAAAATTTTCGGGGTTGAAACGGAAGAAGGGGAAATGCATAAGAAAGAAGGCGGAAAATCTGAACCTGCTCCTTGGGGTTAATATTCAAATAGATAAGGAAATGGAAGTTTCAAACATAATTATAGTTGGAAGGGTGAAAGGAAGAAATTATTTGGCCAACTACATTTCAGAATGGATCTCCAAGTCTTGGAAGGAGGCACCAAACAATTATTCTAAGGTGATCACCCTGGCACAGGGGTGGTTCATGGTTAGACTAAGTAAGAACGAAGCTCTTGAATGGGCCCTTCGGATGAACTGGTTCTTTGGGATCTCACTAATACTATTCAAGCGATGGATGTTCTTGTTTGATGCTCAAAGAGAAAATATCAAGCAAATACCTTTTTGGGTTCATTTACCAGCTTTTCCTCCTCAACCATGTAAGGAAGATGTGTTTAAGGCTATAGGGAACAAACTAGGGATCTTCCCCGAAGCAGATATGTACTTTAGAGAGACTAGGAGTAGGAATATTTCCAGATTACTGGTAAAGCTTGATCTTAAGAAGAAATTAGAGGAAAAAATTGTTCTTCACCTACAAGGGTATACACATTCTTAGAACATTGACTATGAGTAATTGTCGTTTCGCTTCCATCGTTGCCATAAACATGGAAACCTGGTGCGAGACTGCCCAATGGTATTTTGGAGAAGAAGAAGGAAAAGGGGAGTATTTAGATATGATGGACCAACTGTTCCATACGAGGTAGATCAAATCCATAATCAGAAATTCGGGGATCTGGGGGATACAAGCTTGGAACCTATGGAGGTTGAAGTCATCACGATTTTGAACTAGGAACGCCATGAAGCAGTGGAGGTCAAGTTGCTACTAGTGTTTCGAGAAGAGATTCAAATTATCCATACTCCTCCCCTGTCTGTTGGTACTCTTTCTCCTTCCATTTCCTATTTATCCACAACTTCTTTGTCTTTACTTGAAAATTTTCTGGGGCCTGGTCCCTCCAGACGTTTATCTTCAGATATGCCTCCTGTTTTTAATTTATCTTGTGGGTTAGATAGTATAATAACACCTATCCCGACCCTAAAAATATCTGTGTCAAGCCCGATTTATCCATATCTATTAACCTCTTATGTTCCTCTTTCCCTGGTCCCTCATTACTATTTGCGCCCTCCAGACAAGAAGGATCCCTTCCTAGCTTCCTTAGGAGGTCTAGGTGTTTTTCACGAACTACCAAATCCAGGGAAGTCCCGTGGTAGGAAATAAAACTTATCAAAGGCCCAATTAAAAGCTAAATTGGACATTGTAGATGGAAAACAACTCTCCTCGAAAGGGGCGCTTATAGCGGTGGAAATACTTGTGGTGGTTACCAAATGATTTTCTTGTCCTTCAACTATAGAGGATTTTCTAGCACCTGTAAGAAGTTAGTGTTGAAATATCTTTTTAGTAATTCATATCCTGATGTAATTATGCTCCAAGAAACTCTGGGAAATGGTGAAGTTGTCCAGGAATCTCTCAACAAATTGTTGTCGGGCTAGTATTTTGTAGTTTCTGATGCGAAAGGAAGGTCTAGGGGTTTAGCCACGGGGTTTAAAGATAAAAACCTTAGGCTTTTAAATTCCTGGAGCTTAGAACTGGTTTTGGGAGCTGAAGTCTATTCTTCATAACTCTGTAAAGACCTAACTTTCACCAATATATATGGGTCGTGCCATGACAATGTAGTTTTCTGAAATTTTCTTTTATCAAGATCCTTCATGAAAGTCCCAAATTTGGTGGTGGTAGGGGATTTTAATTTCTCTTTGGGAGTGTCTGAAATCTGGGGGCCTCAAGCTTAAGTTGATCCCATGGAAGAATTATTTACGAATAAATTGATGGAACGTATACTTATTAATGTCAACCTACTGAAAATCATACTAAATTGGAGAAATGGATGTTCTGGTGAGGCTAGGGTGGAAAAAAGACTATATTGTTTTCTGTTGAATGAAGACCTTATTAAAAAAATTAATATTTTTAGACAATGGGTTGGGATGGGTGGTGATTTACACCACTTTCCCATATTTTTGGAGTTGAAGGGGACCAATAGGAAGCCTGAATCCCCATTCAAATTTAATCCAGCCTAGCTCAAAGAAACCGGTTTCAATGAGATGGTGAAGGCTACATGGGTCCCTTTAGTCCCCAGCTGAAATAAATCCTATGCTCGTCAGTTTATGGAAAATATCAAAAGACTGAAGCAGGCTACCATTCTGTGGGCAAAGGAAAAAAAACTAAAGGAAAATGTTGATTTAAAAATTATTGAGGAGCCTCTTGACAAGTTGGAAGGCTCGGAAGGGGATGCTTATGAGACCGAAGAAAAAAAGGAAAGGATAAATCATTTGGAAACATAAAAAATAAATATATTAAAAGAAAAATAAGATGAATGGAGGCTCAAAATCAGAGCCATTTAGATAGCATTCGGGGATGAAAACTATAAGTTTTTTTCAAAATTATGCAAGAGTAAGGGAAAACACGAATACGATCTGGGAAATTCAAAAAGAGGATGGAAGCACAAAAAAATCCCACCATGAGCTTGCATCCCTAGGGAAGTACCACTTCAAAACACCTTTTAGAGATCCCGAGCAAGCAACGATATCAAAATTCATCCAGGATGCCCAACTATTCCCGAGATATGTAGAGGAGGAAGAAAATGAAATGCTTATGGCTCCTGTCACCAAAGGAGAATTTGAAGGAGTCTTAAAATCCATGCAGAAAGATAAGAGTCTGGGGCCGGATGGATGAACAGTGGAATTCTTTCAACACTTCTTTAAGAGTCTAGGAGATGAGCTCACATGGGTTGTGGAGGAATCTAGAGTAAAAGGCCAAGTTTATGAACCTTTTAACACTACCTTTCTGGCACTAATTCCAAAAAATGATGACCCAAAATCTTTTGAGGAATTCAAACCAATATCTCTTTGTAAATGTATCTACAAAATAATTGCAAAGACCATAGCAGTTCGGCTAAAGCAATTCTCTCAAAGAATGTTTCTAGAGAGAAATTTGGATTTCTAGATGGAAAAAAAAAATCATGAAGCTATAAGGGTAACTCAGGAGTCAATGCACAATATTAAAAAAAAAGAGAGGAAAGGATTGATAGTTAAAATTGACCTATCAAAGGCTTATGAAAGAATAAGTTGGTTTTAAATTTGTCTCTTGTTTAATATCTTGGGATCAAAATCAGATTTATCAATTGGATTATTAGATGCATTACAAATTTTAGTTTTGCAGTCCTAATTAATGGAGCGACAACTCCCTTTTTTCACAATTAGAGAGGGATCAGACAGGGATGTCCAGTATCTCCTCTCCTTTTCCTTTTAGGGCCGAAGGCTTGAGCGAGTTGATTCTCATAGCAAAGCGTAGAGAAGACTTGAAAGGGATTGAATTAGCCACAAACATCTTTGTAACACACCTTATGTTCGTTGATGATATTATTCTCTTTAATGATGGTTCTAGAGGTGATATTCAACAGTTGAAAGCTTCATTAGACCTTTTCCTCAAAGCTACAGGTATGTGCATAGACGAAAATAAATTGTCTATAGTTCATGAAGGTTTCTCTATGGTTGAAATTTGTAGAATTCATACTTATATTCCCTTTGAGGCTAATCCTATGAAGGAAAAATTCAAATATTTAAGGTTCCACCTCAAGCTGAACTCATATAAAAAACATGATTGGATGTGGTTGTTGGAAAAAATTGAGAAGATAATTAAACATTGGAGCTATAAAAGGCTCTCAAGAGCTGGAAGATTGGTTCTGATAAAATTGGTTTTAATTGCAATTTCGGTCTATTGGCTTGCTCTAACCTGGGTTCCCAAAGGAATCCTTGCCCAAATCAGGAAAATATGTGGTCGGTTTTTATGGGCTGGTGCAAAGGAAGAAGTAGTATTGTTGTGGGTGGCTTGGGACAAGATCACTCTCCCAAAAGTATGGGGAGGATGGGGAATCAAGGACCTCCCTCTATTTGCAAAATATCTAGCCACCAAATCAGGATGGAATATCTTATCATTGGATAATATTTGGGAAACAATAGTAAAAATAAAATATATCGATCCTACCCCATTGGAGGAATGGATGTGCAGCTCAGACAAAAAATCTCAAAATGCATTGGTCATTTGGAAAGTTACGGTGTATTATTTTGGGATCATAGAAGAGGGTCTAGCGTGGCACATTGGGAATGGAAAGAAGGCCAAAATAGGCGTTGATCTGTGGGTAGGATGTAACGAAGGATACAAAATTCCTACAAACTTAACAAATTTTCTCAACAATCAAGGGATTTGTTTCTTAAATCAGGTGGCAGATGCTAATGCCTCCGCGGTGTGGCATTAGGGATGGAAATCAGTGAGAGACCTTCACTTCGAACCAAAGTGGGGTGTTGTGTGGTAGAACTACATCATAGAATTGCAGCATTCACATGCCAGGATAAGGGACCAATCAGATGGCCTCAGATGGGCCCACACGCCTTTAGGTAAATACTCTCCAAAATTTGGATACCTATTCCAAATGAGCAAGCGAGTTCAGGGGGAACAGACTTGGTGGTGGAAATTAATCTAGAAAATAAAATGTCCATCCAAGTCAAATTTTTTTTTTTGGTGCATTTTAAGAAACAAGGTGCCAAATTGGGATAACCTACAAAAAAGGAGCAAAAATGGCCCGGACTGGTGCATCCTATGTAAAAATTATGAAGAAACAGTTAAGCACTTGTTCTTATGTTACCCTTTCACTTTAAACATTTGAGAGGCCACTATGAGATATCTAGGAATTGGTCAAATTTGGAGAGGAGAAAACATAACTGAGGCTTGGAAAAACTGGTGGAACTTGACACAAGATAAAAAGCTAAGAAATATCCCACCAATAATAGCATGGAGAATTTGGCTGGCCAGGAATAAAGACATCTTTCATGATCTTCATTTGTCCCCTTCAATTATTGCAATCAAATGTGATGCCATTTACTCTCTACTTCCATCCTCATTAGTTCCCTCAACCCCTAGAATTATTAGGGAGGAATGAATATACTCACAAATTCCATGGGGCTATTTTGATGCAACTTCTGATGCTCAAAAAAGATGTGGGGAAGGTTTGGTAATTCATATAAATAGACAAAGAAATCTAAAATCTTTGGTTGGCCTTGAAATTGGATTAAACAACTACATAAAACTCTTCTCTTTGAGACTATTATTGTGCTGGATTCAGGAAATTGGGATTTTTTCTGGTGACTCCTTAAATGTGATAAACTGGTTCAATGATCATCAAAAATGTCAAAACCACACTTTTATTCCTCTCATGGATGAAATTATTCAATTAAAACATGGATTTAACTTCAATTATGTGTGCCACATATATAGGGAACGAAACTCCGAGGCAACCATCCTTTCTAAGGAGGGTACTCAACAGGCTCTGGGAAAATGGCATATAAGAGAGACTGAAGAAGGAAGGATTCATGGAACATATAAGCAAGTTTTCAATAATTGATCCACTTATGTTTACTTTTTAACTATCAGATAATTTATAAATATGTTTTTTTTTTTTTTTCTCAGGTTACTGGATATAGGGTTATCATGTTTTCATCTCTTATCTGCAATTTTGTTTATTGCTAATACTGTTGGTTTATTTTTTACCTTAGATACATCATGAGACAAACATTAGTATTTTTTGAACACTTTAATTCTGGATTATTTTTGATGCAGGAGCATCCTGCTTGATTTTCATTAAAATATTATGTAAATAGGGGGTGATGTCTTTTTAATTATTTTATAAATTATATGCTCATTTTTATTTAAATTAAGAGAGAATAATCTGAGTGTGAGGATTATTGTAAATATTCTTTTAATTAATTGAGAATATGAGGGAATTGAGTTGGGTCGATAATTTAGGGATTAGGAGTTCCTTAAATGGAACTTAGTTGAGTCAAATAAGGGATAAATATATTTTAGTATTTGGTTGAGGTTTGTGTGGAGGAAATCATGGATTGGAGTTAATTCACAATTGTGTATAAATATGAAGCTTGCGTGAGGACAAAAGATACACTGAGAGATAGAGATAAATGGTGTGAGAGTTCATATGAAGGGCAAGAGTCGAGAGGCCCACAAATGTAATATTCGGCCAAGGAAGGGATTGCATTTATAAAATTCTGGTTGTATTTTATGCAATTATTTTGTTTACTGTTTGGCTCTCTCTTCATATGTATCTTTTGAGATGAATTGAATGTGGTGTTAACGAGTAATTGGATGAGGGTTTCCATGTTAAGGAAACATAAAATCTATTATGTGAAAGGCTCTGTTTGATAGCAGAATCCCTGCATCATTTGGTATCAGAGTCAAAGATCCATGCCTGGTGAGGTTGAATGCGTTGAAGACAGATTGAGATTTTCATAGAGAACAACAATGATAGTGTGATGAATGCCAAAAGAGAAAATGGCAACCAATGTAATATTCAACCTGCGAATTTGACAACAACCATGTATAGAAACACTTTCAATCACAGGGTCAATTGGGAAGTCAACTGGCTGTGTTGGCAGCAACTCTTTAACTATTTATTTGTTAAGCTTCCACATAATTTTCTTTGATCTGCACTTGTTCATGATATCAATAAATTCATTCCTTCCAATATCAGTAAGTCGTAATGCATCTGCAGCACTGAAATTAGATAGTAGGAACTGAAGGCATTTTGGAAGGTTCTTACTGCGTAAAAGTTGTGAAAATTTTGTGTTAAGAAAGTAATATTGTGGCGTTGCATCGTTCCCTGGAAATTTACAACACCGAGGGATTCAAGCAGCATTGAGGGATTGAATGGACAGAGACTTGAATCGAGAGATCCGAGCAGCGATTCATCCAGTGTTAGTGAAGAGTTAAGATGTGTCTCCAACATTTATTTTGTAGTTTTTATGGAACATACCTTCTTTTTAAGATCTCTTTTCCCATCCTGAATTACATCTTCCTCTCTTAAAGGGCATGTTCTGTGAAGGAAGCCACTTTCCTTTGTTGGCATGTTTTGTGTGTGCAAATGTTGAATGCCAGAAACTGACTTTTTTGGAGAAATTAAGTGCTGGAGTGGAAATTTTTAGGTAGCGTCAAGTGGAATATTATTTTTTTCGCTGTCGCTTGCACTTTTGAGCCTTTTTCTCTGAAAGCCTAATCGCCTTCCCAAAAGTTTGTGTAGCCATGACTATTCTGGATGACCTGTGTGCCAACTCTCCATTTGCCGATGAATAGACTTCTAAGGACAATGAAAAGCTAAAGAAAGCTCTGGCCTTATCCGTTCTTTGACAGATTTGCAGGCATACTACCAATTTGACAATGGGAAATCGAAAATTTACTAGAATTTGATGGTTCAAAGCATTGAATGCGGCCAATCTCTTCTCCTTTACCAGGTTTGATGATTTCAGTTTAGAGGCACGTGGAAATGGAGCTTGGTACCTGAGCTCATGGATGCGTGAGCAGTAACGCAAAGCTGGTTATAATTTCAAATTCGTTACTGCATTTGCAGTAACACAACTCCGGAGAAGATCCCGTGAAGGCGACATTGGGATTGATCGTGCGTGTGAAGTTTGGTTGAGCAGTAGACCTCTGAGGAGAACATAACCATGTGATTTGTTCTATTGCAGAGTTGCAGAGTGAAGCCCCGGAAGCGTGAGGGACAACATTTCTCAGGTTTTATTTTTCTTGGTTTTAAGATATTCCTTTGAACTGATTTTGTGGCTACGGCTTAATGTATATTGTAAATCCAATCTTGAGAGGCTCCAAATACATAGTTTGTATCGGTTGAGTTGCATACATTGCAGGTGATTGGACGTTGTGAAGAAATAATAATAGCATCCAAATAAATAGATTTGGAACTCCGAGATAAGGAAAGTCAAAGATGAGTGTCAGCTCATAATATGATATGGGCCGTGGAAAAGTTTGTAGCAGCATGTGAAGTTCAAGCTCCAGATCCATCAAGAGGAAATACATCTAGCATGTGACACAAGTGTTCTATAGAAGGAGGAAAAGGCGAGAGAACAATACAAATACATAAAGGATGCATAAAAGGAAGCAACAAAATACAACAAAAGTTGCGCAACAAAAGCATGGTAAATGAAGCAAGGTATATGTACCTGATGTAAGCTTATGAGGCAAGAGGAAGTGTGACCTTTAAAATTGTGGTAAGCTTGAAACCATTATGTAACAATTGTGGTCTATCAAAACAAAGCATTTGTAAAGGTTTTCATCATGTATTGAGAAAGTGATAGAATGGCGAACTATGGAGAGAGAGTTTGCAAAGAAGGAGTTGCATGGAAGAAAATGAAAAATGTTTGTGCTAAGATGATGAGCATGTTGAAATCCGGAGATTTGAAATTGCAAAGAGAAGGTTTATTAATAACCTTGACGGGAGCATAAGGTATGATCATTCATTTCGAAGAGGTATTTTTGAATGTTGAAAATTAAATCGTTTATTTATTTTCACCATAAAATAAATCTTGGGAAAATGGATTGCATTTCGATTTAAAGGCTTCAATATAATGTGAAGTGATAGTGGGAGACTGATGATATTTTCATAAGAATGGAGTATGAGAGAGAGTGAGGATTTTACATCATGAAAATGTATTAAGGGTGGATGTTCATTGGTATGCTGTATAACTTGAATTAGAGTCAAAATATCCACTATTGTAATTATTGGGTCAAGCCTTGAAGTCAAATCGGAGGATAAGGTAAAATGACTATTTGGATAGCTTGAGTCAAGTTAAACCATTGAGTCATTGTACAAGAGGGTGTATTTTTCATCCAAGGTGAAGAGTTGATGTAAATTCTGGAGTCAAAGAGTCGTAAGCAAAATCAAAGGTTTGAATGTAATTGGATGCATGATCGGCAGAGCCCGACACCCAAAGAGTTGGTCATTGTAACACAAGCATTACTGAAGTTGTTGTTTGCAGCAAAGAGGAGCAAGAGAGTTGCCAGAGATGATTCCAAGATAGAGAACTGAAAGAGTTCAAGCGCAGGAAGAGAGCTTTTATTGCTGAATGGAAAGTATGTAGGCTTGCTGAAAAGGCGATTTGAATGAAATCCACACGTGAACAGATGAAGTTCACAAAGGAGGAGAAGATGACTGTTGATAGTCATTTCCAAAGTTCTGAGAAAGACCACAATCGAAGAAAGAAGAAGGAATATGCCAAGGCAAATGGAATATGGAAGCAGTTGACTGATGAAGAGTATGAGCGGGAGAAAGTTGAGATAACAGTTCACCTTGAGTTATTGATGGAATTTTTGCAGAGAAATATGAAAGACCAGAGACATGGTTGGACCATGAGGAAGAAAGTGAAATGGCAGAAGCTACACGCAAAGAGGGAACAACAGGTAAACATACAGTTGACAGAAGAGTTGAGGAAGCTCGAGCAAATGATGAGTGTGCAATTGAGATGTGAGGAACTTAGAGAGGCTGAGTTGAAAATGGAAGTTTCCATTTGTGGCCTAGAACAGGGTGAAATTTTGGGTGACGAGATCAATGAGAAATATATCATGGACTATTGGAATAGTTTAGAAGAATTATTGACAAGAGAAGCAGATGAGGCTATGAAGCCTTGTATTTTTAAAACTCATATTTTGTGTATGTTTGCAGGATGTGCGGAAGATGGTGGACAATCTGGTGAAACTGTCACAGAGATGAATGAAACTCTTAAGGTGAAGTATGAATGAGAATTCCTTTCAGAGGAGGAAGGTACTGATTTGTTGCAGCAAGAAGAAATCATAAATGAATTCTTGTTGGGTGTAAGATAGCTAGTTGAGGCTTTTATGGAGCAGAAGCATAATGAAAATGCCGAAGTGATATTACTAGGAGGTAAACAAATAAATTTGTTTAATGAAATTGCTGACAGAATTTTGCAATGTGATGATACAGAAACCAGGATAACTCAGGAAGATTGCTAGAAGAAGAATGGAGCTGGGAATGAAGGTTGTGATGAAACACTGGAAAGATTTCACATGGAAATAGAGTTCTTGGAAAGGTGGCTTAAGGAACCTGAAGGAGAAATGAAGTTTGCATAACCTGATACAGAAGAGATTGCAGTTACTGTGCATGATGGTGATGAAATGTTTTTAACACTTATAGAGTTGAGTGAATGTTATAACTTTTCAAATTATAATGTGGCTGTAGGTATTGAAGGAAACCTTAATAAATATGATGTTGAAATCAGAGAAATTAAGCAGAAAATATTTGGAGATGAGATGAAAGATCAGGAGCAACAAGAAATTTATGTACTTAGAGACATAAAGGAAACAAAAATATTGAACCAGCAGGATAAAGATGAAAGAAGCTAGCAATTCAAAACAGGATCTACTGAAATCCAGAAAGACTATGATGGGAGATTGATGCTTAAAGCATCAAAAGAGACCGAAAGGTCTTGTATTTTTAAAACTAACAGTTTATTGATGAATGCAGGTACAACACCGGATGAGAAATTTGTTACTATAGGAGCATTCAATGACTATAGTTGTGATTAAGGAGAAATTCTTGATTATTCTTCACTTCAGAAAGATGAGTGTTCAACAAAATTGGAGACATAAACATCAAACAAAGAAGAATTACTTTGAGGAATTGATGGATGGAATCTGATTGACAGAGTGAGTGATGTTGGTGATGAATTACAAATTGGAGTTGATACTTTAAAAGATCAACGAAAAAATAGAGTTTGGAATCTTGGAGGGAGCAAGTCATGGAGACTTGTGGCTATCACATTATTACAGAAAAGTGATAGACCTCTAGACAAGAGTCTATGGAAACTTCTCTACATGGGGAGTCTGATGCAAGAGCATCTTGCTTGATTTTCATTAAAATATTATGTAAATAGGGGGTGATGTTTTTTTAATTATTTTATAAATTATATGCTCATTTTTATTTAAATTAAGAGAGAATAATCTGAGTGCGAGGATTATTGTAAATATTCTCTTAATTAATTGAGAATATGAGGGAATTGAGTTGGGTAGATAATTTAGGGATTGGGAGTTCCTTAAATGGAACTTAGTTGAGTCAAATAAGGGATAAAGATATTTTAGGATTTGGTTGAGATTTGTGTGGAGGAAATCATGGATTGGAGTTAATTCATAATTGTGTATAAATATGAAGCTTGTGTGAGGATAGAAGATACAATGAGAGATAGAGAGAAATGGTGTGAGATTTCATATGAAGGGTGAGAGCCGAGAGGCCCACAAATGTAATATTCGGCCAAGGAAGGGTTTGCATTTATAAATTTCTGGTTGTATTTTATGCAATTATTTTGTTTACTATTTGGCTCTCTTTGCATATGTATTTTTTGAGCTGAATTGAATGTGGTGTTAACGAGTAATTGGATGAGGGCTTCCATGTTAAGGAAACACACACTCTATTATGCGCAAGGCTCTATTTGATAGCAAAATCCCTGCATCAATTTTTTCCGTGTAGAAAGGCAAGTTTGTTTTCTTGTGTTTTTTGCAAAATTTTGAGTATTATATATGCTCATGGAAAATGATTGACTACTTAGCCACTATGTGTCTATCTTATGGTTTACATAGAGTTAGAAATGATTCGAGCATCTACAAATGTAAATTTTTATCTCCTTAATAAAAATTTCACGTTTTTTACAGAAATATCGATGACTACTACATCCACAAATATTTATATTAGGTAGATCCACTCGAAAGGATCACTTCCTGCCAGCTCCACTATGGAGCCTAACCCCAAAAATGTCAAGAGAAATGAACCATGACCTCTCAATCACAAAAGTGCTTTAATGAAAAAGAGTTGACTAACTGAGCTAACCCTCTGGGCTATATTAGTAACTTATAATATTTTAACTAGATATGAGTATATTTGTTTACACCTTTTTTATTTTCTTTATAAATCGTATGATTAAATAAGAAAAATAACAAATATTGTGATGTTTTAAAATAATTTGTTTGTTTGTTTGTCAAGTGGTCTGAGTTCACTAGAGATTACATCAGGATTGACCCGTGGCTTGAGAAACCGTGACCCAGGGGCATCTAAGCCGTCAAAATCACTCGAGGATCACACCCAGCCTGGGCCACACTATCACTAAGCAAACTGGGTTTAACTTATCTCCTCCCCCTAGCACGGGCACAATAGCCTCCATGAGATTTGATCCTGGGTTGCCCTTCTGATGAGGCCCATCCTCAACTGGTTGTGCTAGTGGGACTTGTCATGTTTTAAAATATTTTTTATGATTATAAAATTTTTAATATAAAAATATATGTTTTAATTTCTATTATATTTTGATATATATTTTAATTATATTGAATATATATATATATATATATATATAATCTAAAAATAGATTATCAAAACCATTCAGTATGAAATATTTTTTTTTATTTTTATTTTATATATTAATAGATGTGATATTGACATCAAAATTCACTTCCCAAGTTCAAATCTCATGGGGAGGGGTTGAGGATGGAAGCCACTTTTTTCAAATCTCATTGGGAGGGGTTGGGGATGGAAGCCACTTTTTTCAAATCTCATTGGGAGGGGTTGAGGATAGAAGCCACTTTTGGGAGAATTAAACTATCTCAAGGGGCGTCGAAGCTCGATTGAGCTTCACACAATCCTTAGTGATAAAATCCCACTAATGGATAGATAATTAAGAACACTTGCATCCAATAAATATGTTGACCTCAATGTAAAATCAACCTAGTTACAAAAGGGAAAAATAACTTTATAATAACTCATTAAAAATCTTCATTACTCACATCCCACTATGAATGTCATAAGCATTGCAGTGACAAGAGTAACACCACAACAAATCCCCTCATCTTAAATCCATCACTCCACTACTCTATCTATTTATGTTTGTATAGAGCTTTTATATTTATTTTTCTTATTAATGTTTGAGAGATATCTTTATTTTTCTCTAAATAAGTCAAACAAATCCTCTATATAAATAATCTTAGAAATAAATCTTATTATCCCTGCTGCAGGCTAGGGATAACACATTCGTTATCCCATTGGTCCACTATTAGCTTCCTATTTGACTAAAAATTGAATGGAAATGTATAAAGTTCAACCTATAAAACAAAATTAATTTATTTGTTCAAAAAAAATAATTTTATTTATTTGAATTCTAATTGGTTTTAATGGGTTTCATCTTATTTTTGCAATGATGGTGATTTACAATTGATTATCCAGATCCATGCATAAGTTATAGAAAACGTTCTCACCTATTTAACATTCTAATCACCTATTTAACATTGCAATCGCTTTAATAACATTGCACATGTGGTTGAATAGTCTTAAAGACTATGCACCCGAGTGGACTCCTAAGACCGATTTTCCATAATGCTTATCTGTAGGTGAGAGGTTTGGAGCTGGTTGAGGTGATCATTGACTCATGCAAGTCATATTAATATATCTCATTTTACTGAAATTGTGAAATTGAGTCCTCTTTCATACCATTGGTACAATGGATTTGAACTCTTATTCTGGAACATGACTAAATAGTGACAACTTTGATGGGATTCATAATATGGTTTAATGTGTCGAAGAATTTTCCGCTCTATGTCTCTTTGTTGCCAGCCTGAAAAATTCCTACACCTACCTGTATATCATCTGTGTCAATCTACGAGTCACTGTTGTAAGACACATAAGACTTGAAACAAACTCAACAATATATTAATGAATGTCTCAAATAATGATGTACACAATATACATATAAATACATAAAGAAACCATTTAATTAGTTCCCATGTTTTCTTGGACTCTAATAACCAATTACCCTAACACAAAATAACTTGAGGTTTATTTTTCTAACATTCCCCCCTTAATCCGAAGGGATATACCAAAGTCCAAGAATGAGAGCTCAAAATGTATAAATGCATCTCAGCCAAGAGTTGATTGTCTTTAGGAAATGGTTTTTAAGGATGACCACAAACCGAAAATGGGAGAACTCAAGGTCTCAACCAAAAGTAATTATGGAACCTACATAACAATTCTCATAAAAACAAAAATGTGGTAACAAAAAATCTGGTTTTAAGATGACCAAAAACTCTAGAAATATCACAACAGTTCCTCGAACAATTCTGAATCTGGAAGTGCTCATTCACAAACAACTCAATCAATTGAAGCCTCACAATTATGGCTCTAACTGGTACATGTTGTGGCTCAAGATGCAAATCTCTCACTTAGGCTCGCTTGACATATCAAACTTGTAGCAGACCATTAACAATAAATCAACCGAAGTCTCAAAACTCTGGATCTAACTGGTACAAGTTTTGGCTCAGGATGTGGATCTCTGACTCTGGCTCGCTTGAAATCTTGAACCTGTAGCAGACGACCAAAAATTCTCCCCTTGTTAGATACAGGGTGAGAAGTATTATTCATCACTGGAAGGCTTGTCAAACACTCTCTAACAAATCCTCCGATATGATCTGTATATCTTATTGGTTGCTTTCATCCATTCCAAGAAGCAATCCATCCGAAACTTAGTTTCTGTCTTGCAATATTCTTCTTTCTTGAAAATTTATTTGAATGGTGATTGCGCTTTCCACAATGCTCATATGGGTGAAGATCAAAACACCAATCTTTCACATGTCCAACTATGTTACACTGTTGGCATCTATCGACTTTTTCTGGAACAACACCATCCAGAAATCCTGCACTTCATAATTGCATTGGTTTAGAAAAATATGGAATGTGAAAAGATACATCCAGGATATCATTGTTATAACCCATACCAGTTATGTGTTTATTGTGTGTAATCTCTTCCCACGGTCTTATAATAGGTTTCACATCAAAAATTCTAACCACATCCAAATTTTCTTTTGAAAACACTTCATTTCTCTAATCATTCTCTGAATGATGATCATGCTAAAACAAATTGTTGTTCTGAAAAAGAACAGGTTAAAAATTCTTCTTTTGTAATTCATGTAGTTCATCTCGCTGAAACTGGGACTCTAGCTCCAAGAATTCAATTTTTCTTTTAGCATTTTTCAAACATGATTGGATGTTAGAGATCATGTCCTTGCTTACTTGGACATCGTTATGGATAGTAGATAGCATTAAATTTCTTAATAATTGTAACAAACTATCGATTGTGGCCATCTTCTCCAGTAATAAACTTTGAAAAAGGGGTGTTGGCTACCACTGAAAATGCACCCAATAGAAACAAATTTATAATTATTTACAATGATTTAACCGGGTGTCACGTTCAAATGATCATCCACCCATGTTACAAAATTGGCTATCACTTTTAATTAAACTTTGAAATCATAACTTTAACTTTGAATCTTGAGCTCACACTTTGACTTTTTGATTTCAACTTTGACAAATTTAGTGGTAAAAAGCATAAAAATTTCTTCCAAAATGATCTTGTCAAAGATTTGAACTCATGGCTTTGTGATTTTCAATACACCAAATGAGCCCTTCTAACCACAACGCCTTCTTTTTTAATTCAGTTTCTTAAATAGTGCCTTCATATAAATATAGAAAACTTTGCCACATACGCCTTCAAATTTATGTTCACTAAAAACCACTTCATATATCAATTAAAAATAATGTTACTTTTATATTATGCATTACTTCATCTGGTAAAAATAACATTGTGTTTCTGCTAGCAAATCTCAAGAGCACCCAGATATATTCCTCCAAAGATAGATCTCAAAGCACAACGCCGTAAACTTCAGAATTATGCTGCTACTACATTCAAAGCTTCAAATTGATCTCTAGGCCGATGCCGATGCAATATCCAGGCCACAATAATTAGTTATGCCTGAAATCGATTCCAATTGTCGGTTTATGGTGCCAAATATGCAGACAATCAGCATAGTTTGGGAATATATAAAAAAATATACAAGATTTGTACCTTTGTGAGTTAAAACTTACCGAATACTCTGCACTATGGTGGCTCCACCTCTAACAATATGATTTAGACAACAAAATATTCAAATGTTTAAATAGTTTGCTAGTCTCTCCTACTCCCACTACTTTCAAAAATTACCTCACTTAGTCGCATGTTTCACAATTCTTTATCTTAAAGTATAAATCAACAATGTTGATGCATTCAATGCTACATCGCTGATCCATTTATGACATTAGTTCGACACAAAGGTTTTTTTTTTTTTAATTGGCACAACATTTTTAATTTGCACACTCATTGACATGGTGATAACTCTATCGGCACATGGAATTTACGAAACACCAGAGTATCGAGGTTTCGCTACACCAGGAGCAACGAATTTAGACAACCGTTCTTGTCTCATTGAGAATGAAAATTTGATATGTGAAGTCTGAATAGAAGTTGAAGCTTTGACGGTCGTTGAAAAAAAATAAAGGTATCATAAAAATACTTGTTTGTTTATTCTCCCACCAGGAAGGAATTTAAACACACCTTGATAGTCATAATCCTTCAACCAATGGAAATTACCTTAACAATCACTTCAAATTAATGTGGAAATTGAAGGATCATAAAGAGCGAATTGCAGGAGAGATGAAGCTGGTGCATGCAGACTCAAAAATTAACAAGACATAGACACAATCAATGGCAATTATTTCTCTGTTTATACTCTTGTAATCTCTTACAAGAAACACAACATAACACTTAGTGTCCACAACACAACTCTTCGCACGCGCAACATGGTGGAGTAGAATAATAAAACTATTGACTACCAGGATTAAGAATGGATCATCATGATTGCCTTACAATCCTCTAGAAATTATTGGATTTTCTAATAAACAACCGCAATGCATAAAAATTTAAATCTCTCAATTTAGTTTTTTTGAATTTTATACATAACACCTAAATTGAGCGTGGGTTAAATATTTTCACTTATCATTCACAAGCCTACCTCAAAACTCTGGAACTACATCTGAACTGTAGACATGCCTAGAAAAACTTTCCTTCCACATTTTTTCCTCTTCAAGAGATGGCCGATAGATCACGTTGTTCCCATTCAACGCTCATCGCGTGCTCTGATTTGCTCTTTTCCCACTATAACTCGTTATGTTTGAATACTCTAGTTACCAACATGCACAACCAGGAATCAAAGACAACTGCATTCTAGCGCAATAAGTCATTCGAGAATGTCCTCCAAGATCTTCCGCCCAATGCTCTAGATGGCCACAAAACTAGTGGCACAATTCAATCAACAGAGGGGATGAACACCCCACTCTAATACCACTGTAAGACACACGAGGCTGGAAACAAAATCAAAGATATATTAATGAATGTCTCAAAGAATTATGTACAAAATGTACATATAAATACATAAAGAATCTGTTGAATCAGTTCCCGAGTTTTCTTGGACTGTAATAACCAATTACCCTAACACAAACTAACCCGAGGATTAGTTTTCTAACCACTATTATAGTTGACAACCAGAGATTTTGTGGTCATGGTAGTGAAAAATATGCTAGCATTCAATGCATAGAGATATGAACATATGCTAACATTTCATGCTTCGAATTATCCAATAGTAGTTGCTATGTTAGAGTTTTTTTAGGCTATCGTTTTTTAAGGTTATATATATATATATATATATTTAACTATTTCTTGTTGTTTGCTTTATTTGTTCAAACTTTATCATTTGCTGCAAATAATTCTCACGCATCAACAATTCATTTTTTTTATATTAAAATCATTATAAGAATCATATGTGTGTACATGGTGCCTTTGTTGAATTTGGAATCCCAACAATTTCACAAAGATGTGGTTTCTTGCAATATTTTTAAAAGAAACTATATAACATAAATCCATGACATGAATTTATCTTATCCTCATGATGAAAATCATTTTGATGTCCATTCACTTGTTCATTCACATTAATTGATGCACTTACATCTATAAAGACTTTATATTATAATTTTATTTTATTTTATTTTTATTTTTAGTCTTACGTAATTTTGATAATTATTATTGTTATTATTATTTGACCAAATCAAAATGTTTACGGGACATTACAACATCTCACCATACTCGTTTTATTTTAGATTTAAGTTAAATTTTTTTATAAAAATAAAAATAAAAATAAAGTATTTATAAAAAAATTTGATTATGAAATGAGTTATGTTTTTTGTGCATGTGGTATTGATGAGCCATGATATTGACCCATGGTATTGTAACAAATCCTATTTACAAGTTAATAATATCCATGGTAAAATGAGGTGAATATGCATAGTTTTTTTTTGTAAGCTAGGTAGGACTACATCTTCATCATCATGTCCAAATACATCACCCGATCGAGGCATCTTCATCATCATGTCCAAATACATCACCTCGATCTAGGTGGGGAATTGAACTGGTGACTTCACATCAAGGAGTGTCGAATTGAACTCGTGACTTCACATCAAGGAGTGCCTTAACAACGCACCCAATCACTTTCTATCCAAGACCCCGTGGACAGGTGAATATACATAGTTAATAATATTGTTATATTGTAAATTTATTATAAGTAGCAAGTTTAAATATGGTAACAAAATCATTATTTTACATCAATTTTATTTTTTTTATAAATTAAATCAAAATAAAATATTTAAAAAATGTTGACATACAATCTTTCTTACATTACATGCCTACACATCTCCCCCACCCCAATACTAGACTTTAAAGTGCCTCAACGGAATAATATTACTTTACTAGTCATGACTTGTTTAATATATAATACATATTTTCTATATAAATTTCATAGCTTTACAAATAATAGTCAATATCACATGTGTGTTTTTTTACTATATCGTAAACACAAGCTACTATGTAGTGCTTGTTTTAAATTCCAAATATCAATCATAATAAGATAAAAACCCTAAATTATTACCCATTTCTACAACATAACCAGCCTAGATCCATCTTAACTCGGGATCTATCAAGCGCCGAGAGGGAAAAAATCTCTCAACGTGCAAACCTCTTTTTTGTTTGCAAAACTTGAGGAGAGGTTTGCATCTCGAGAGATTTGATCCCTCTCGACGCTTGATAGATCCAAAGTGAAGATGGATCTAGGTTGGTTTCAGTCGTGTGCGGCCAAGGAAAATATATCGAATGTATGATTAATTTTATCAATAATATGTAAATAAATATAATATTAATATAATCATTTTAAATATGCTAAATATGTGTGAGATTAATCTCGTCATTTTAATTTTAATTTTTCTTAGTTACCTCACTTTGTTGAGATGATAAATATTGTTAATAACTTTAATGATGGAAAATGATGAAATTAAAAATTTGAATGCAAAGTGTCAATGTAATAGTGTTGAATGATATAAAATGTGAATAATAAGAATGTAGTCAATTATAAATAGTCTTCATTGTGATCAATCTCAAGCTATTTTCTTCTACTATTCTTATTGTTACCCTTGTTAGTTTTGTCATCTTCTCATATCGATTATATGAAAAGGACAGTTGAAATCATAAACCATTTAAATATTTAGCTCGAGTTGTTGTAGTAAACATCATACATTGTCTCTCTTGCTCTCCAATATTAATAGGTTGAATTACCATAACACAAAAAACAATGTAAATTACCAATATTTTTTTTTGCTTACACTAAAATCAATGCACGTTGTTAATCCAATCACTTTAAAATTAATGTACCATCATACATAAAATTACATCAAATGAACATCTACACTGAAATCAATGCATCTAATGCAATCAATTAAATAATATTAGAAAACAACTTCTACACTAAAATCAATGCATCTAATGCAAGCAATCAATAGGATTAGAAATCAATATCTACACTCAAATCAATGCATCGTGCAAGAAAGCAAATAGGATTAGAAACCAACATCTACACTGAAATCAATGCATTTAGTGCAAGCAATCAAATAGGATTAGAAATCACCATCTACACTGAAATCATTGCATTTTGTGCAAGCAATCAAATAGGATTAGAATTCAGCTACATTGAAATCAATGCATCTAGTGCAAGCAATCCAATATAATTATAAATCGACATCTACATTGAAATCAATGCACCTAATACAAACAATCAAATAGGATTAGAAATCACCATCTACACTGAGATCAATGAATTTAGTGCAACAAATCAAATGGGATTAGAAACCAACATCCACATTGAAATCAATGCATTTAGTGCAAACAATCAAATATGATTAGAAATCACCATCTACACTGAAATCAATGCAATTAGTGCAAGCAATAAAATAGGATTAGAAATCATCTACACTGAAATCAATGCATCTAGTGCAAGCAATCAAATATGATTAGAAACCAACATCTACACCAAAATCAATGCATCTTCACTCCGAATCCATATTCCTTATCTCTCTCTCTCTCTCTCTCTCCACCTTTCTCTCTCTATTTCTTTCTTCTTACCTCCCTCTCTCTCCTCCTCCAAATTCATCTCTCTTTCCCTCCCTCTCTCTACTCTCTCACATCCTCTCTCTTCCTTCCTCTCTCTCCCTTTCTCTCCCACCCCCCCTCTCTCTCTTCACCCTCCAACTCTGTTACTACATCCCTCCCTCTCTCGTTCTCTCTCCTCTCCCCCTTCTCTCCATCTATCCTTCTTTGTCTCGTTGTCTCACCCCAAAATATACATACTATCTCTCCATCTCTCCCTTGTCACTCCCCCTCTCTCTCCACTTCTCACTCTCTATGTATTTATTTACCATACCTCTTTTATTTACCATGGTATTTGGCCCATAGGCTTGGTATATGTTGATTTCTACTCCTATTTGGTATATTTTTATTTATTTACCATACCTCTTTATACCTCTTTTATATTTATTGCTTTACCACACCTCTTTTATAAACATGCTATTTGGCCATGGTATTTAGCTTGTGGTATTAAAATGGTATTTTTCCCACACGCTTCACCTAAATAAAACCTTTTTTTTTTGAGTTTTAAAAAGAGGTTTATGGAATAAATATAAAAATAGGTTTTATTTATTTACCATACTTTTAGTTTATTTATATTTTTATTTATTTACCATACCTCTAGAGTAAGTATAAAAAGTGGTTTTATTTATTTACCATACCTCCAATTTTTTTATATTTATATTTATTTACCATACATTTTTTTTAGTGTTACGTAACCCTCTTTATATTTTAAATTTATATTGTGTTTATACGTCATAATAATAATGATTAGCTATGCATCCATACTATTTATTTATGATGATTGATTAAATTTTTTCACTTTGTCATGAGGATAAATCACATTAGTTCACCTTGTCATGAGGGTGAACCACATTAGAAACGTCGACCAAATCTTAATGATGTGATTAATCCGAAAGACATTTATCTATATTATGGATCACAAAAGTCTTACTTGTTTACATATTTATGTTTACATAAATATGTAAACATAACATACTTAACTTTTTTAGGGCCTCTCAACATAATAACACTAACCATAAAAATATACAAAACAAAAATCCTAACAACACCAACCATAAACATCTACAACAAAAGTCCACTACGCATATGAAAAATTGAAACTTGAGAACATTTTATTTGTTTTTAACATAGCTCTTCATCCTTTACTATAATTGATACTCTTAAGTTAACCAAGTCCAATACATTTAATTAACTATGACGCTTTTTATATATATTATTGAATGTCAAACTAAAAGAAGCGTGGCTGATACGTTATTGGAAAAAACAGTTAACCAAGTCCAATACATTCGATTAACTATAACATTATTTTTATTACTATTATTAGTCCCCACCTCACGACTGGGACTATAGTAATCGAAATGGAAGACTTAGCATTACTTTAAACTACTTAAAAATATGACTATTGCAAATGTCCAATGCTTTTTATCTTATATTGCAACGAATATTCTCTGTCATCCAATGAAACCTTTTACAATCTTATTTGGCCTCATATCGAGGCGATCAAGGTATATTTCATAAATTCTATATCTTAATCTTACAGAAACCTTTACAAAAAAGGTAATGCTAGATTAATGCTAGCATCAATCATCAAGCATTTAATATTTACAAATATATCACTTAATCTGTCGACATTGGCCAATATGAATCAAATGACGAAAACAGTTGCATGAAGAAAACACGCGTGTGACCAGCATCCATGCAATTGGAAACAGGTGGTGTGGATGGATGAAAGTAGAAATCAGGTCTTCTATCTGTCTTTTATCTATTTTGATGGGAATGCAAGTGGCACTGAGGTCTTTTATCAGTTTCGGGACCGCATTCACAATTCAAACCTGTTACCAGTTAATGCTGGTTGAATGGAACCATGGCTGTCTGGAAACACAACAGCTCCTGAATGCTGAGTAGCTCGGAATTTGTAGTCGACAGTTTGAGCCATTTCAATATTACTTGAATGCAGGTAGAAGACGAGAGTGCTTGACGATGGCTGCCACTGATTCATCAAATGGAGCTACTACCAATGTTAGTTCTCAGATGGTTCTGAGGCCTCCTCCAACTCCCTCGCTCTTGTGTTACTCGAAATTATCACAAGTATAATGAAATTGTTTGTACTAAATCCACTGGGTATTCATGCAATGTATAGTTTGTGCTTATGAAAATTCAATACAGAATATAGTGGGCATCTTCTAACACTATCGCTTAGTAGCAATCTTCCAGTTCTACATGAGTTACTGGCGGGTTCGCTGTAACTACCTGAGGAACAGTTACTGGAATTTTGGGTAATTGATAAACTCGATGAACTTGCTTCCCTTGATTCTTATGATGGTAGCTATGATGCAAAAATTCAACACCACTATGCCTGGTTTCAGAATTTCCATGAGTGTTCATGTATAGGGATTGCAGAGCCTGCTACAACTTCTGGAACAGCTTCAGAATCTGCCTAGCCCTACTGGATTTTTACAACATAGCCCCTGTATTTAAATATTTTTTGTAGCATATACTTTAGTTGATTTTCGGAAAAAACTACCTATCTTCATAGTTTTCTGCGAAATAAAGCCTAAACTTAAATATTTTCTATTACATACAATTTCTCTAGATGAGTTTTGGCAAAATCAGTCCTCTCTTAATAATTTTTCGAAAAAAAACTCCTGAATGTAAAGATTTTATGTAGCAAACACCTTGCCAGCACTGATTTTAGTAAAAACCTACCCAATGTTCCTATTTTTCCACAAAATGGCTCCTAAATTTAATGATATTCTGTTACATGCACCTTATCTTAGCTGATTGTAGGCAAAATGTGCCCTATCGTCATAATTTTCTGCAAAATAGTCCCCGAATTGAAATACTTTCTATACTATACAGCTAGTCTAAATACTTTATGTACCATACACCTTATCTTAGCTGATATTAGGAAAAAGCTTCCTTATCTTGATAGTTTTCTGCAAAATGGCCACTAAAGCTAGAGATTTCTGAAAAGCGCACCTTACTTTAGCTGATTTCAGCCAAATCGTTTCCTATCCTTGCGACTATGACGCACATCAGATATGCAGTCCTCTCCCTGGCTGCCGTTGAGAAAGGAAAAGTAGAAGCAGTTGTCAATCGAGGTGCTTCTGTGATACTCAAGTTGCAAAAAAATAGTTGTTGCAGTTTATTATTGAGAGGAATCTTTGCCCACTTTGATTGAAAGTAGTTGGACGACATAATATCACTCTATGGGTTCCGCCTATTCTATGAGAAATTACAGTGGACTATAGGGTAGGCTGTTTCTTTGAGGCTAAGAAGGTCACCCATCCCAAATTGAGAGGGAGCGAACATATCTGACATGATGGATGGAATCAGGCAGGATGACAAATCGACCGAGGGCAACCAAGCTAATGTCTCTGTTTTAAAGTATTTATCTTTAGCTAGTGGTGCTGGATTTTCATCAACGGCTAAGGTTGGACCTGTAACTGCTCTTGCATATTTAACTACTCTCATCTCTGCTTCTAAATCTGGTTAAGATGCTGGCTGTCAAGCACACAGAAACAAAAACAAACAAAAACAATGCATGGGAGGAAACAGTGGAACTTGGGGCTAAGCACACCACTTGTTGAATAAAATCCATGGCTTACTCCGACAGTATTGCAACGTTGGTTGCATGCAATCACGCGGTGAAGACCCACAACTTTGCATTGTTTTATTTATTTTTATATTTTTTAATTATATAATATAAAAATCTCAAGCAAACAGCCAGGTGGAACGAGAAGGTTTCACAAGAAAAGATTAGTCGCAGGGTCAGGTTTTCATTAGATGGTTGCTCCTCTCCATGCGCTTCTATATCTAAAGTAAAATACAAACTGATTGCATTTGGTCTGTGTACATGACAGTAACTACTGTTGCTACAACTAGAGGGGTTGTAAGTGTTCTAAATATAGAAGGCCAAGAAATTGATCTCATTTTGGCTGATGTGGATCTACCCAAATCCAAAGGATTTAAGATGCTGAAGTACATCACAAGGAGTACCTGCTTGCAGCAAATACCAATAGTCAGTAAGTAGTGGTTTTGTACCTTCACCAATGACTTCTTATTTGTGACTGGGTCTTCATTCTTTGGATCTTGAATATGGCATTATATTAAACTATCGAGGAGAAACGTTTGTTTTGGATTTTTGAGCTATAATTTTTATTGCCTGCCCATGGATGGCACCCCTGTAGTTTTTTCACTTGTACAAGGCAATGTGAATTTCTTTAAAATTCACCTTATAATTTTTCCGCAAACAACATGAATGATCAATCCTTCCTCAGTTGACTGTTTCAGAAGGGAGTGTGATACAAAAGTTCTGCATGAAATGATACACGGGAAAGGGGTCAAACACCTTAATTATAGATGATTTTTGGTATCTCTGCTTGTTGAAACTAAACATTGTTTTTAAATTTTGACAAGAATCATATCTAGTCCAAGAAAACCTTAAATGAAATTCTAATATGCTTTAGCTACATTTTTGTCTATTAATGGCTTTCTGGAATCTCATTCATGAGTACTGATTGATCATTTCAACTAGATATGGAGGTAACCAAGGTAGGTTTTCTGTCTATGTTTTCTCCATATTTCAATGCTGCATCAAATTAATGTTGAAAAAATCGTCAGGGAAAATGATTTGTAAGAGGCAGGAATGTAAGAGTTTGATTTGGACTAGGAAAAAACTCAACAAAAACTTGGTCATAGAAAAATATCAAATTGAGATTTTTCCTTTTATTTTTGACACATATTTGGTGTTAGTGACTTTTTTCATCCACATACAAGTTGAACTTTGTGATATCTTGTGGGTCAAAGACTGAACAGTGAGTAAACTCACAGGTCTTATTCTGCTGCTAGTGAGTTTGAATCAACAGTAGATAGATTCTAGATCAATTTAATTCAGCATGGCAACATAGCTAAGGAGAGTTTGACTTGGAAGATTCAATGTGTTTTTCAACTATGCATCAAACTCTTCTCTTCACACAATGCTGTGGAAAACTCTGCTGTCGAAGAAATTTGGTATTGCAAAGTAATAAATAGCTAACACAACCATTCCGGTCATGGGTTCTTTCTTCAATCCCCCCATCTAATAATTTCAGCTCTTATTTAGTTATCCGTTTTATCTGTCTAAATTAGTGCCTTTTTGTCTTAGTTCTTCATATATTATGAGAAGTATGTTGCATTGAAAAATAGTAAATAGCTAAGATAGCAATTCCGGTCATGCATTCTTTCTTCAATCTCCCAGCTTAATGATAATCAACTCTTATTTAGTTGTTCTTTTTATCTGTGTAAAATAGGAGCCTTTTGTAGCCTAATACTATCGTCTCAGGTTCATTGTTTCTGCTAAAGAAGACTGACTGGATTTTATGTATCATTATTTTCATATGTGTCAGTGATGTCTGCGCAAGACAAGGTAGCTGTTGTTATGAAGTGTTTGAAACTGGGAGCAAAATATTACCTTGTGAAGCCACTCCGTATCAATGAACTTCTCAACTTGTGGATGCACATGTGGAGAAGAAGTCGCATGGTACAAATAGTTTGACCCAAGCACCAATTTTTCATAGAGACTTTCCTTCAAAAATGAAATTCTCATGTTTGTAAATATGCAAGCAATGAACTATAATAGATGATTAAGACGTAGTATATACTTATCAAAATAGATGCTTTCTATGTATTGGCAGCTAGGACTAGCAGAAAAAATTATTATTAAACTTTTCTCTAAAGGTAGACAATTTGCTGGCACAAAGAAGCTGCAATACTATTAGAAAATCATGGAACAGAGATATGCACATTCTTATTGGAAGAATTGTATTCCACAGGCATCCTGCTATAAGTCCATTTATCTTAATTAGTTTCTCTAATCTGGAATATGTAGCAGCATTTTCAAACAATTAAATGAAAGTACTTACATCAAGCTCTTTAAGTCCATTTATCTTAATTAGTTTCTCTAATCTGGAATATGTAGCAACATATTCAAACAATTAAATGAAAGTACTTACATCAATCTCTTTAAGTCCATTTATCTTAATTAGTTTCTCTAATCTGGAATATGTAGCAACATTTTCAAACAATTAAGTGAAAGTACTTACATCAAGCTCTTTGGTGTACCCTTCTTGCACCTTTGGCATGTCATCACAGAGTTGATCGAAGAACAAGAATTTCTGAAGGCCATATTTTTGCACATGGTGCGAAAGATACAAGAAAGCAATGGCAACGAAAGTAGATTCTGGTATTTGAACTATTTTATCATAAGCATAGCTGTGTTTAGATTTACAAAGTAGAGCTAGGCTATTTGTGGATTGTATCTTCAAAGCAAAGCTAGGCTATTTGTGGATTGTATCTTCAAAGTAAAGCTAGGCTATTTGTGGATTGTATTTTCAAAACAGAGCTAAGCTAGACTATTTGTGGATTGTATCTTCAAAGCAAAGCTAGGCTATTTGTGGATTGTATTTTCAAAATAGCGCTAAGCTAGGCTATTTGTGGATTGTATTTTCAAAACAGAGCTAGGAAACTTTGACTGGCTTCATAGTCTCTATACCCGTACCTTGTTTTCTGTTTACTCTAGCGGCGGGGACTTGCTGCTTCGCAACTTCTCTTGTTAAATGTAAAACTAAAAGAATCATTCATAGATAAAAAATATATATATATTTATTTTAAATGGATAATTTTAAAGTGATCATATATATATTAAGATAATTTATTATTTATTTGGACTAATGAATATATAAATTTTTAGTATTGAATATAGTTATGATGTATTTGGTAGGTTTTAAAAGGTGTATAATGTTTCACATTTGGTATAAAATATAATGATAATGTGATATATTTATGTTACTCATAATATTATGTTAATGTTGAAGTTTTTATATATGGGTGTTGTATATCTTATCAAGAATAATTTTATTTTAACTTTACACCTGAATAACTTTATTTTAATGTCTAAATTTTCTGCAACAACTTTAAATTATATACAATATTTATTTAGGATGGATTTCAGTTATGGGGTTAACTAGGTTTTAAAAGAAATGTTAAATTAAAAATTGCACTAGATATTATAAAGGAAACCTTGTAAGGCATAAATTCAATTGTGATATAAATAAAATGTCATTAAAAGTTAGAATATAAAGAGAAATCATTTACATTATGCCAAATTTACAGATTCTATAACCTTTCTAACATAGATTTCCTCTAAATCTTAAAAAATGCTCTTTCAAGTTCCAATAACAAATATTTAATAAAAAGGTGTTATTTTTCAATATTGAACTCTCTCCCTTTATCAAAATATTAGTCTTTTATCACTTGCTCTTAAGGTGATTGGATTTGCTTGCTTGCCCTTGCTTAACTTATTTTGGGAATTTGGATTGGTTTGTGATAGAGGAGGTTTATATTCAAAAATATTTTTTTGAAAATGACAAATTCAAAATTTACCATTGGATGAAATAGTTTAAAGGAGATCTACTAAATAGATATATCAACAAAGCTAGTCACTAACATAACAACTTTACATTGGTTGATAGGAGGGAAGTGGATATTTTGTCGAGCATTGATTATATAATTATTTTAGCTAACATAACAAATTTAATTCACTATTAAGAGATACCATGGTGATCTGTTATGGAATCATCCACAAGATTTCATTTATTCTACATGATATTCTGCTAGCTATGTATTTAACGAGGAACAAACCTATAAATAAATGCAAGAAGATTTTTACCCCTTAGACAACAGACTTTATTCCATAAAAAGTGGAAAAATGTTGTGAAGTGTACATTTGATGTTGATATTGTTTCCTTCGACATAGGTTTGGTTCATATTTATTTCTCCTCTCATAGTAATTTCTGACCAATTTTCAATATTGAATCGTCTCACTTGATGAAAAGCTTATAGTATTTTACATTATACGTACTTATAATTTGATCATGTATCTACACCTAAATTCAACATGTACCCATTTCATATTTCAAGTCTTTTATGATATCTATTTCCCATAATTGTGAAAAATTCCTACAAGTTACAACTCAAGCTTGCGTACCTATTAAATAATTTTATGTTAATTTCGATACAACCATCTTATATGCAATTTACTGAGGAAATAATTTAAAACTTAAGTGGAAAATTTCCAATCTTCCTCTAATATCCATTTTCCTTAACCCTGCCAAATTTCTATCATTTAAAACTCAAGCTCATTTTCCCTCCCAAATTATTCTTGACCCATGAAATGATTACAAGTTAATTTGGTCACGAGCATCTTATATGCAATCTTTCTGAGAGCATAATTTCTAACTTAGGTTGTAGGGACTACTATGTAGCACTTATTTATAGTTGTTGTTAGGACAAAAATGCTCTAGTTATCTTATATGGATGTGAAGTGTAGGGTTGTAGCATTTCTAGAAAATTATAGAGGAATTGAAAAAAGAAGTGTTTTATAACATATAATCTTGATATTCCCGGATGCGGGTGATTAAGAGGGGGGATTTTATGGCGGGCTCATGGGCTGGCAAGTGGCACAACCACATGGCCACCCACAGGTCTCAGCGGCGAGCATTAAATTGCCTCAACCGCTCCCACAAATACAAATTAACTCCCCTCAATTGCCGATGCCATCGCCGGTCCTTCAAAATGAATACGCCCGGTCGTCTTCCTCCTTCGCCTTCGCCGTTGAGCTGCAATTGTCCCCCATGGAGTCTCGGAGCCGAGCTCCCGAATGCTTACAAGGTGGCGCTGTAGTCTCCTATGCTACATTGAGGTGGTTCCCGACTTGCACTTCTCTCAGAGTCTTCTTTGTTGTTTGAATTTCGTCCCTGTGGATAGACATTCCTTAGCTTCTGGGTTCTTAGCTCCACTAGTTCCTCACCCTGTTGCTACCTCGGTCCAAAGCTCTCATCCTCCCCACTGCTCCATCATGCCCCGTCTTCGCCATCGTATGTGTTGCCGCCGCGGCAACAACAGAGGTAGAGCTGCTCATCACTCTCCTTCTTCCCACTCTGATACTTCCCCCTCTTCTCTGGAGCATTCTCTTGGCCGCTATTCGACCACTCGTAGTGGGTGTGGCCGCGCTGGAATCTCAGGAAGGTCCCGCTCTCTGCCACCACCATATCCCCGATGCTACCTCATTTGGAAACAATCGCCTCTCCGCAACCCACCCACTCTGCTCAATTCCACTATTCGTGCACCTTGGACTGCCCACGCATAACTACCACCATTACCATCTCCTTCAAAGAGGAACCCACTAGTGCGGCATGCCTTCGACCCCGAAAATTGCAGAATTCCTCCAACCAAGGCACTCCATCAGCAGCAGAGAAGAGTGACCCAGCTTCTAGCAGCAGAAGTAAAGGCTCCGATAGTAGCAGTGAAGAATGGAAGAGCAGTAAAGATGCTCCAGACAAAGCTCGTGACACCACAGAGACCTGGAACGCAATGGACAAGCTTGTAGACGACACCGATGAGTATAGGTGTCTTATTGTGGAAGAGACACCTCCCTCTCCAAATGACACCTAAGCACTTAGGTTATTTCTGGATTCTGGTTTCTGGTTCCAAGTTTTTTGGGCCTTTTTATATGGTTTCTAGTTTTAAGGTAAGTCTGAGGACTGCAAGCTTCTATCTTTTTTCCATGTGCGAAGCTAGTTTCCCCTTTGTGGGCAGCGATAGAACAACTAAATGGATTGGTTTCCCCTTCTTGGGCAGTCCCTATTTTTTTATTTTTGAGAATTATGCCTTCAGAACAGGCTAGAACTGCAGAGGCCCGAGCCTCCATGTATTTTATGTTACATTAATAGAAATTAGTCTTATTTAGAAAAAAAAAAACATATAATCTTGATATTAAAAACAATATGCCATATCTCACACCCTTCATAAAATTTGGTATTTCCTCCATTAAGAGTATGGCTATGACTAGGAACATTATGTACAATCAAAATACAATTAACATGAGAAATTATACGTTTATTAAGATTGCCTCAAAATTTAGTCAACAACAAGGTTAGCACAAAGTTACTAAGCCTTTTCTAAACCATTGCGAATAAATGAGGTAGTCATTTCATAGAATAATGATACCATTACCTTCACCACTCATTCACCATCAACTAGCCCAACCACATCATATATACACCAATACGTATCTATCACCTTATATCAACCACCTCTCAATGACTTCATGAATAGCCAAGTACTAATTGGGAAAGTATTGAAATTAAAGTGAAATGTTATAGTGGAGCATCAGTTATTTAGAAAACAATGGTGACATCTTTTCCCTTCATAAGGAAATGATTGACATGGAAATATTTAAGAGGAAACAAAGACTTGGACAACTTATTCAATGTACAAAATCTAATAGATGTTGAAAAAATTTCTAACCAACCCAGAGTTTTATCACTTAGCAAACATGATAGATTCTTTTTAACATCAAAATGGAAAAAATGATATAGATGAATTTGTTGAAGAATACTTTTATCTCAGTGAGAGCTAAAAACACAATACAATAAAAGTGAAGGATGACGAGGATGTTGTAATAAATATTTGTATATATACAATAAAATTAAAATACAAAAGGTTAATGTAAAGGAAGAATTTGAAAAAGGATAAAGAACGAGGTTGGAAATTTACATATAAGTTAACTCTTTTTAAAAACAAAGTCTATTTTGTTTATATATATATTATAAAAAAATAATAGAATTCACAAGGGAAATATATTCTATACAAATCAAAAATATCATTTATTCCAATTAATATGAGGACAATTTTTTTTATCCTTCCCACCTAAACAATTCATAAAAACCACGTCTCATTATGAATGGATATAAAACTCATTAAAAATCATTAAAAATGAGGAGATCAAGAATTATCAATTTAGATATTGGTGAATCAAAAATTTTGATTTTAAAGATGTCTAAATGTATAGGAGCCCGGGAAAATCTTATTTTTTAATTAAAATCATTTTGTTTCCTTTAAATATTTGTTTTGGATTAATGGACTAATGATTAATTTGAATTGTTTACTTTTCATTTCATTTTTCATCCTTAGGATCCACCCGTCAAAATTCTATGGAAGGAGCTGAACTATTGGAGCAAAGGGTAAAATTATTAGATGACAATCAAGGGGGGTTTCTGGGGCCTGTAAGTCAATAAGTTCTGGAGCGGATCTTGGTTGGAGGTGGTCGTCTACACAGGTGGTGAAAAAGTTACAAATCTAACATTTTACAATTGCTTGTTGGTGGGTGGTGAAATATTAGACTTGTGTTATAGCAAAGGAAATATAGATTTGGGTTTGATGGTTTGAGGGGAGACAACATGTATCAATAAAGAGGCTAAGCCAAAAGAGGGATTAGTCCATGGAGGAAGGGAATGAGTGGGGAAGGGAGCGGAAACAATAAAGGGAGAAGGGGCCCAAGACCAGTGCTGGATGAGGAGGTGGCCCATAACCCTGACCAATCTAATAAAAAAAATTGACCTATAATATACATATATTGGGTTGGAATCTGATTTAAGATGGATATTAAAAACAACAAGTCATATTTTATTGATAACCTTTTTCTTTACCTATTTTAATATATGAGTTGTTTCTTCCCTTTTTCTAATATAAGGGTTATTACGTTATTTGTGTACATACTTTCCGAAAATATATGAAAACCATAACTTTAAAGGTGTCACACAAGATGAGACATAGTTACAACAAACTTCAAGATGGAAATATCAAACAACTAAAATATTAAAGGGAAATAAAGTCAAATCCATCGAAAATAAAAGGGGAAATAAATTCTAAGGGCTAGAAATGGTTTTCTTGTCACTTTAGTCATATATTAATCCTCTGTAATATTCTATTGCAAGGTATATGGATATATTATATCCCTCACAAGTTGCAAGATGATGAATACCTTTTATTTTTCGGCAGGTTACCAACACATTTCTTTTCTTTTCGTCACATGAATATTTTTTTTGGTTTAAAGGTTTCATGTTTGTAATTGCATGTTATTTCAATTTATTCACATAGCACTTGTACGAAAAAGAAAGTCTATAATTCTTTTTGGGACTTCTTTGGATGTCCTCTCACTTTACCAACTGCTTAAACATGTTTTGTCGTTGTGATTCAAGCTTTGGTGGGGATGAACATTCTTAGAGAACGTAAGATGTTTGTTGGGATAATTTGTGCTATAAATATGGGTCATTCCAATGGTTTCTCCATGCACTCGCTAAGTACTGTGTGAGAAGGCCATAATAATAGATTAGGGTTTTTTTGAAGAATGGAGAAGGATGGGTTATTGCTGATCCTTGCATTTGAGGAGCCTTCCCCTTGCAAAGTTTTAGAATTAAGAAAATTCAAGAACTCGCCATTCTACAGGGCCATCATGGCCAAATTTGTAGTGAAGATTTTGTTTCTGCATGTGCCCGTTGCAACTGTAATCGAGAATGCGCATACATAATGTTCTTCATCAAGAGAGAAATGTGTATTACATGGAGTCATCACAAACAAAATTTCAACTGCAAAGTTAACCATATATATAACATTCGACATAGATAGAGATATTTTTTGAGGCAAAATTTACTGCACTCAGTAATGTGGTTTCCAAGGCTATTTTTATACTAAAACTTTCCAGAGGTGATCCAAGTAGGAATTGCAGGAGATAGGTTCGTCTCTTAGATGTTCATGGACGAGCGTCTGGAGATGCCAACACTAAAGGTATATATTCGACCCAGAGAGGCATTTGTAGGTGCATTAAGCATCAGATACTTTAGTGAGTGAAGGGGTGGAACCCCAAGTGACCAAATGCATAGTAATTCAGTGGTTCAAGGAGGAAAGTCGGTTTCGAGGGTTTGTAGATCTCACAGGAAGAGCTGTATATAGTTTTTGCCCTAACTGTTAATGTCGGCTAAATATTTTTTCTAACTATTAATCTAACGACATACAAATATTCAATTGTCTAACATTCAATCCAATGTTGCAAAGTTGTACACAGTTACAACTCGATGAGTTGTTTTGAAAGAGAAACTCCTTATGACGTAATAAAGATAAGTTATATTCTTTCTGTATTAAAATGTATAATGAATATTTAATTTCTATATATAATACAAATTTATTTATAATAAGAAATATATATATTAATATTAAATATATAAATAAATAAGAAATAAATTTAATAATATTAAATATATAATATATAATTTTGTTCACTTAGTTTTGAAATGGCAAGTGAGTATAATATTAATTACTGATCTGAAATTTATTAGTTTTAACTTTTATATATATATATATATATATATATATATATATATATATATATATATATATATATATATATATATATATATAACATAATAAATTATTAAAACTTCTTAAAATAAAATTATTATATGATTAATTAAATTATACTGTCAATGTCAATACCTATTGGCATAAAGTAAAATTTTAAAACACTTATCAATACATCATATTAGTGTGAAAAATCTTAGAGTGAAAAATGCCATAATCATATTTCTTACTACCTCACACTTCTAACTACAAGCACCTTTCTCATTTTGCTAGTACCTAAAAAGGGAAACTTCAAATTCAATATTTTTAAATAAATTACTTCCTCTTCTTAAACATCTTACCACTAAAAAAAATTAAAACAATTATCAATACATAAGCAAAATCACTAAAACAATTATCAAATACTCTTAAAACACCCCAGATAAGATAGTAAGTAAATATAGATAAGTTATATTCTTTCTATATTAAAATGTATAATGAATATTTAATTTCTATATGAAATAAAAATTTATTTATAAATAAAAAATAAGTGTATTAATATTAAATATATAAATAAATAATAAATAAATTTAATAATATTAAATATATATGAAATAAAAAAATTATTTATAAATAAGAAATAAGTGTATTAATATTAAATATATAAATAAATAAGAAATAAATTTAATAATATTAAATATATAATATATAATTTTGTTCACTTAGTTTTGAATTAATGGAAAATGAGTATAATATTAAGTACTTTTCCTAAAATTTTATTACTTCTCACTAATATATATATATATATATATATATATTTATATAATGTTAAATTAGCATAATAAATTATTAAAACTTCTTAGCATAAAATCATTATATGATTAATTAAATTATACCTTTAATGTCAATATTTATTATTATAAAGCAAAATTTTAAAACACTTATCAATACATCTTAATTGCTAGAAAAATCCTAGAGTGAAAAATGCCATAATCACCTTTCTTACTACCTCACATTTCTAACTACAAGCACTTTTCTCATGAGTACCTTTCTCATTTCCTGGTACCTTAAAAAAAAACTTCAAATTCAATATTTTTAAATAAATTAATTCCTCTTCTTAAACATCTTACCACTAAAACAAATATTAAAGCAATTATAAATACAACAACCAAATCTTAGAACACCCAACATAACATATTAAAACAATTATCAATACATCAATGAAATCTGAGAACACCCTATTCTTTCTATATTAAGATGTATAATGAATATTTAATGTATATAAAATACAAATTTATTTATAAATAAGAAATAAATATATTGATATTATATATATAAATAAATAAGAAATAAATTTAATAATATTGAATATATAATATATAATTTTATTCACTTAATTTTGAATTAATGGAAAATGAGTATAATATTAAGTAGCTTTCTTAAAAAAAAAAGAATAGTTCTAACTAATTTATATATATATATAATTATTTATATATATAATATTTAATTAACATAATAAATTATTAAAACTTTTTAAAATAAAATCATTATGATTAATTAAATTATAGTGTTAATTTTAATATTTATTGGTACAAAGTAAAATTTTAAAACACTTATAAATACATCTTACTGGTGAGAAAAATCTTAGAATGAAAAATGCCATAATTACCTTTCTTACTACTTCACACTTCTAACTACAAGAATGTGTCTCATTTCCTCATTTCCTTGTACCTAAAAGGGAAACTTCAAATTCAATATTATTAAATAAATTACTTCCTCTTCTTAAACATCTTACCATTAAACAAATATTAAAACAATTATCAATACATCATCAAAATCTTAGAACACCCCTCGATAAGATAGTAAGTAAATAAAGATAGTTATATTATTTCTTTATTAAAATGTATAATAAAGATCTAATTTCTATATGAAATACAAATTTATTTATAAATAAGAAATAAATGTATTAATATTAAAAAAATAAATAAATACGAAATAAACTTAATAATATTATATATATATATATATATATATATATATAATTGTCCACTTAGTATTGAATTAATGGCAATGAGTATAATTTTTTTTTCCCCGAGAAAAAAGCGTAATTTTATTTACTGCAGGCGAGTTATAAAATTACAATGAGAATAACACATTGTTGTGTGTTCTGAAAGACAAACCCAGTAGTTTGTGTACAATGACAGATACATAGTGAGAAACTATGTATGGTCCAAAAGCTGATAAAAGACAAAAAAACAAAACAAGCTGTTCGAGCTGTTCGTCCTATGAAGAGCAGGCAGATCCTAATATGCACAAAAACACTGCGCTGCATATAGACTATCCCTCAACGTACCTCTGCCAATAGAGAAAAGATAAAACAGTTCTGTTATGGTACAGAAACACGTTCAGTCAGAGACAGAGCCAGCGAAAACACCCTTCAATAAAAACAGAGCCAGCGAATTCACCCTTCGGAATGTAACCAAGAAATGGTTAAGTGTCCAGGGAACCCGAACACGCCAGAGACACTGTGTCCAGCGCACAGTAGAAACCCTTCAATGTGAAATCCAACAACAGAAACACACTCTCCAAGCGCAAAAGAAACAGAGAATGCGCATTTACTGTCAAACTGTCAAAGAAAGATTATGAAGCCAGCATGAGACTTCGACCCACAGCATTCTGTCAAACTGTCCATTGAAAAACTGTCCATGAAAGTCAAAGAAAGATTTTGAAATCAGATGAGACTTCGACCCACTGTAATCTGTCAATACTGTCCAATGTAAAACTGTCCATCACCCTGAAGAAACCAGAAAAGAAAAACATTTTGTAGTTCAAGGTCCTCATCAGCAAAATAGATGAGATGATATGCACACCCCAAGGTAAACAGCCAAAGGCAATATGTTGACCCGCCAGCCAAAGAAACCCACAGCCTCTCAGCCTATTAAAGATGGATATGAGAGATCATATTTAAAACCATTTAGGTGTATACGGACCCCCTGGAAACTACTATTAGCTGGAAGCCTCCCAGAAGTTCAAACATTGAAAGTAGCCCACATACTCCATTAATGAAGAATCATCACACCTTTTGAAAGGGATCTCAAGTCATTTTGTAGTCCAACCATCAGATGAAGAAAAGCCCACCCTTCCTAAAAAAAAACTGTAAAGTCCGCACACTGAGAGGATGAAAACAGTAGGCAAAGGACAGGCCATAGAAAAGTCCAGTAGCCACTAATCGAATAAATATGGGTGGAAATATTCAGAGATAACACCCTCCAAATGTTCTCTGACCCTCCAGATGCCTTCATCCAACAGCAGCCCCCTCTTAGAAGCTTGATCCACCTTCTCGTTATTTTCACGATAGATATGCTGACATGAGAAAGAGGCAAAGGAACGTAGGATCACCCCAATGGAACATAACAGATTTTGTAAAAGATGAACTCTGCAGATCTGTATACCTTTTATCCAATTTATCACGTTCAAGGAGTCCCCAAAAACATTTAGCTGCCTACAACCTTTCTCCATAGCGAACAGTAGAAGGATCTTGAGGCTCAACAATTCAGCAAAATTATTTGACCCTTCCCCCAGCCCTACCGAGATCTCATACCAGTGTGAATCCGAGAGAAACAGCAGAGCACCTCCCCCACAGAAATTTTGCTGCATAGCTCCATCAAAAAAACCCCAAGGCCTCCTCCTATCAATCTCCAACATGAGGATCTCCCTCTGATTGGCAACACGAATATGAATAGGGAAATCAGAGTGCAGACCCACAGTCATGGCACCAACAATCTCAGGAGTACTAACAGAACCATAAAAAAGAAGCCGGTTACGAGCCAACCAACAACCCCATATAACGAGAAGAGGCAGTTCTTTTAAGTTCAACTCAGCAGTAGACACCCACCATGAATCCCAGGCATGAGAGACAGAAATGCCCTCCCATCTGCACCGGAAACCCAAAAGCCTGGAACACTCCAACCAAATTCCTTTAATGAAAGGACAGCTGAGGAAAAGATGATTAACAGATTCAACATCTGATTTGCACAAGCAGCACCAGCCAGGACCCTGAAAGCATCTGATTTGCAACACATCCCAAGTAGGGACTTTATTTTCAAGGACACACCACATAAAAAGGCGAGTCTTAGGAGGACAGTTCAATTTCCAAAGATTCTTCCACCACCACCGCACCTCACCCAAAACAACCCCCTCACTAAGCTTTTGGTAGCCGGCCCGGGGGGAATAGATCCCCAAAGGGTCAAAATCCCAAGCGATCTTATCATCCCTATCCGAGAGCACAAGATGAGCCTGTTTTAGAGCACGAATATATACCACCAGAGCCCTCTCATCAAAAACCTCCAGCCCAAGGGAAGAAGCCTGTAACCAAGATTGAATGCCCAACCTTCTCCTAGCCGGATCAGCAAGATGGAAGAGAAAAGTAATCCCCTGCTGCCTCAAGGCCTCAACCATGCGCCTAGGGAGGAGGTGCTGAAGAGAACTACCCATCCAAGGATCCTCACCAACCCGTAGCTTCCTGCCATTTCCCACATCCCAAGCCAGACTAGTTTCCAAAATGTGAAAGGATTTAACAAGTGCCTTCCAAATCACCGATCCCCCAGCAAAGGTTTTTCCAGGAGACCTTATCCAATCCACAATGGAGAAAGGAGCAATATATTTGTGAGATATCACCTGAGTCCAAAGGCTGTCTCCATTGATGAGCCTCCAGCCACCCTTAGCAGCAAGGGCCTGAGAAAAAAGGATGATATTTTTCAGACCCCAACCACCCAACGCTTTTGGAATAGCTATTTTCTCCCACCGAACCCAAGGGGTCACCAAAGAATCCTGTTTTCCACTCCACAGGAATCTGAAGCAAATCCTCCTGGCAGCCTCCAAAATACCCTTGGGAATCCAAGACAAAGATAACCAATACATCGGAACAGCCTCCAAAACCGACTTAACTAGAGTCAACCGCCCAGCTCTAGATAACCATTTGTGAGACCAAACTTTTAAACGTTTTTCCAGCTTTTCCAGAAACCAGTTCCAGTCAGTTTTCCTATAATCATTGGGTTTTAAATGGAAACCCAAGTAATTCAGGCTAGCATCCAAACCAACAACATTATAGGAGAAGATCCGCGAGAACTCACGTCTCTCCTCATCCCTCAACGAATGAGTAGAGATAGAAGACTTCCCAGCATTCACTTCCATACCCGTAGCTTTGCCAAACAAGTCCAAAATCTCACCAATCGTAATAGCATCACGAACCGACCCAGAACAGAAAATTAAAACATCGTCCACAAAAAGAAGGTGAGTGATGAAAAGGTTTGGAGCAACCTGAATGCCCTTCAAAGTACCCTGTCTCTTTGCCACATGAAGAGCTCTACTCAAACCTTCAGCAACCAGTAAAAATAAAAGGGGAGAAAGGGGGCATCCCTGGCGCAGCCTTCTTTCAGCATGAAAAAAAGGGGATGCAGCCCCATTGAGCAGAACAGAAAAGGAAACGGTTGTAATACAGTTCATAATCCATCGTATGAAGCTGATACCAAACCTAAGGTGAGTAAGAAGCATACATATATATAACCAACTTACCCGGTCATATGCTTTGGATAGGTCTATTTTCAGCACAATCCCTTTGAGGTTCTTGGTCTTCATACTGTGGAGAGCCTCTTGAGCGGTCCCGATTGCTTCATGAATTTGACAACCTTCCAAGAAACCAAATTGTTCACCAGTGATGTGAGTAGACAGGATGCCTTTAAGTCTTCTCGCAACCACCTTGGTAATCACTTTATAGATACAGTTGCACAAAGAGATTGGACGGAAGTCAGCCAGAGAAAGAGGATTATCAACCTTCGGAATAAGAGCTATGAATGTGGAATTGAAGCAAGCAGGAATCCGCCCAGAAATCCTGGTGTCCTCCACTACTTTCAACAAATCAGTCCCTAAAATGTCATAAAGAGCCAAGAAAAATTCAATTGACCACCCATCTGGCCCAGGACTTTTGTATTTTTGGAAGCTTTGAAGAACCTCCTTTAGTTCTTTTTTAGAGACCTCCGCCATTAAAGATCTGTTATCAGCCTCCTCCACAAACCTCGGAAAATATTGAGCAACTCTTATCACTTCCGCTAGTGAAGCATGAGCTGGGGCCTTAAAAAGGTCCTTGAAGTGATCAACCCCCAATCTAGCTTTGGCCTCAAAAGAAGTATGCTCAATGCCCTTACCATCTCTTAACGTCCAAATAGTATTAGCTGCCTTCCGGCCGCGAGCATATGCATGAAATTTTTTTGTATTCTCATCCCCACTAGCCAGCCAAGTGGCCCTACTCTTCAACCTCCAAGATTCCTCCTTATCCATAAGAAGGGAGTTCCTTATTTTTTCAAGTGAGACAAGAGTGTCTTTATCAACTTGGGATTGATAGCCACCCCCAATGCCCTCATATATCAATCGGAGATCCTCTTCCACCTGTTTCAACTCCACATCCTCCCTCTGTCTCTTAGCAGTCGACCAAACTTTCACAGCAGCCTTAATACGTTTTAAATTTTCAGCAAATTGGAAGGCAGCAGAAAGAGGAATATCCACCCTATAAGGAATCCAGCAATCAAGAACTAAAGCTTTGAAGGAATCATCCCCGAGCCAAATTTTGTTGAACTTTAAAGGGCTAGGGGGCTGCCTAGGCCCGATATTTAACTCAAGAAAGATAGGAAAATGATCAGAAGCACCCCCACTACCAATCCACTGCCTAATCATAAAAGGCCTGTCCACAATCTGCTCAGCCACCAGAAAACGATCTAGTCTCTTTGCTATTCAGTCTTCAGCACATCTATTATTCCTCCAAGTAGGTTTCAGCTTGATGGGCTCAATGTCCAGCAAGTGATTCTCCTCCAATTTTTGAGTGAAAAAACCAGTCAAAGAATCGATATGTGCATGAGGTCCCCATACCTCTGACTGGCCCAAAGAAAAATTCAAATCTCCACCTAAAATTACCGAGTCTCTCTTGATTAAAGAGTTATTCAAGAGGGAGTCCCAAAAAGGGATACGGTCCTGATAAGGGCCATAAATATTAAAGAGATTGAAAGCTTCACCAAGCTCCAGTGACAGGAAATTTATTCCCAGGACCGACTCCATACCCCAGAAATTTTGTGATTTGACTGTTTTTTCATTCCACCATACCCGACCTCCCTCTAGCATCCAAAGACTCAAAAGTCCAGCCAGGCAGCCAACCCTCCAGTCTAGCTTTGACCACCAACCTAGCACCTAACGTCTCTTGTAGCAGAATGATATCAGGACATTCCAGAAAGATAATTCTCCGGAAAGCAGCTTTCTTTTGGGGACCTGCCAAGCCCCTGCAATTAAATGACATTATCTTCATTAAAAACCCGGCTTCAGGGAATGGCTTGCTCTAAGCGCCCTGTTAATCGAAATCTGCCTCCCATCATGAACATCCAACATAGCTCGATCCTGTGCTTTTGCCAAAAAAGAGATCCTACCCCTGCCCCGAGCAGAAGGGGATTTTCCCTTCCCAAACCCACCAGCACCTTTTTTGGCACTAGATCTTAGGTTATATCCAGAGACCAATGAGGTTGTATTAACCACCGAGTCCAACAACTTGTCACCTGGGTCAAAAACAGATACAGAAGCCTTCTCTTGGAGAGCAGGCAGCGAAACAGGCTGAGGAGAGATATTAGGAACAGCACAAGAGACCATTCCACCAGCATCCTTCCTACCTGAGACTGAAAACGTGACAGAAGACTGAAACAAATATAAAGAGAAATTTAATGCAGGAGAGAAAGGAAAAGAGCCCAAAAGTGTACGATTCACCACAGAGAATACTTCATTCAACACAACAACTTCCTTCAGGTGAAAATCTGTTCCAAAATGTCGGCTATGGACCTCCACAACATCGAGCTCTCCACACCCAGCATCCTGTCAGAGAGCCTCCTGCCCAGTAGAAGGGCTAGAGAAAACACTCAGCCCCTGAAGATCTACAGCAGACGGCATACAAGAACCATAGTCATCAGAAAAATACTGTTCTGCGCTTGAGAGGTCTGAACAAAGAGCTGTTTGTGAGTTGTGAGGAACGAAACCAACCTCCTTCCTCTGAGGAACCTCTACATGAGGATCAGACCCCCGGCTTTTGGCAAATCTAAAAGTAGAACTACATTCATATGCTGGATGTTCGTAAACATGGCACCGTTGACATCGAAAAGGAACCTTTTCATAGTCAAGGATCTGCTTAATATCATAGGGCCCCCAATGGAGATTCATAGATTCTGCAAGGCCCTCTCTAATATTAATCATCACCAGAATTCTTGCTACCCGCCTGAGATTAGTCTTGATGAAGGAAAGGTCTGCCTCTAAGAAGACCCCAATAGTATTACCTATTCCACATAGGTGCTCCTCTGTCCAATAGTGAAAAGGCAAACCAGGTAGACGAACCCACAGTGGGACCGAATCCACCCTTTCCCTGCTGGCATCAAAGAGCGGATGCCAAGGTTTAAAGAGCAAAGGAGAGTTATCAACAGACCAACACCGTCGTGTCACCCACTGTAGATGTTCAGAGCGCAAGAAATGGAAAGCGAACCACCCCTTTGAAAGGGAAACCACCTCAGGCACATAACCAAAACCGGATTTCCAATGCGCTTCAGCCCAAGAGACTATAGATTTCAGGGCAAAATGCCTGCCCACAGCCCTCCCGACCAGTGTTCTGTCAACCATTACTGAAACCTGTTCCCACCCTATGTCTTCCCCCAAGACATAATTATGCTCAGCAGTTTTAATTTTAATCCATTTCTTTTTTCTACGCCTCTGCTTCGACACTTCAGACTCTATACAAGTTTTTGGACCCGTCCCTTTAGTTGTTTCTGCAACAAAAACTCCGCTCTCTTCTGCCCAACTTATGGGACAAGGGGAAGCTCTCACACTCACCTTCTCACCAGAAACATTCACATTTCTGAACGCATGTGTAGAGGGGTCCAGATCAATGCGAAAAACAGAGGAAGAGTCACCCAGGTCCACGTTCAAAAGCTGGATAGTGTCTTTCCCCCCGTTCAAAGGAAAGAAAGGATCATTCCCCTTCAGATCTTGAAGCGTTTGCAAATCTGAGCTGTTATCAACAGGCATATAGCCTCCCTCCCTACCATCGAGCCCTGCATTGAAAACCAAGGGCGACAGCCTCCCATCCGAGAGAATTGGGGGCTCCACCGCTCCATTTGAATAATCGCCTGACAACCCTCCGGATCTGGAGCAGACAGGGTCAGTAGTAACGAAGTTCTCCTGCGCAGATTCAGACAAAAACCTGAGCTGATCTTCGGATACCGAGGCGCGCCTATCTCCATTCGAAAAAACCAGTCTCCCGCCCAGCTGCATCGTTCCGCCCTCACCCTTAGTTATCCGCAATGAGTATAATATTAAGTATTTTTCTGAAAAAATTATTATTCTAACACACACACACACACATATATAATTATTTATATATATATTATTTAATTAACATAATAATTATTAAAACTTTTTCCTCGGATGCGGGTGCCTCGCTTAAGATCTCGGGCCACTTGGGCACCATGTGGTAGGGCACCTGTCCGCCCACACACTCACACATGGCCGCTCGCCCACTGATAAATGTAGAAGCATGCCTACCGTAACTACATTCCCCACCAGCTTTTTCGAGATGTCCTTCCGTTGCAGAGCATTAACGACTCTTCGTCCTGCTACAATGGCTATTAATTTGGCTCGACGCATTCCTCAGGCCTCCATTCGACTCTCCATCCAACTCTCTGTGTTTGCCTCCTGCATTTCCTTTCAGCCCTCAGCTCTTGGCCCTGCTCAGTCTTGGTGCAACTACCCCTTAGCGAAATCTGGTAGTGGGAGCTCCTCTCCTATTCCGAAGAGCGTCCCCTCCCTGTCTCTTGCTTATGCTCCCTCGCGCGTCATGCCAAGGTGCCACAGAATGAAATTTTGATGTGCAAGTGGGTGAGGCCTCCCCTCTAGACCTCCACTGTCGATGGCCATGGGTAGGGAAGTGAACCTCTCTGTGGGTTGGGAAGAGCCGAGCAGGCTCAACCCTGTCAACCTCTCCGCTCAATTGTCCCTTCATCTCCTTGTCTCCCTGCCTGAATCCTCTGGTATTCATCCCCATAAGTGCCCGCATAAATCCACCCTTCAGTCTGAGCCGGTATCCATTCCCCATAAGATGAAAGCCCTGCCTGTGCAGAGTGCTTCCAACAGTAGCCATTGCGCTAGCAGTGGCTTGGGTTCCAGCAGTGGTCGAGGTTCCAGCAGCGACGAGGGCGGCAAGGATGAAGACACCAGCGCACTTGTAGCCACCTCCAACCTGCCAGAAGCCCAGGTGTTACCTCTGCCTCCGACTTCTGCCCACACACCGAACAAGGAGGATGACGAGTCTTTTTATGTTTGCAGGATTGGGGAAGAAGATCCCAACCCTCTCGAGAAGAATGACGGTCTATCTTAATTCCAAATGCTGGGTGCTCTTCTCTCACTCCAAATATCTTATGGCGTTCTTTAGTTTAAATTTGTTTTGGAACTTTTCTCTGCTATGTTTCAGTTTCAGTTTCAAAACTATTTATGTTGGTTTCCCATCCTGGGTAGCTATTAATTTTTGCTACTTGTGGACTGGTTTCACCATCTGGGGCAGTCCTTATTTTGTTACCAAGATCTTGACACTTCCCTCCGGAATTGGCTTGCCAAATCCGGAGAATGAGAATTGTAATGTTTTGCTGTGTATAATATAATAGAAGTAGACTAAATTAGAAAAAATAAATTATTAAAACTTTTTAGAATAAAATCATTATATGATTAATTAAATTACACTGTCAATGTCAATATCTATTGGCATCAAGCAAAATTTTAAAACACTTATCAATACATCAACGAACACCCCACATAAAATAATAAGTAAATAAGCCATATAAGCTATAATCACCTTTCTTTTTTCATCACTCCAAAGAATACTCCATTCCATGTTTAGCTAGTGGAAAAACATATAAATGATGCACCTTATGCGGGTCTCCCTCTGGATTAAGCTCTTCGCAACAAAAGCCAATGGCATTATTCATACACCTTCACAAGATTTATTTATTATAAAAGACACAACATAAGTTTCCAATCTTTCAAGAACACTAAGGTTGTTTGTTTCATTCAACTGCACACCAAAAAAAATGTCACATTGGAAAACTGTGGATAGTTTCACATTACAAATTCTAACTGCTAAAGTTGGTCTCTACAGTGCAGTGAGAGAAATATTAAAAATAATTTGCATAAAATGACATCAAAAGAAATTACAAATCCTCTCTATCTATATGATCTCAGTGGAAGTTGACTGTAGCTTGATAAGTCCCTCCAAAAATCGAAGTAGCAATAGCGACATTATAATCCAGGATAATCTCTCTGGTAAGAGGTGAATTTGAAGGATAAGGATTGCCTTGCAGGCGAGTGAAAACCACCCAATATAACTGCCTTTCACAACCACGGTTTCGTAACCACGGTTTCGTACACTAGCAACCACAATTTTATACCCCACTACTTGTGCACGAAACCCTGCAATCGCCAACAATAGTATCATTCACATTCACATTCATTCAATAGGAAAAAATAATAGGAAAATGAAATGGCAATGGAATTGCTCCAACCTTGGATACATGATAGGAGCAATGCCAGCTTGCCAGTAAGCTATGTTATAGGAATAAACCAAATAATATTAAATATATAATATATAATTTTGTTCACTTAGTTTTGAATTAATGGCAAATAAGTATAATATTAAGTATTTTTCTGGAAAAAATTATTAGTTCTAACTAATATATATATATATATATATATATATATATAATTTTTAATTAACATAATAAATTATTAAAACTTCTTAGAATAAAATCATTATATGATTAATTAAATTACACTCTCAATGTCAATACCTATTGGCATCAAGAAATTTTTTAAAACACTTATCAATACATCAATGAACACCTCGGATAAAATAGTAAGTAAATAAGCCATAATCATCTTTCTTTTTTCATCATCCCAAAAAAATACTCCATTCCATGTTTAGTCAGTGAAAAAGCATATAAATGATGTACCTGATGCACTAAGAAAATAAGAATTTACCCCCAAAAAGGGTCATATGATCATACATTACTTTACTAACACATGCTCAATCTCCTTCTTGATTAAGCTCTTTGCAATAGAGCCAGTGGCATTTTTCATACACCTTCACAAGATTTCTGTATAATAAAAGACACAAAAGACGCTTCCAATGTTTCAAGAATGTTAGCATTGTTTGTTTCATTCAACTGCACACCAAAACAAATTTTAAATACCAGATTGGAAAATTGTGGATAGTTTCACATTACAAATTCCAACTGCCAATATTGGTCGCTGCAGTGCAGTGAGAGAAATATTACAAATACGTTGCATTAAATGACATAAAAAGAAATTAAAAATCCTCTCTCGCTATATGATCTCAGTGGAAGTTGATTGCAGCTTAATAAGTTCCTCAAAAACTCCTAGCAGGAGCGAAATTGTAATCCACTATGGTCTCTCCGATACTGTAAGAGGTGACTCTGAAGGATAAGGATTGCCTTGCAGGTGAGTGAAAACCTGGTAAGACGCTCCCCAGTTGTTGGTCATGCTCAACCACCCAATATTACTTCCTTTCACAACCACATTACTCACATCTCCTCCACCTCCAACATTCATCACGTACACCAGCAATGGCCATGAGTTTCCTTGGAATTGGAATTTTATACCCCACTACTTGTGCATGAAACCCTACAATCACCAATAATAGTATCATGAACATTCACATTCATTCAATAGGAAAAAATAATAGGAAAATGAAATGGCTATGGAATTTCTCCAACCTTAGATACATGGCAGGGACAATGCCAGCGTGTCAGTTTGCTATGTTCATGAAGGTGGGCTTGGCCATGTCAAAGTGCCGGAGAGGAGGATTGCACCTTTCACCATTGTTGGAATCTTCAGACTAGTTGGGAGGACATAAGTTTGTAGCAGTGACGGTGGTGATGGGAGAGCCTGGAAAACACCATTTTGACTAAAAGCACATTATTTGGAAACACTGCCCACACCCATATCCTCTATTGTACAACAATGTGCTCAAGCCATGGTATGAGTGTCGTAACCATTTTTGAACAGATTTTCGTACCCACAAGAACCACCTGCAATTATATAGATGTTTGTGGACAAGCCTCTACAAATTCCAACACTAAGGTTAACTATTTTTTCTAACTACTAATATGACAACACACAAATCTTCAATTGTCTAACGTTTAATCCTAAGTTGCAGAGCCGTACAGAGTGGTAGCTAGGGGAGTTGTTTTCAAGGAAGAATGCCTTGCAGCATAATTAATATTTGCTTGAAAAAATGGGATTTCATCAAATAATAAAGAATTTTTTTTTAGCATTTTACAAAGACTTCTTACTCCTTAAAGATGGAGGGATTTAATCAATCATAGTGGTAGGAGACTTAAATCTAGTTTTGAGTTTAGGACTCTAACAAGCATGGAATTGACTATAATTGGTAAATATTACCCTTGTTATTTTACATGGAGCAAAGCTAGATATGTACCTTGCACTTAAGGTAGTTGTGGTTGGCATTATTAAGAGAATGCCCCACAAGGAGGTCGAGCATTTGGTATGTTTCGAGATATATGTGCTAGCATGAAATAGTGATATGGAGAATATTTTTGGAATTCCATCACCACTATTATAGACTTTCAAATCGTCTTAGAGGGTTAATATACAACCTAAATTTAATTCTACCAGTTGGTAACAAACATTAGGAACACAAATCCACTACAACATTGTAGAAATTATGATGTAGATTTGCAACTACTTATGAAGTAAACCTACTCTACTGCTTTGCGGACATAATTCACAATTTAGAACAAAAATATTAGGCATGCAATAAGAAATCACACACATGCAAATAATATTTTTCATAGGGAAAAAATTCTACTAAAAACTCCAATGCTTGTTTGCATTAATTTGATGAATAGAGTTGTATTACAATTGCTTTGCTCAACTGAGCACAACTTGCAAGTGCATAACCTATCACTCTTCTCATTGAGAAGCTCTGGCCCATAATTAGTCAATTTATTCCTTTGCTTGAGCCCCTATTTCCTTGCGTTGTTACTTGAGAAATTAGGCCCCTATTATTTAGGAATTTCTCCAAAATGGATTGCATGATTCCTTAGGATGAACATCTGACTGCATGCAACACATGTATGCTCAAGACTAGTCTACAAATGATGTCACACTGCCTTGGAATCTCCACCAAGCCCGAGGAACTTGAATTCTACACATGCACTAGATATTTTGGGCCGATTGATTAGTGAACTGGACGATCACTAAGTTTGGCTTAAGTCTCACTGCACACCTGACCCTCCAATAGTTCCTTCAACAATTATAACTAGTTTAATGGAAAACAACCTGAGATAACTGACCTTGATTGCTACAAATTAGAAATCACACATGCTTAACTAAACTCTAACTCCTCCAACTCTAATTTACTAAGAAAACTTGGTGACACAAGCAATGTCACACAAGTTAACTACATCCAAGTTGTTTGCTCATGTGGAAATTCAAAATTTTCTCAATTTAATCAAGGAAAAATGAAATTGTGAATTTCTTGCTGCATTTTTCAATACTCCCTCTCAGCAAGAAAGGAATTATCAACCACCCCTATCCTGCACCTATGGAACTCAAACTTCTCTCTTTACAAGGCCTTTGTCAAAATTTTAACATCTTGTTCCTCTGTCAGAATGTACTGCAACAACATTATCTGCCTATTCACACAATCTCGCAAATGGTGATAGTCGATATCTATACGCTGGGATCGATCGTGAAAAACAATATTTTTAGAGAGATTGATGCAAATATGATTATCACAGTAGATCACAGGTTGATCCATCATTTGAAAAATTAATCCAACAAGTATATTTCTCATCTAGATCACCTCACATGCTGCTTGACTTACAACCATGTATTATGATCTTGTCGAGATGGGTGCCACAGATCTTTGGTTCTTGCTGTACCAGGAACAACTGTGAACCCAACACTGAAGACTCCACCTGATGTATTCTTTCGGTTTGATGGACTCCTCGCCTAATCTGAGGTACTATGTCTATTTGTACCATAGTCCAAACTAGGTAGTGCCTCTAAGGTACCATAAAACATGCTCAATTGCACTCCAAAATAATTTGGTTGGCCTAACATAGCTTGGCTCAAATAGTTGACTGCATAACACATATCTGGTTGTGTGTTCACAAGGCACATGAGTGAAACCACTAGCTGCCGATAAATGGTAGCATCCACTTCCTCACCTGAAGCGGAATCCTATTTCTTCTAGTTGGTCACTAGAGGTGTTTCCATGAGTTTGCAACTCTCCATGAAGAGTCTATGCAGTATCTCATTTGCATACTTGCCTTGAGATACAAACAGTTCTCCATCGCCTTTCCATACTTCCAAGCTAAGAAATTAGTGCATGAGACCCATGTCCTTAATTTCAAATTCTCTTGCAAGGTCCTCCTTGCAAGATGAGATCAACTGTTCACTACAAGGAAAAGACCCTCTAGCGGATGTTTTTGAGGAAACCATTATAAAAATACCCTAGACATCCGTTTCTAGCGGAGGTTACTAGAGGAGGTTGGCGGGCGGAGGTTTTTGCAGATGTATTTCGTCCGGTACGCTTATCACCGTAAAACACACCGATGCGTTCAACACGAGAAAGCACAAGTGCACACAAAACATTGGCACATCAGACACCATGTGCTCCGTACACACCCACTTGGTGCGTTGTATTTCTGTAGCGCACCGGTCCTTTACAACACTTCTGCACTAGTGCCTCATAAAAATCGCACGAAAATAGAAATCGCCCGGGGCAGAATAAAGCAAACACACCGAGGCACCCTTAAAAACCTCGCACACCGTAACAAGATTAAATTAAAAAAAATTACGGCCAAAAAACCGCACAAAACTTGGCACACCGGACACCGTGCACTCTGTACACACCCGCCTGGTGCATTGTATTTCTGTAGCACACCTGTTATTTACAACACTTCTGCACCGGTGCCTCATAAAAAGCGTGCGAAAACAGAAATTGCCCAGTGAGGAATGAAGCAAACGCATCGATGCGCCCATAAACCCCGCTCACCAAAACAAGGTTAAATAAATAAAACAATTACGGCCAAAAAACCGCACAAAACATTGGCACACCAAACATCGTGTGCTCCATACACACCCGCCCGATGCATTTTATTATTGTAGTGCAATGGTGCTTTACACAACGTCTACACTAATGCCTCATAAAAAGCACGCGAAAACAAAAACTGCCTGGTGCGGAATGAAGAAAACGCGTCGGTGCGCCCATAAAACCCCACGCACCGGAACAAGGTTAAATAAAAGAAAATTATGGCCAAAAAACCGCACAAAACATTGGCACACCAGACACCATGCGCTCCGTACACACCCGCCTAGGGCGTTGTATTACTGAAGTGCACTGGTGCTTTACAAAACGTCCACACTGGTGCCTCATAAAAAGCGCACTAAAACAGAACCGCCCGGTGCAGAGGGGAAAAAATGCATCGGGTCGGCCATAAAACCCCGCGCACTGGAACAAGGTTAAATAAAAAAAAATTTACGGCCAAAAAACCACATTTTTCACTTTTGTCAGTGCTACAGAGCTCTCAAGCACCGGTGCAATTTATCCTTGTTTGATCCGCCCTGACATTGGTGCTCCCATTGCACTCATTGCACACACTACTGTTGTGCATTGCCCACCAATCTCCAGCTTGAATTTTTCAAAACGGTGGACAAATTTTCTTTTGCAAATTCAACAGCCAATATGCCTCCTCGATGGGAAAATTTACAGTTATTTTTCTTGTTTTTCCATAATTAAGCCTTTTAGTGGATTATAATTTCAAATAACCTTAAAATTAACCATTTAAAAGATTAAGGATTTTTTATTTTTTATTTTATTTATTATATATATATATATATATATATGTATATATATATATATATATATATATATATATATTTTTTGTCGCGCGGTGCACTCGATCCGTTCGCTCGCGCACCAATTTGCGGTCTTTGCAACAAATTTACGGTACACGCAACCCGGCCAACTAACGGTATCTAGGTTGCAGGGCGGTATCGATAGGCGCACTGTGTTATTTTAATTTTTTTTTAAAGTGCAGTGCGGTCGTTTACTAGGCCGCATCGTTGATAATGTGGGATAACGACAACATGGTGCATTGACTGAATTATCCACCCTGGGGTGGGTAATGTTGTCAGCGCACCAGATACCGCATTTCGACATTGTCAATGGTTCAGCCTGGTAAACCGGTGCTAACAGTATTCGCATCGGTTCTGGGGTGGTACCAAAGGCACACTGTGTTATTTTAATTTTTTTTTTTAAAGTGCAGTGCGGTCAGTTACCCAGCCGCACTGTTGACCTAGTGGAATAGCAGTGATGCATTGCGTTGACCAAAATAGTCGCCCCAGGACGGCTATTTTTGTCAGCGCATGGCTTTCCATATTTTGCATGCGTCAACAGTGCGATCTTGTAAAAGACCACACCGTTCACTATGTCATGATGGCAGGAGGTCGGTCTGCTGACTTAACTATATGCCCCGGGGCATAGATTTTAGTCAACTCACAGCCCTCCTGACACCGTACATAGCCAACGGTGCGCTACAAATTTTTCTGGAGCACCGTCCTAGTGCGCTGAATATTATTAGGTGCACTGACACCGATGTGCTCCATAGAAAGACGCACCAAGATCGGTGCGTGACTGTGTTTTTGGTGCATTGATTGTTTTTTTTTTGGAAAAAAAAATTATATATGTATATTTCTAAATACATGTCTCATTTAATAAAAAAAATTGTGTTTAACATGTCAATCATTTAGAGACGTGAAAGGAGAGAAGAGTGGGAACAACAACAACAACAGGTGGAGTAGTATAACATGGTTTTCCTGTGGGAGGCATGAGAGAGGGAGAGAGATGCGTACCCTTGCCCTATTACAGCACCTACGCAGGGGCTCCTAAGGTAGGTAGGCCTCCTCAAGTTCTATGAGGAGGCTACTTCCCTAAAGGGCCATAGTTTGTTTGAGACATCTTATCCGAAAGTGGAATGCCCAACAACAGGCTTTCTGGGTTGGTATCAACCTGTGGTACACGCCCACTGAGGAGGATATATATTTAATTATAGGGCTATAAAGGAGAGGGGTGGATTTTCCCTCGTTCCCAGAGGTTCCATCTGGCTATGTAGCAGGGAGTCAGTTACTTTACTCCCATAGATACATTGGAGAAAATGTACTGTCTCCTTCAGAGTTTCGGGTTGCTGGAGGTCAGTTACGTATTGGTGCATTTGGTAGGAAGAAGGTGCAGTGTCTCTCACTTATCAGTTCGACCATTGCGCACAACACTAGTGGTGGGAAATGCATTAGTTGTTCGCTTCTATATTATGTTGATTCTTTAGTACAGAAGCCACGAATTGTCAGGTGGTCTGCCATTTTTTTGCGACATTTCTGTACAACCTTAGATAGATGTCATGCTCATGCACAAGGGAGGGTGAAATTCCCTTTTGCTTCAGAGATTTTTTGTTTATTTTTTGAGAGGTTTCCAGAGACAAGGCTTACTTTTCTTCGGCAGCCTCGTAGGACGATGTTTGAGGCACGTATGCACATGTGGGGGCAGATGATGCCCAAGAGGGACGAGAATCTGTTTCCAACAAGGATATCGCATGATGCACTGGAGTTTCTATCCAGTGTTGATGAACATCCCTTCATTATGGTCCCCTGTCCTTACGTGGGTTTGGATTGGAGAGGGTGTGCTAACATCCTCTTCACAGTCGATGAGCCGCCAGATGATAGAGGTAAGATTACTATTTTATATATTTAAATTTATTCTAGCATGTTCTTTAACTTTTTTTTATTGAATTGCGTAATGAAATTGTCTAATTACTATTGTGTACTTGTATATATTTTGTAGGCATTGGCTCTTTTGATGGCGACGACATGCCGACACCACCACATGATCCAGGTGTGGATACTGATGACGATCAGGGAATGCCAGATGCCAAGGATCATCAGGAGGCCGGTGCAGAAAGACCTGCTCCTTCTGCTGCGCCGGTACCACCTTTTGCTAGGCGCGGTAGACTTGATTCTAGATACAGGATGGTGTTAGGCGACCAACTCAGTGCATTAATTGTTGAGGCGGGCATCAGGCCCGCTCATTACATAGACATACAGGCTGATGATAGGCTATTATAGATGTGGAGAGGCATGCCACGTGACATGTACAGCCTGATGCGACATGTCGTAGGGGTTACGACAACTGTTATGCGACTGAGGAGGACTGTTGCACGTTATAGGCATGGTCGAGCCGCAGCATGTGATGGACAGTCCGCGAGCAACGATTCATCATCTCATGATAGTTCACCTCGCGCCACGTTAGATGAGCATGAGCCTCCACTAGCATCTAACATCAATCATCATGGAGATGAGGCCGGACCATCGGCCACGTCTAGTCAGCAGCCTACAACATCCATTAGTACTCATGATCATGAGCAGGCTGGACCATCGACTATCGAGGCTGCACCATTGACTGAGCATGCCTCCACTAGTACTGATATTGATGTTGTACTACCACCAGCTGATCCATGACATTTATATTACAGTTGTATATTTTTAACATTATTCAGTTATATATATATATATATATATATATATGGTCCATGTATTTTATGTTCATGCTGCAGCTTAATTTACATGTTGGTGATCATCATGATGTGTATATTGTTAGGTCATGTTAGATATGTTCATTTAATGGGCAACTTGCAGATAGATGTGTATGTGATAGCATGAGTTATTTGACATGCGATGTATATTTGATGTTTGTGTTGTGATGATGTTAATATATAATGTTAATTGTGTTTTTTTAGATGATCATGATCACGATGATGTTAGCGATTTTGAATGTGTTTTTTAGTCAAATATGATGTTTGTACAATGTTTATCATGAACAGGATGTTTATTAATTAATTTAATATTAAATGATTATGATATTGTAAAATTGTTATATTTGTAATTCTTCTTGTATGTAAAATTCTAAAATTGTAATTGTACGTGAAATTGTAAAATTGCAATTGTAATTGTAATTCTAATTGTATGTAAAATATTTGTAAAATTTTAATTGTATTACTGTGAATTGATTGTAATTGTAAAATTGTAATTGTATGTAAAATTCTAAAATTGTAATTGTAATTGTAAGTGAAATTGTAAAATTGTAATTGTAATTGTATGTAAAATATTTGTAAAATTTTAATTGTATTAATGTGAAATGAATTTATTAAAATTTTAAAATTTGTAAATTTGTAAAATTTAAATAATTGTAAAATAATAAATCTAGAATAATATGAATTATTGTAACATAATAAAGTTTAGAAAATAATGCAAATAAATTCATGTACTTTAGAACTATCATTATTTTATTATGATCTTAGATACAAAAAAAGAACTAATTTATACAGTATGCCATTGTTTTTGAGATCAACATAATTTCAAATTATCAAGTGAATTATTGATTTTAACATTAACACAATGAAAATTACCAATTAATTCAAAATATATATTATAATGTTTTGAAAAACCCATGTTAAAAAGTATAAATATTGATGAAATAACACATGTACCATATCACTCTCGATTCTCATGATCACCCTCTTTATCTTCCAGCTCGCTTGGCATGATTACACTATTGTTCTCAAAAATATGTTTTGATCTAGGGTCATGTGTCAATATGAACCACCAATCCCTATCTAACACATCTGGGTAATAAAACACCTGGTTGCAGTGTTTGGGGAAAACATAGGGCTCCTTAGTTTCATCCCACATCTTTCTAGAGTTGATACATATCAGTCTACTATCGCGATCTTCCTTTACATTATTCCGATCAAAGGTGTCCCACCACTTGCACCGAAAAATAACACATTGGAAAGAAGAGAAATCCACTTCAATGATCTCTTGTATCTTTCCGCTGTAACCTAACGTCCCATAAAGTTTAGAAAATAACGAAAATAAATTCACATACTTTAGAACTATCATTATTTTATTATGATCTTAGATACAAAAAAAAGAACTAATTTATATAGTACGCCATTGTTTTTTTTTTTTTACAAGTGGTTCACGTTCCTATGTGCCCGCACACATGTACTAGCTACATCCATGGTCTTAATGAATCGCAGTAAATCCTCCCGAAGGGATCTACTGTCGGCCTAACACTGAGGCCTAACCCCACGGGCGTCTAGGAGATTTGATCCTGTGACCTCTCAATCTGGGAGTACTTCCAAGCAGGGACTCAACCAATTGAGCTAACCCTTGGGGCCTAGTATGCCATTGTTTTTGAGATCAACATAATTGCAAATTATCAAGTGAATTATTGATTTTAACATTAACACAATGAAAATTACCAATTAATTCAAAATACATATTATAATGTTTCGAAAAACCCATGTTAAAAAGTATAAATATTGATGAAATAACACATGTACAATATCACTCTCGGTTCTCATAATCACCCTCTTTATCTTCCAGCTCGCATGGCATGATAACACTATTGTTCTCAAAAATATGTTTTGATCTAGGGTCATGTGTCAATATGAACCACCAATCCCTATCCAATACATCTGGTAAAAAAACACCTGGTTGCAGTGTTTGGGGAAAACATAGGGCTCCTTGGCTTCATCCCACATCTTTCTAGAGTTGATACATATCAGCCTACTATCACGATCTTCCTTTACATTATTCCGATCAAAGGTGTCCCACCACTTGCATCTAAAAATAACACATTGGAAAGAAAAGAAATCCATTTCAATGATCTCTTGTATCTTTCCGACGTAACCTAACGTCCCTCGTACTAGGTTTTGATCACAGTGGCTAGATCGACTAGATTGATCGAACTTGACTTCCACTCCATAGTCTTGTGTGATGTTTCCAACAACGATAGTTTTTGTGTGAAAATGGTGTCCATATGCTCACATAGATGGGAACAAATGCACCTATTATAAAAAAGTTAAAAAAATCATAGTGTCATGTGTCTATAATAACCCAACAATTAAAATATGAAATGTAGATGTCTTATAAGTTTCAAATTTACATATAAATTAAAAATATTATTACCGAGTTGCTGCACCCAATCCCTACATTTAGCGCATCCTCTTCAGCACGCGGGTAATGACTGGTAGCACCGTATTTATCTCTGACTTGGTCAACAACCCAACTGTTGGGGCATATTTTTGGCATATTTTCTTTTAAATGATCGGGATAAGGCACACTTCTACCATTCAACCATCTAAATTCTTTCCTGTCACTATCCCATTTCATCCTCTTTTGTTCATACAATGCGACCCATGGTTGTGTCGCTTTAGAATTGTAAAGAACAAATTTATTGATTGCTTCAATTTCTGCAGTCACTGATGAAATCAAAACAACATTATATAGTACTTAGAGATCAAAATATACATTATATCGAAGTTCAACATGAATATTAATTAATTTTTGTAAATTTGAAAAATTAAAAGTTGCTTACTCTTTAACAAGCGCTTTTTTCCACTCGTTTGGAGCAACTCCCCTTCTCTTTGGTCTTCATCCCTTTCATCGTCCCAAATCACGACACCTGGTCTATTATCGATTTACTTGATGTACTCACTGGCATAATAGAAAGACTTATACGATATGTACCCCTCTGCCATAGACCCCTCGGGTTTTTCCCTTTGTCGAACAAAACATTTCAATTTATTCATGTACCCCTCTAAGAAGAACATCCAACGACAAGAAACCACCCCAAATAATTCAACCTCATCTACTAGGTGGATTAGAAGATGAACCTATAAGTCCATGAAACTCGTCGGCAATTCCTTCTCAAACATACAAACAATCTCAAATATCTCTTGACACCACTGTGTAATGATAGCCACATGAATCTCCTTTGACGTGATCCAACGCACAAATGCAGATAATTTAGATATGGCACATCCTAGGTCTTGAGGGAATTCATGTTTCACACACCCACGCACAAACAAAGGATAATGACACTGCAAAGTTATAAACACATGCAATAATATATAAAATTAGTTATGTTTTATGATCCCCGCATGGGATAAAATTTATTAATATAAAAATAATAAAATCATGATTTTGACATTATACGTACTCTTAGAAGATTCATATGGTAATGTGATTTCAACCCCGACAAATGGTCATCCACAGTGAAGAAGCGTCGTAGTGAAGACCCATATGAAGTTGACACCCTCACACCCATTATAACTTCCTTTGCCAAAGAAATATCATCTTTTTTTAAAATCCATGGGACATCACCTTCTTTGAAAACCATGAATTAGAGGGACCAACGCCTGCCTCTAATCCCGTACTTTCTAATCGTCTTGGCCAATGTTTCTTTTTAGTTTTTGAAGTAATAAGATCTTTTCTAACAGCCAATGTGTCACTTTGTTTCGATGATATGTGCCTCCATAAAGAATTTGAAACATTTTTAAATATATGCATGGGATCTAATAAGTGGGTAATATTAAGATGCTCCCAATATGGGATGTCATAAAAGATAGATTTCCTTTTCATCCCAATGGGAAATTTCTCAACATAGGTGTCAAAGAAATCTGGATCATTGAACGTAGGCTCCCCATTTGAATCAAACATTTCTATGAACTCCTTCTCCTTCTCTCTGTCATATGCTCTAAGCCATTTAGCTGGTGTCATTATTGGAGGCCTTTCATAAAAAATTTCTTTAAATACTAAACACTTTTCATTGTTTCACTATTTTTGCAAAAAATTTCAGCCAAAGATTTGCAGGAGACATACTTGGAGCAAACAAAGCACGAGAGCACTATGGATCAGGGAAATACGTTCGAACATAAGTATTCAGACAATCAGAATTCCAAACCTCTGGTGATTCAAACCCTATAGCATAGAATTTCAAACGATCTCGTGAATAAAGTTTATAGCTTTTTTTACTTTTTCTGCAATTTTTTTTATGCTATAAAAGAAAAAAATCAAAGTTTATTGTTTTTTTTTTATAACTTTTTTTCCTGCAGTTTTTTTTTTTTTTTTTTTTTAAATTTTATTTTTATGCAGTAAAAGAAGAAAATTAAATTTTATTGTTTTTTTAATTTTCTGTAGTTTTTTTACTTTTTCTACAGTTTTCAGAAACAAAATAAAATAAAATCCATTTTTAGAAACAAACCCTAGATTCTTTTTGTTTTTGCCCTTTCTTCTCCCTGTTTTTGTGATTTCAGAATTAAGACTTTTCAATTTCGATTTATAGGGTTTGTATAGTCGTAAGACATCCAACCCACGAGACGACTTGCATAGTCGGATCCCAATCCATGTCAGCCCTTGCGTGAATTTAAAAAAAAAAAAAAAAACATATTTTTTTTCCTCGGTGCGCCCTGCGTAACATAGCGCACTGGTGCGCTCTATTACACCAGCGCACTGCAAAAGTACAGTGATAAAAAATTAAAAAAACAAAATATTTTTTTATCAGTGCGCCATATGTAAAATATGGCATCGGTGCGCTATTTCATTCTGGCACACCGCGAACGTGCTGTTTCGCATAAAAAAAATCCATTTTAGAAACAAACCCTCATTTTTTTTTCCTTGGTGCCCCCTGTGTAACATAGCACACCGGTGCGCTCTATTATACTAGTGCACCACAAAAGTACAGTGATAAAAAATAAAAAATAAAAAATATTTTTTTATCAGTGCGCCATATGTAAAATATGGCATTGGTGCGCTATTTCATTCTAGCGCACCGCGAACGTGCTGTTTCGCATAAAAAAAATCCATTTTAGAAACAAACCCTACATTATTTTTGTTTCTGCCCTTTCTTCTCCCTCTTTTTGTGATTTCAGAATTAGGGATTTTCAATTTATATTTATAGGGTTTGTATTGCTAAATATAAGGCTAATACATCCAACCCATGGGACACCTTGCATAGTCGGATCCCAATCCATGTCGGCCCTTACGTAAATTTAAAAAAAAAAAAGATTTTTCTTTTCATCGGTGTGCCCTGCGTAACTTAGTGCACCGGTGCGCTCTATTATCCCAATGCACCGCGAAAGTACTGTGATAAAAAAAATAAAAAAACAAAATATTTTTTCTCAGTGCGCCATTTGTAAAATATGTAGCCGGTGCACTATTTCATTATGGCGCACCACAGACGTTCTGTTTCACAAAAAAAAAAATACACTTTGAAAAAGTACAAACCCTACATTCTTTTTGTTTCTACCCTTTCTTCTCCCTCTTTCTGTGATTTCAGAATTAGGGCTTTTCAATTCAGATTTATAGAATTTTTATTGCTAAATATAGATCTAAGACATCCAATTGAGGGGATGATTTTCATAGTCGGATCCCAATCCATGTCGGCCCTTGCGTGAATTAAAAAAAAACAAATTTTTTTTTCATAAGTGCGTCTGGCATAACCTAGCGCATCTGTGCTCTGTATTGTACAAGCGCACCGCGAAAGTAATGTGATAAAATATTAAAAAACAATTATTTTTTATCAATGCGCCATATGTAAAATATGGCACCGGTTTATACTACAAAAACTAACAATGGATGATTTTTATTATTTTATCATGGTTAATCGGTGCTGTGGTTGACATGTAACACACCGGTGCTCCTTGTTCACATAGAGCACTGTACAGTCTATTATACTTTTTGTGCGGTGCGTTTCGAAGACCCCCGCGCACCGGCGTCGGTGCGTACACCATGAATGGCGCACCGGTTTCTTGAGATTTTTTTATTATCTGAAAAGTTAACAATTTATTTATAAATATATTAATGAATGATATGGTACAAGTTTGATATTGATAAAGAAATGACTGATAAGAGATCAAGTAAAAAAAATACTGATAACACATCAAGAAAAACAAAAAAGGCAAGTTCTTTGTAAATTATTTACACAAAATATTGTTTTTGAACTATATGTAAGTTTAACTAAAATGTATTGTTTACTATGTATCATGCAGAGCCACAAAATGACGAAGCTTGATAAGATTATTTCTGATATAGGACCAAAAGAGCGTAAAAACTTGATGGAAAAATTGCAAAAGGATGAATCAGGTGAATGAAAAAATACTATCGATCCAATATGAGTTTCTTTTTTTAATTTTCATTAATAATATAATTAAAATTATTAGATAACATGTGTCAAACAATCTATTAATTCACATCTGTTTAATGTTCTACAGGGACCAACAACTTAGAAAATGAATGTTGTTCTAAGAAAAGAAAAAAATTAGAACATGCAAATGAAAATGAATTGCTCCTTAGCTCATCTAGAGTGGTGCTGGAGGTTAACGAAAGGGGGAAAAACTTTTACAAAAGTTTGAGGGATCTACTGGAACGAATATATAAACGTTCTTTCCACTTACAATAAAAAAACCAATCTAATGATTCCAAGAACCAAATTTTATCTAAACTACTAGAAGAGTTTCTAGAGAATTGGTCAATGAGACATGTCAGACTTTTAATAGCAAAAATGTACAAAAAAAGAAGGAATGAAAAAGTAATATTCCTTTAAATGTTAGTCTAGAATTATTTATAAATATCACTTTTGTTATATTTACTTTTCATATATCAATATAAAAATTAAATAGTTTATTGTCATGTTACATTTTCAGGAAGATTATGAAAATATCAAAAGATGAACGAGCTGATATCAGAAATATGCTAATAGGAATGTCCAAAAAGGTGTACAAGGAGATGGTCAAAGAAATGGACAAAATTGCATCGCAGGAGGAGCCATCTCAACAACAACGTGCTTCAAATGTAATATGTAATCATTGAATTTTTCGATCATTAGGTACAATAAATAAACAATTTAGCATTAAATATTAATTTTCAACTATTTTCTTGAGGAAGAGAAAAGAAAATGGAACCCATTCAGCACATAAAACATGACGACAAGGAAGAAAAGGGTTGATATCTAAGTTTGTGAGTAATTGTTACTTCCTTATAACAACTTAACTAGATTTCATTTTGTTATTTTTTAAGTTGTTTTACAAAAATCATCATTCAATGTCTTCAAACAGGTGTTAACATACAAAGAAGAACCATCAGAGGAATTGATTGAAATTGGGTTAAATATGGGTTGTGAGTATATGTTGGCATATCAGAAATCAATTGTGGAATTTGTAAGCATCTATCGATCTTGTTTTACTCAGCTCTGTCTATAATTAATAGAACAAAAAAATATTTTATATTAAATATATGATTTCTTTTGGGGTATAAGACTTTCAGGGAACAAAGTATGGAACTCCGCCAACAAATGAAATTTTGAAAGATGGCATGGTACATGGTTTTGAAAGAATGTGTGTAGTTTATGAGTCAATTGTTGCTATGATACACCATTTTTCTTTTCAATTTACATTGATATATATTATTTAATATTGCAATTTTCATTATTCTCACCAATGTATATACACTCATTTCAGTTTAGTTTTATGTTTGTAGATGGAAGGTGAAGAGGAAGAAAACAATCAACACCGTGAACAAAACATTCCTGAATATAACCCAAGTCATGGAAGTAGCTCTAGCAGTGACAACAATTCAAGCGAATAATGATGATCACTATGTTTGGATATCAAAGCAAGGCGTTGTATTTTTTGAAATATGTCTGTGAAATCAAACATTTTTTTTAATGTAATGGACATAGTGTCTCAATTGAAAGACAAAGGGATACCAATAACTGTCAAATTTTGTATGACAAATATAATAAAATATGTTTTAACTTATTCTATTGCATTCTCCATTGTTGTTCTCAAATGCACTAATAAAAATTTAATTCAAATGAATATTTTTATAAGATATATGTGTCGAATTTTGATGAAGAATGAAATTTAAAAAACCATAATAATTATGATATGATATAAAAAATTAATCCAAACATCACATTCAAATGCATTAATAAAAATTTAATTAATATGAATATTGTTATAAGATGTGTAGACTTTTGATGAATAATGAATTTAAAACAATCACAATAATTGTAGTGTCACAGGTCGATGTTTCTAAAAAATACAAAACGAAACCGGTGTGTGTTAGTTATTATACACCGGTGCGTTTCTATGACCCATGGGCACCGCACAAGTACCAAAACCAATTAAAAATATCGTTGCGTTTGTGCGGTACGGTGCACTGGTGCGTTTATGTGTCTATACGCACCGATGCCCTTGTACAACCTATGGGCATCACACGAATACCGATACCAATTATAAATCTCAGTGCGTTTGTGTGATACTGCGCACCGGGGCATTTATGTGTCTATACGCACCAGTGCATTTGTACGACCTATGGGCACCACACGAATACCGATACCAATTATAAATCTCGGTGCATTTGTGTGATAATGTGTACTGGTGCGTTTCTATAAGTCTACACACCGGTGCGTTGATACGACCTATGGGCACCGCACAAATCCCAAGACCAATTAGAACGGCCCCATGCGTTGTATCACCAACACTACGTCCAGTGCGGTTTTATACCTTAACGGCTCGGCGCATTCTCCTTCGATTGCCCTGGGGAAACTTCTACATGTACACACCGGTGCATTAAAGCCAGAGTAGCACACTGATGAAAAAAACATCCGTAATAACCTCTGGCCACCTATTTCTTTTAGTTGTGTTGAATTTCCTTTAAAAGCTTCGCCAAAACCTTCGTAACCATAAAAGGATGTTGTAGCAAATGTTTTTTTAACAATTTTGGCCAATTTTATAACGCTAAAAACCTCCGCTAGAGGGTCTTTTCCTTGTAGTGGTTCATCACCAATCAAAATAAAATCATCAACATATAAGATGATAATAAAAAACTTACCTTCTACCAAGATATGATATAGGTTTGCATCCTCTTCAATTTTGGTGAAGTTGAAACTGGTGAGATAACTATCGATCTCAGTATACCAAGCACAAGGTGCTTGTTTGAGACTGTACAACACTTGCTTAATTCTGCATACATGAGACTCCCGATCAAAAGTCTCAAAGTCTTTTGGTTGCTCGATGTACCCCTCCCCCTCAATAAATCCATCGAGGAATGTTGTTTTCACATCCATATGGTGGATCTTCCACCCCATATGTGCAATCATAATAAGAATTAATCTAATGGACGAGTACCTTTCTACAGGAGCAAAGGTCACCTCATAGTCAATCCCTTCAACTCGAGAGTACCCCCTGGCCAAAAATCTAGCCTTATACTTCTCTATGCTTCCGTCTGCTACTTGCTTAACCTTGTAGATCCATCACGAACCCACAACTGATTTATCTGTTGGTCTTGGGACCACTTCCCAAATATTGTTATTTACAATGAATTCATATTCCTCCACCATTGCCTCAACCCATATAGGTTTCTCTACTGCTTCCTAAAAAGAGGATGACATAGCATCTACAAGCTCAGTCATTATAGCCATGTAGCTAGTGTACTAGTCTGGTGACCTTCTCTGCCTATGCGAATTTTAAGAAGCACCCACAGTCTCCCTCACATCCTGCACAAGTCTCTCAACTTCCCTAGTTCTTTTCGTGCCTTCTATGGATGGTTTGGGTCTCCAATTTATGCTCCTAAATTTGTGGCACCTCCACAACTTCTTGAGGTTCCTCCTTTGGAGCTAATAGCTTCTCCTTTGGTGGGATCTGAAGGTCCCTCTCAAGAGAGCATCACATCACTTTCTCCTCATCAAAATTCACATCCCTTCGCACAACTGTTATTTTGAGGGATGAAAATTACAATGGGTAGTTATGGGGAGTTTTTATGTAACCCATAAATACACCCAATTCTGATGTCAGATCTAGCTTCTTCCTTAATTCTTTGGAGACATGGCAGTAAACAGAGGCTCCAAAATCCCTGAAGTGCAACACATCCGAATTTCTCCCTGAGAAAGCTTCCTTCGGTGTAATCATGCCCAAAATAATATGAGGACTCCAGTTATGCAAATAGACTGTTGTGTTGCATGCCTCAGCCCACAAATGTAAAGGTAGGCTTTGGTCATGCAACATCGTCCTCGCTGCTCTCACGATGTTACACTTATTTCTCTTAACCAACCCATTCTGCTATGAGTTGTGGGGTGCTGTCAACTCTCGTCGAATGCCTTCTTTCACACATAAATTTCTGAATTCATTCGACACATACTCACCTCTATTATTTCTCTTGAGTGCCTTCAAAGTTTTGCCAGTTTATTTCTGAACCAGTGCCTTGAATTCTATGAAATTGGAGAATGTCTCATATTTCTTCCACATGAATTAGATCTAGTAATTATGTGAGAAGTCACCAATAAAAATGACAAAATATTTGTGCCTGATAGTGGAGGATGTCGAGAAAGGTCCACAGATATCAGAGTGGATCCTTTCTAAGAATGCATGCGCTTTGTTGTCCCGATCACAGAATACAGATTTTGTGTACTTCCCAAAAGTACATTCTTTGCATACATCTTGCTGCTCAATTGCTCCTTTGGGGAGGCATGTGGGTATTTACTACATAATCTTCAGGGTGCCATGATGCAAATGGCCAAGTCTTCCATGCCAAAGTTCATAGACATCGCGACTCTGCACCTTCTCCACCTTAGTGCTTAATGAAACAAAGTCTTCCACATCTAGCTTATACATGTTCTTGAAATGAACCCCGATCTACTTCACTTGTCTCGTGGCTATGTGTCTTAGGAATGAATTTCCTTTATTGAAGATCACATCATAACCATGGTCTTCCAAAACTGCAATAAAGATGAGATTTTTCTTTAGGCCCGAAATGAACGTGACATCCTTGAGCTCGAGAGGGGAGCCTGACTCCCTTTGAAATGTGATTGTACCAACCACGTTCACGCTATATCTTTCTTCATCTCCTAGATCGATGTGCATCTGCAAATATTTTTCTTCTAGGTCACTAAAAAACTCTCTACACCCTATCATGTGGAGCGATGTACCTAAGTCCAAGTACCACACGCTCTCCATCACTATGTTGGACATGCATGCAATGAGGGTAAATTCAAGTTCGAACTGTGAAGCCAAATATTTACCAGCTGCTTTTCCCGAGGTCTTCTTGCTTGCATTTTTGTGTGGACACTTCGTGGCATAGTGCCTGAATACATGACAATGGAAGCACTTAATTTTTGACAATTGTTTCTTCTTCCCCCCTTGGCTAGATTTTGGGTTGGGTTGAGATTTCTTCCCTTTTCCCTTCTTTCCCTTTCTAACCTATGCAAAGTTTTCTTCATCCTCGCCCTTAGATGAAGTCTCTTCTTTGGTATTTCTCCTTATTTCCTCCCGTACCAAATAAGACCATAAGCTCTCCCAATTTGGTTGTTTCTCCCTACCATTCACTGAATCTTAATAGTTATGCTAGCTCTTGGAAAGGTCTAGAAGGGAAAGGATTTCCATTTGTCTTCTTTAGGAACATTTACACCAACCCCGCAAAGTTCATCCCAATATTGTGTGAACCTGCTTAGATACTGTAGAACAGTGTCATTCTTTTGCATCTTGATACTTTGAAGTTTATCCTTGAGCGCCAGCTTCCTGTGGTCACTATTATTCTCGAACAATTCTGTCAGTGCTTTCCACATTGTGAATAAAGTTACTTTTCCATGGAGATTTGAGACAATGTGATCCTGTACTCCCTCCCAAATTATTCTCCTCGCCTTAGCTACATCTTTATCCCACCGAGAAAGGTTTCGGGCATCAGATTCTGGTGGTTTTGCAACATCTGCCTTGATGTATTCTAGTAATCCATTGTCATCCAATATCGCCTCCATGTGATCCTTCCATGCAACAAATTTATAGGTGCCTTCCAAGGCATACTCTAGCTTTAGTCCATTGAAGGCCATATTATCAGCTCTAAAGAGATATTGCTACACTGAACCCAAAATTTGAACCTCCTAAGAAAAAAATTCAAAAAATCCGCTCTAATGTGAATCCTGATCTGATACCATGTAGAAATTATGATGTAGAATTGCAACTGCTTATGAAGTTTTAATCAAAACCACAAGACACAAACCTACTCTACCACTATGCAGACATTAATTCACAATTTAGAACAAAAATCTCAGACATGCAATAAGAAATCACACACATGCAAATACTTTTTTTCCTTGGGAAACCAATCTGCTAAAAAACCTAATGCTTGCTTGTATTAATCTGATGAATAGGGATGTATTACAATTGTTTTTCTTAATTGAGCACAACTTTCAATTGCAATATAACCTATCTCTCTGCTCACTGAGAAGTTTTGGCCCAGACTTTGTCAATTTCTACCTCTACTTGAGTCCCTATTTCCTTGCATCGTTCCTTGAGAAATTAGGCCCCTATTATTTAGGAATTTCTCCAAAATGGATTGCGCAATTCCTTATGTTGATCATTTGATTGCATGCAACACCTGTACACTCAAGACTAGTCTACAATTGATGTTACACTACCGTAGAATCTCCACCAAGCCTAGGGAACTCAAATTCTCTGCATGCACTAACTATTTTGGGTTGATTGATCAATTAACTAGATGATCATTGAGTTTGACTGAAGTTCCACTACACACCTGACGCTCCACTAGTTCCTTCAACAATTATATCTAGTTTAACTGAAAACAACATGAGATAGCTGACCTTGATTTCTACAAATTAGCAATCACACATGCCCAAATGAAATCTAACTCCTCCAACTCGAATTTACTGAGTAAATTAGGTGACACAAGCCATGTCACACAAGTTAATTGCATGCAAGTTGTCTATTGATGTGGAAATTCAAAATTTTCTAAATTTAATCAAGGCAAAATCAAATTGAAAATTTCTTGGCACATTTTTTAACAAACAAGATTGCAATATCCTTTAGTCTGAGACAAATACATCACTCTTTACAATAGAATGTAAAGCCTTTGATGCATACATACACCTTTTTTCTACAAATATTTTGGTCTCATAACATAATAGGCAACTGCATGACCCATTCAACAAACCAATAATGCATAGCAATGCAAAATGGCTTAGCCATGGTGTTCCTAAGGAAGATGTTGACCACCAGTTGGACCAAAAAATAGTTTTATCAACCAATGAGTTATGTTGACATGTAATTTGGATACAAGCAATATTAGTTAACGAAGAACTATTAAAGGTTACACAAATTACTTACCCATGAGGATTATGCCCTTTTCCCTTTGATCTTGCCATCAAATGCTACTGTGGAGTTTGATACATATATTGGTCCACCATTAGACCAAATCAAACAAAACACTGTACCAATCTCACCCATAAAACATGGCAACTAGAAACAAATCCTCCTCAAAATGGCGTGGGCCTTGAACATACATACATGTCAAGGCCTAACTTATCCAATGCAATGCAATCATAAGCATTAACAAAAATGAGTGACAAAAATTAGCCCTCACAACAATATCATATTTGAGAGTGTAAACTTCTGTGATCCATATCATATTAAAATAAAATAAATCTTCCGAAAAATCACATAAAAGCTTTTAGAATCATTAGTAAGATTAATAACACTCTCCTTATGTTAATGTTAAAAGAAAAAAAAACCATGTTTAGATGCTTTATCAATTTAACAATATTTACCTCTTCTCATATTAATAATAAACTTATAAACTAGGTACCTAAATACACTCCATATCTATGCAATTTGTAAACCATGTCGATGTATTTTAAATATTACGAATTCTTCTTATTTCGTGTAATGTTTTTTATAATATCCATTTAAACCCACTTTCTTCATATATTTAAAACACATTTTTATACTCTATGGTATTAACACAAACCTATTTAAAAAAATAAATGTTTTACTCTTTATTATGAGCACCTATTACTCCATTTCTTTTAATTTTATGTACATATCATTTAAAATTTCTAATAATCACGGGAGAGATGGGGTGTGCGGCTAACCCTAGCTGCTCTTGACTTTTTATCTTTTGCCCAAAGCAATATTTACCAAAGAGCATTAAAATGATCATCTTTTGAGTGGATGCTTGTGTGGGCACATAATGCCCACTTAAACGTAAAACAAAAGTCTGATAGCATTTTTTAATTCTGAAATGTTGAGATCCCCAAGTGTACATTGGGAGCCCGTGTTTTTTTTTTTTTTTTCAAGTTTAGGAGGCCCACATCAACTCTTTGTGAAATGATGAGAGTTTTAGTGATGTTTTTATTTATTTATTTATTTTTTAGTTTCGGAGTTCCACATCAACTCTTTTAACTCTCTCTCAAGTGATGAGAGTTTTAGTGATTAGGTGCATGGTCTTCATGGAAGTGGTGAGATTGCATGATTTTAAATAGAGAGAAATTGAATAAAATAAATTCAATATATGTATGTAAATATTAATGTTTAAATAAAATAATTTGTTTTTTCATAATTTAAATATTTTTTTTAATAAAAATTGAAAATAATTATTATATTGGTATAGATTTATTTTAATTATAAATATATTAAATGTCAAAATAGATTAAATTTCTTTTAAAATGGAAAATGTTTTCAACTTCTTCCCCTCTCTATATATATAATTTTGTTTACATTGTATTTTTGGATGCATAAATGCATTCAATGTTTTGAATTATTTTTGGGCATTTTGATTGTGTAAACTGCACAGCTAAAACTTACAATTCCAACAAATATTTGCTAGATTCATCTCAAAATTGATGGAAAAATACCCTTGAAAAGGGCCAAAATGTAAACTAGTGAGATTAGTTGAAACATATTCACCTTATTTTTTTTTTCTTAGTTGCCTTATATAATATATAAGTTGTATTTTAAGCCATATATAATATATAAAGAGTTGACAATTGGCTTATATAATATACAAGTATTTATTTTTTGCCCACATATAATATATATATAGCTAAAGTTGAAATATTTTACTAAACATAGGGATATATGTGCACTTGTGCCTGCTTACTTTCTCTCTATATAAGAAATTAATATTAAAATATATTGATTAAGATGGATATTAAAATACTTTATTTAAGTTTTATATTAAAATATTTTTGAACATATAAGAATTATACATCTTCTTTACACTAGAAAATAAAAATATCATTTTTTTTAAACTTTTAATTAGTCTATTTCTCTTTAAATTTTATATAAAAATATGTCTTTTCTGAAGAAATGAGCCTCATACTTTCATTCATAATGAGTAGAAAATAGATTTTGCATATACACACATGATGTGTGCATTCCTTAAGGATTTTCCCAGATCCTTGTGTGGCATAAAATAACATAAATATACACTATCAAAATATGTGTTTACATAGTCCAAACAAAAAGAAAACAATAAAAGATAAATATAATATAATTAAGAAAGACCAGTGATGTGGATATCACTGGACATCCCCTTCTTTCCCTTCTTCTTCTGAACCTGCTCCCAAACCCTGGGCTTGAGAGCCACTGGAACCAGGGCCAAAACACCCATTTGGGTCATCATTGCCTGACTCTGAAATTTCTGATACGCGGGCCTTCTTTATGCCACATAAATCTTCCTCAATCTATATCTTTTATGACTGTAATTATGTCAACTGGATCGGTACTGAAATTGTCCCATCTTATTTATGGAAAGATGCATTAGGGTCCTGAAAGCCCCCTACCACTTTGTCTGAACTCTCCATGAATTTTTCTTCTTCCACTACGACTGTATGTGAATATTTCCACCCACGTAGCGTATGCGTCACTTTCTTTTCTGTGTGCCTTTTTATATGAGGGCAAGAGTTCTTCAAATGTCCTATTTGCAAACAATTCCTTCATTTGAATGATGTGCTCTCATAGTCTAATGGTTGAGACCACTGAAAATTTTTGTGTTTAAGCATAATGTAATTTGGAAGTCCTTTGCTTAAATCAATCTCCAAACATATCCTAGCAAAGGTGAAGATGTCTTTCTCAGTTCTGCCACAATCCTCTTTCGTGAATTTTCCGAGAGTGTTGCCAAGATCCTCCATAAACTTCTGGTGCCAAAAAGGAAGAGGAAGGTTTGGGAGACTCGCCAAGACCAAAATTTTTTATACCACCATATTTATAGCATCGAAGTCTGGGAACCATGGGGTTATAAAAAGCCCAACATTTCCCCAAAAACATGGACCTTCATTTAAAACAAAATCATAGTCTATATAAAAATATGTTACTTAATACAAATATAAAAATATGTTATTTAATATAGATATCAAAATATTTTATTTATGACTAAGAGTTGGATAAATATTTATATGACATATTATAACATCAATTTTTTGTCATAGCCGACATTGTTTTCTTATTTAGAGAATATAATTTCTTATTTCTTATTTTTATTTATTTTTTATTTGTTTATTTATTTTATTTTAAAAGGAACACATGTCAACTCCATGTTAAGCATGGATGGAATCACACATCACCCTCATAATAGGTTGTAGAATGTGCCTCTTGGCATAATTAAAGACATGGATATAAAATTTAGTTTTGATACATTATTTATATGTATCAATGACCATTTACATAATTATGACCTCGAAGCTTTTGAACAAAATGTTATAATATCTACAACGTTCCATTAGTACATTCAACAATACTAACTTAACCAAAACCAACATTTATAAATTATCAAGATGTTACATTAAACCATGAGGAATTATTCGTCCACCTTGATTTTTGAGTCTCTTGATTAACCATTAAGGAAGGGGGACATATCCCTTTTTCCCTTGCCACCAAATTTCACCTCAATTTAGCCTTGACTCCAAATTAGCCATGTGATTAGCCTTAAAGTTGTTTGATATGAGAACATAGAGATATATCTTCTTAGGGATGGATTGATACAACTGATAAATCTACTTGAAAATATGACTTTACTTTGTATCTGAGGGGAGATATCCTAAATATAAATGGTGAATTATATTCAAGGAATCACAAAAAACAGTGACTTCCTAAATTCCGAGATTCACAATTTGCCTCAAACCTTGATTTAAGGTATAAGATTCATCAACATTGTCAGAATTATGACCTAAACCCCAAGCATAACTATGTTCTTCCTGATTCTCAAGGCAAAAAATCACCCCCCACTCGTGTCACCCCTTTTCATAGTGTAAATAATAAAAAATATAAATATTATTATTTTATTTGTTGCAGGAGTTATAATAATAAAATTAGTTTAGATTTGTCAGAAAAATAATATAGAGTCAAGAGGGATTAAATCTCTCAAGGTGTAAACTTCTTCTCGAGTGTAAATGTTTGCACTTCGAGAGATTTCATCCCTTTTGGCACTCGATAGATCCATGTTTAAAATGAATCTAGGATGAATTAGATATATATATATATATATATATATATATATATATATATATATATATATATATATATCCTTTTGGCATTTGATAAAAATGGATTTGAGATGAATCTTATATAATATATACATAGTTTTATTGAAACATTTTATTCAACATGGTCATTGAAATATTTTATTCCTCATATTGAGTATTTGATTCATGGATAGAATCAAGTGTCTTATAATTAAGCTAATTTAACATATATAACATTTATTACAATATATGATTTAAAACCACTATAAATTTGATTTAAAACACTAACACGAACATAATAATATATTTATCAATATATTATTTTATAATTTATACCTATGATTACTATAATTTAATATACATAACATAATTAATTAGGGTTATAACACCCTAAATTAGGTTTAAAGCACACATGGGATAATATATTTATTAATTTAATATTTTATAATTTACAATCATTTTATGGTAAATTTCATTCAATTTATAAGACATTTATTATATTATATAATTTATACCTATAAATTAGGGTTAAAGCACTATAAATTAGGTTTAAAGCATCAACACCACTAGTAGGCAAAAACAATAAGCACAATCAAGCTCGAAAGGATACACAGAATGGAAAAGTGAGATCACCTAGAGGAAATGATTACATAGACAAAAGTTTAGTAGCAATCAAGCATTTTTTTATTCATGATCATTTTAAACTTCTTCTCCTAAATCTCTAGGCATATTTGGAATAAGATTTAGGATTCAATTTTGGGCATATTTGTGGAATGCCTTTTAGGTTTAGTTTATGTGTGTATTGTTTAACTTTTCCCAATAGGTCAACTTTAACAGTGCATGATAAGTAATGACTATTTAATCTTTTTTGACCATTTATCTAGGCTCATAATAGGGTTTTGAATCAATTATTATTATGTTTACATTATAAGTGATAATGATTAATTATTTAGTGTTACCAATATATGCATAATGTTACCAATATGCTAGAAAGTTTAAAATTACACATTTTTATATTTTTATAAGCTTTTATAGATTTAAATATAAAATTCAAGGGTGAGAAAATTGTGTTTTAAATTATTAATGTAAATAAGATTTTATAATATTATTTTGTTTAAGCTATTAACCTTTTCAAAGAGTTTTATAGATATTAATAGAACCATTAAAATAAATTCTTTAGCTCATTATTTTATTTTTTCACCATGGTTTTTACTCTCCTTTTAAACTTCTTATCCTAGATTTTTGTGGATATTTGGAATATGATTTATAGTTCGGTTTTGGGCATATTTGTGGAATGACCTTTTGAGTTTAGTTTGTGCGTGTTGTTTGACTTTACCTAAAAATAAAATAGATCAACTTTAGCAATAAGTCATAAGTCATGGCTATTTAATTTTTTTGGACCACACATCTAGTCTCATAATCAAGTTTTGATTCAATGATTATTATGTTTGCATTAGATAGTGCCATTATAATATTAAATATAAACTCTTTACCTAATTATTTTACTTTTTAACCATGATTTTTACTCTCATTTTAATCTTCTTCTCTAATATTTTTGGACATATTTGTGGAATTGATTTTTGGGTTTAGTTTGTATGTGTTGTTTGACTTTAACCAAAAACAAAAAGATATGCATCATAAGTAATGACTTTAATTTTTTGAACAACACATCTAGGCTCATAATCAAGTTTGGAATCAATGATTACTATGTTTACATTCAAAGTGATAACTATTAATTTAATGACTATTTAAATTTTTGGACCACACATCTAACCATTAATTTAATGACTATTTAACTTTTTGGACCACACATCTAGACTCATAATCAATTTTGGAATCAATAATTACTATGTTTACATTCAAAGTAATAATAACGATTAATTTTGTAATGTAACCGGTATATGATTATTGTTATCAATATGTAAAAAAAATTTAAAAATGTTTTTATATTTTTATATATTTTTCTATTTGACTTGGTTCTGTAGGTTACATGGCAACATTATTCATATATTGGTATTTGACTCAATTATGTTGGCTACACAATTACCTAGGAAAAAAAATATGAATAAAAAAATTATAAATTTAAATATAAAATTCAAGAATGATTTTTTTTTTTTTTTAAAGATTAATGTAAATAAAATTTTATAATGTTGGTTTATTTAGGCTATTAGTGTTTATATATATATATATATATATATATATATATATATATATATATATATATATATATATATATATATATATATATATATATATATATATATAAACTCCTTGCCACATTATTTTACTTTTAATACATTACACTAATATATTAAGTTTACAAATTTTGATATAATGATCTATAAAAAATAAAAGTTATGTAAATTTATAATATATTTGATTAAAATAAAATATATGAAAGAGAATAATTTTTTTAAATATGTAATATTCACATATTGTAATTTATAATTAAAAAATAATAAATTGAAAAGAAAGATTAGAGGGACTTAGTAATAGAGGAAATTTTCATTAATTTTCTAATCATGAGAGAGATAAATAAAAATATATAATATTTAAAGGTCACAACATATAGATATTGTAAATAAGCCTAGATTCATCTTAACTCTACATCTATCAAGTGCCGAGAGGGATCAAATCTCTCAAGGTGCAAATCTTTCCTCAAGTTTTGCATTCAAATAAGAGGTTTGCACCTCGAGAGCTTTGATCCATCTCAACGTTTGATAAATCCAAAGTTAAGATGAATCTAGGCTCACATTTAATATTTTTTCAAGCTTTAGGGGGATTGACCTGAAACAAATTATTAAATTATTGTTAGTGCCATTATTATAGTATTACCATAAATGTGAGCTTTGATGTGGTCTCCCTCTTTATTAAAATCCATGTCCTTGAAAACTTAGATTTGATCTCTAAGCTGGTTGATTATGAGACTCTATACCTCACCAAAATCTTCCTTACATCAACCTTATTTTTTTATAAAGGCAATGCTGGGGGATCCTCTTGTCTCTTGTTGTGGCTAATATCTTCATGGAGAATTTTGAAACTCTAGCCCTCAATTCTTGGCATCAGAAGCCTAAGCGTTGGTATTGATTTGTTGATGAAACCTTCATAGTTTGGCTCAATGGGCTTCTTTCCCTCCATGCTTTCCTTAATCACCTAAACAACCTCTCTGCTCAACTCCATTTCACTGTGGACTTGCAAGAATAATTTTCTCTTTTATTTCTAGATGTCCTCGTTTATCATAATCCAAATGGTTCCTTACCCTTGCAAGTCTTTCGCAAGAAGATACACATGGATAGGTACTTCCATGCTTAATCACATCATCATCTTGCAAAAAAAATCCACAGTCCTAAAAACTTTATTCAATAGAGTTTTGTGAATTTATGAACCACAATTTCTAGCTAAAGAAATAACTCACTTAACTTAAGCCCTTATCGACTATGGCTACTCATTGTCCAAATAAAAAAATCATGTCGGTGTACTCGTTTATGACAATCTAACCACCCTCTGCCCCCTTTCTATGCTCTTATTTTATTCCCTATATTAAAGGCATTACTGATCACTTAGATAAAATCTTATCTAAGAAGAACATTAAAACTATATTCAAACCTTTCGAGACTCTTAAGAGACTATTCAATTCTCCTAAAGATAAATTGGATCTGATGCTTGACTCCAAAGTTTACCAAATTCCCTGTTCATGTGGAAAATCCTACATGGCTAGATAGGTAAATATTTTAAAGCTCGTATCAAGGAACATATTGCAGATGTTACCCATGATTGTGTATTGAAATCAACCCTCGTTGAACACCCTTTTAAATATAAACATATCATAAGCTTTGACCAGACTAAAATCCCGACCTCTGCTCCTTTCCATTACATCCACCTTATTCGTGAAGCCCTTGAAATTAAAAAAATCCGAATAACTTCAATAGAGTAGATGACTACAATCTAGGCAATTCTTAGAAAACCTTGATCCATTTTCTTAATTAGTAACCCTCCCCCTCCCCCATTATTTAAGCGCCATTATCTCAAACCTCATTCCTTTCATTTATAAGTATTTGGTTTCATCTAGTTGTTTAAATTATGGTTCTTCCATTTCCAATTAATAAATATTATCTTCAAATAATTATGTTTCCACTTTACATTAAAGCTTTTATTCCAATTAATTCCTCCTTTTTATAGAGTTTCTTTATATGCAATTTTCTTTTCCCATTTTAAAAATTTAACCCTTAATTATCTAATAATATTTATTTAAACCTCTATCTAATGATTCTGGGCCCTTTTTTTCTAATGATTTTCACATTCTCATCCTTGTGTTCCTTATAAATCCCTATAACACATTTATAGTAATGTTATAATAGTGACACCAACAATAATTTAATAATTTATTTTGGGTCAATCCTCTAAACCTTTAAAAAATATTAATCATTAAACTTGCCATTATAAATAGTTGATTTACCATTCAATAATTCTAATTACAATATTATTCAAAAAAATATTCATTAAATTGTGAAAATCTACATACAATATATGATGTTTAAAACCTATATACAAAGACATATAATGTTTATAAATAAATAATATATAATGTTTATAATAAAAGGCATAGTCTAATTTATAGAGGAAATGACATTTCTTCAAAATATTTTTTTTCTCATTAATTTTAATTAAATTCACTCATAAATTTTTAAAAACTTGAGTTTAAGTTATTTAATTTGTAGAATTCTAATACCTTCGAGATTTAAAAACTTGAATTTAAGTTATTTAATTTGTAGAATTCTAATACTTTAATTTTTTTTAAAGATTTTTCATGGTGTTGAATCTATTTAAACTTTCAAAAATACATTTTAAGTAAAAAAAATCTTATTCTTTCTTAAAATTATTTTTCCAAATTCCAATAAAAAAATCAATTTCATCTCTAAGTTAAACTAAACCAAAATAAAATAATAAAATCATTTTTTTTTAAAATTAATATAAATACATATAAAAATAAATTTATTGTATTTAAATTTGTTTTATAATACTTGGTAAATTCTAAAATGAACCTGTGAAAATTTTATATTTCAATGTACGCCGAAGATGACAGCTACCGTAATATCTCAATGTTTGTGGAGATGACAACTGCCATAATATTTCACGGACTTTTGAGGATATTCTTTTGATATTTTTAAAATGAAGTTTTTCACAGTTTGGTTTCTTATCATTAAAAAATGTTATATTAATGTAGGAAAAATAGAGCAGTTAGGGGTTGACCTTGAGTGAAGTTTATATGTGTGCAATGTGCTTCTAAAATGTAGAAAATTGATTTAAATTTTTGTTTTTAATTAATTTTGAAGTATGAGTTATTTATGTAATATTGTTTGGTGATTATTAAGTATTTTATTATAAATTGAATTTATTGTAGATTTTGAAATATTTTGAAAATATAATGGATATAAATAAAATTAATTTTTTGATTTTGTTTATGTTTTTATATTTATAGGCTATTTTTATATTACTATAGAGAAGAATTATATTTGTTTAGTAAAATTATTATATTTGGGTTGTCATTTTGGAAATCTGAATAGATGTAGTAAAGCACAGAGTCAAGAACTTGCAAAATTAGAGGAGAATTCATGAAAAACAGAGACCACAATTATTTGTTGCCCCACTCAGGGGGAGACCAACAACAAGAGACAAAAATTAGCAGCTTTGTTGAGTGGTAAAGTCTGTGCTAACAAGAAAATTAAACTTAGTGTGGAAATAAAGGAAAACATAACTATAGCCCAACTTCATTTATTTCATTGCTTGCCACCTATATCAGGGTATAATATCTTGAGTTGCTATTTCTTAATATTCACGTTTTAATGAAGAAGGGGGAAGGAAGACCAAGAAGAATGGTTGAACATAGAGAGTGAAACACAACCTTTGTTGGCTAATCGATCAGTTGATTTGCGTATATGTGAGGGAAAGGAAACATAGATTCGAGGAAGGAGTTGTTCAATGAGATTCAGAGAGCTTTGGAGTCTTAGCTTTTGGAAATATTAAGAGAGGAGGATCTATAAAGGAGTTCAATAATTAGAGAAATAACAAGATGAGTGTCACCTTCAAGGATTAGGTGAGAGAAATAAAGGGTAGAGGAAATTCTCAGCCCTATTTTAAGAACTTTTAGTTTCACTACATTATTACTATTGTGGTTGATGTAACCAAAATACAGATGAATATTGTCTCCTATTTTTGAGCGAAATATTCCCCCATAACCTACAGGGCTAGGGTTTCCCTTGGAGGCACCATCGAAGTTTAGTTTGATAAGATTAATAGGAGGGGAAGACCAATGCGAGGGACAGGAGGGAGTACATAGGGAGCAGGGGGGAGACAAGATATGGGAAAGGGAAGAGGGAAAATTGAGAGCATCAAGAATAGGCACCTTAGAGTCTTGGACTTTCTAATTTGGTCGACCAGTTGGAGATAAGGATGGTTTCTTTTGAGATTAAAGAAAGGTGATCCAAAGAGAGAAGCTGGAGTCCTCAGAGTTGCAAAAGATATGTTGATTGCATTCTTTCTAGAAAATTCAGAGGACAAAGCCAGGTCTAAGAATACAAGCTCTATTGAGAATGGGATTGCAGAATGGGAAAATAGGCCAATTATTGATAAAGTCTAGGGGGCAAGTCTCCAATAAAAAAGGTTGTCTAAAGAGATTGAAGAATCAATTCCAAAGATTTTGGGCTAAAGGATAAGACTGGAAAAGATGTTCATGGTTTTCTTGGCTGGCTCGACATAAGAAACAAAGTGAGGGACCAACATAAACCCCAAAGAGAATACTAATCCTAGGTTAATGTTTTTCTATGAAGAAGAAGCCAAAGAAAATAAGTTATTTTGGGCCAAAGCTTCTAGCGCTAGATTTTGGACCATGCATGTTGATTAAGAGTGTGAGTGTGATTGGTCGCAAGGAAGTAAGCTTCTTTGATGGTGAAAGAACCCTGTGGTTAATACCCCTAATGAAGTTTTTCCAAATCTTATAAAAAGTGATTTTTCTGATGTAGAAAATTTTCCTTGAACTATTCAAGAGCTTGGCCTGAATGTCCCAGGAGGTGGGATATTTCCATCGACAATAATTGGTTTATGGGGAGACATGTTCCCAGTAATCAGACACACCAATTTTTCCTTGAGATTGCATATCACACTATATACACTTAATATGTTTTTGAGTAGAAAGTTTTGGAAATTGATGCCAAGAATAATACCAAAAGCGACCAGTTTTTCCATCTTTGACTTCCCAAAAGAGTACTAAATGTTTTCCTTCACAAGCCAAATTCTAGATAGATAAGGTCGTTGAAAATATAGTTGTGCAAATGTGGTGCTAATTAGACATGTGGTTGTTGTATTTACTAGTCCATATTTTCTTCCATAAGTCCTGACCTTCTTGCAGCCAACAATACCAAAGTTTGGCTCCTAAGACAATTTTCAGAGTTTCCGGATTTCAGAGGATTAGTCCTCTTGATTTTTTTGGGAGGCATATTTTTTCCCAAGAAACTAGAGCCTGTGTTTTCTCTTTTTTTTTCTCTCTTCCCCCTTAACAAAGTTAGCTGAATGAATTTGATTTGATGAGGGATTCTTTTGGGTGTTGTAATGGCAAAGAGAAGATACACAAGTAGGGCATGTAATATAAATTTAAGGAGGATAGTTCTGCTAGCTATGTTAAGTGAGCAGAAAGTCCAACAATCCAATCAGTTAGTAAAATTTTGAATGAGGTTAGACCAAATTTTTGTGTGCAATGAATTGGTAGCTAAAGGGGTGTCTAGATAGGCAGTGGGGAAAATGTCGTTATTGAAGCCCGAGAGATTAGTGAAAAGACATTGAATAACAAGGGATTATTGAAGAATAAGTTGTTGGACTTTTGTGAATTTATGTCCATGCATGAGGCCAATGTGAAATCATCCAAGGATTTTTGAAAGGCTAACACTTCTCTGATAGTTGGAACACCCATGAGCATTGTATCATCCACACATTGTTGCCATGAAGCTTTCTCATTAGAGTTGGAAAATCCTAGACCCTTGATGACACCAGTAGTAAAATCTTGTTTTATAGCTTGTCCCAACCCTTCTACTACGAGGATGAAGATAAAGGGGGAAAGAGGATCGCCTTAAAAAAATCCTCTAGAAGGGTTGAATGCATTAGAGGGAGAGCCATTAACTAAGATATAGAATAAGGTAGAGGAGATAAGTGAAAAAATACAGGTGATCCTAAGAATTTGTGAAATGTAAGACCAAATTAATTTATCAAAATCCTTAGATAAATCGAGGTTGATAAGCATACCTGGTTTTCTTAAATGATGAAGGGAATGAACCAACTCTTAGGCCACTATTATCCTATTGAGGATTTGTCTTCCTTCAACATAGCCTGTATTATTTGGAGAGATGAGCAATAGAAGAAGGGGTTTAAATTATTAGTAATGAATTTAGAGATAATTTTGTAGATAATGTTGCAAAGGAAAATAGGACGTAACCAATTGGGTCCTCTGAATTGGATTTATTTTGCGCAAGGGTAAGAAGAGTAACATTGAGGGTTCGTAGGACAACTTTTGTTAATCAAGATTCCTCCACAACTCTCTAGACATCTTGTTTTATAAATGACCAACATGTTTGATAGAAATCACAAGTAAAGACAATAGGACCTAGTGCTTTGTTTTTGGGCATTCCAAAGATGGTTTCTTCTACTTCATCTATGGAAGTTGGGAAAAATAGAGCTTTATTTTTCTTTGTAATAACTAAGGCAAGGATGCAACATGTGATTTTGCTGATGGCTTTGGCTATTGAGGGGAAAGACTACAATAAGGGATGTTGGTAATAGGAAACATGCTTAGCTTCAATATTAATGTGCTTTAAGAGATTAACACCCGCCAAATTTTTTAGGGAGGAGATTCTATTTTTGCTTCTATGATTAAGCATGGAGAAATGGAAAAATTTATATTTTTTCTCACCTTTTTTGAGGCATCTGATGCACGATTTTTGATGCCAAAGAATCTCCTCCTGTTTTCTCTGATCTTTGAGATGAATGATGATGTTTTCTTCCCCTACTACAAGGTATTCAGATCTATTTTCCATGATTATTTAATGTTTTATTTCTTCCATGCATTCTTCAAGAGCTCTCTATGCTTAAAATATGTTCCCAAATTCTTCCTTATTCTAAATTTTGATGCAACTTTGAGATGTTTGAGTTTCCGCTGAAAAAAATTCATGGGAGAGCTTGGATTTGAAGGAGTTTTTGTCCACCATGTTTTGACCTTGTCCATGAAGGGTGGATCTGAGAGCCAAAAACAATAAAAATGAAAATTTCATTTCATAGGCTTGGATTTGATGTCAATAATTAGACAAATGAGCCAATGATGAGATCCTCTGCAGGTAAGGATGAATGCTTCTTGAAAGAGATCATTTTCCATGATATTTTCATAAATAAGGAAGCAATATAGTTTGGAGGAATCCTCATGCTTTCCTTTACATTGGTTGTTCGAAGTGAAGGTGTCATTATTGGTCTCTAGATCCACTAGTTTCAAAAAATGCATGGCCTCTTTGAAGTGATCTTCCTCATTATCTACACTTCAAATACCTCACTTTTTCTCAAAAAGGGAGTTTATCATATTAGAGTCTTCCCCAATTATCCATGATATATCTTTCAATATCCATCCTATTCTATTTATATCGTGAAAGAAGTCTGATATTTCACCAACATATGTGATTCATAGATGTTGGATATATATCCCTCTTGATACGAGCCTAAAATTCTAAATTTAGTTGTTTTCCCAACAATCCATGAGAAAAACCTCTTTAGGATGCCAACATATAGCTAGACGTATTGTTTAATTATTTGCATCAATGACTAGGCTTTGCGTTCCTATCCAACATTTGGAGATAATAGAGGAGATTTTGTCCTAAGATCATTTTGTATCCTAAATCATTATATCAAGTTTATCTTGACGAAAATGTGTTTGAAGAATCCTTTTCTTACCTAAGAAATTTAAACCTCTTATGTTCCACGAGATGTTTTTTATTGAGTAAAAGGGGGAGTTGAGGCAAAGGCCTTAGTCTTTAGAGTAATTATGCTTGAATTGAGCAAGAATTCACCTAATTCTTGCAGAGATGCTTGTTGCTGTGCCTGCCTCTGCGCCTATCTTCTTTGAAGAGATTATGCTAGTATTTAGAGTTTTGAAGATTGAACCCAAGATAATTGGGATAATGGTTGTAGTGTGCCCATTATGGGTGCAACTTGGTTTTAGCTTTTAGGAGTGCTCTCTTTGATATCTAGACCTAATATTCAAGAATGGCCTCAGGATAATTGTTCTTCCAGTCGACTGCCATTGCTTGTAGATCTAAAAAATCCAATTCCATATCATCACCTCCATTTGGAATATCTTGAGAGAGCACCTCGATCATCAAGATCTCAGGGTTGGTAGGGACCAGAAGGGATGATGGATCTTGTACGCATTACTGAGTCTTGTTGGTGTGATCTAATACTGAAAATGGTCAGATCTAGTTGAGAAGGCTATTGTGTCATCATATATGCGTCAAAGGATGTGCCAATGAGTGATTTAAATATATTTTGTATTTGGAGTCTTGGACCAATTTTATAAGCAACTAAAGCCTTTGTGTGCTTGTGATTATAAATGAATGTAGTGAAGCCTTCTGGATCCATGGGTTGGTCCTTAGGTTGTTGCATTGTCGTGATGTGAAGAGGGAATTCTTTGAAGATATGACAATATTCATGGAAACACCAATAATTAAATGAGATGTGTTCATATTCCAATGTGTTTCCATAGCCCATATCTAAAAAAAAGATCAATGGAGGTTGGGAAAGGCTAAGAGATATCCATGTAGACACAGATTCATGCATAATATGTATATCTGCCTCATTTGGTGAGTTCTAAAGATTTTAAAAAGTGACCAATGGTGTTTCCTATACCTTCTATGGTTTCTTCCTCCCATAATTTACTTGATATAAAGTATAGTATAATCCAAACTGGGGCCACCGTAAATATTTCTTTATCTTGGAAAAAGTGTTCAGTCCAAAAATGAACATAAAGTCTAGAAAAATTAAAGAAATATGGACTGCCTTCAAATACCCACGTCCAGTCCTCCAAGTCAACAAAGATCACAATGAATAAGCCTTTTCCACCCCAATTCTAGATCTATTTGTATTTTATGCTTCCAATTGATTTGAATCCAATTGATGAGAGCACATTCCGTGGGCTAGAAGTTCAAAAATTTCCCAATCAAAGCATGGTATTGCATGAATTAGATGTAGTGCTCTATTCAGGAAGATTTTAATCTCAAATTTAGGGTCTTTGGTTTCTTTTGGAAAACAACAACCTGATCTTCTAGATTTCCATGTTGCACCTACCGATAGATCTATGCAATTACAAGGTGGAGCATTATTGTTCTCAAAGTGATAGTTGAAAGATTGTTTTTCCCCATATCTATTTACATTGCTTCTTGGCTTAGCATCACTAGAGGCTACATTGTGAAAGGAGAATGGGAGGTCACTTCTTCCAACCTAATGCATTTAGGAAGTCAGGATCAAAGATATCTTAAGGAGAACCATAGCCACAAAATTTCGAAACCTTATATGCAAAGAAGTGGAACCCTCCAATCTACAACATGCTATATTTTTGAAATTTTCAATTGAGTTAAGGATGGACCTTGATTACATAGCATTAAATGTTTTATATGTTGGATTTTATATCAATGTATTGGAAGCTATCTAAATATAATTATGTAAAACTAATCATACAAATCATGTTAAGCTCTACAACTTAGTTCTTATTACTCATCTTCTTTCTATAATTTTGAAGGCCAACGTCAACTATTTGGAAAAATATCCAAATTTTAATGATTAAATGTGATCCTAAAAGAATATAAGATATGAATTCAAACATTAATCATAGGATAAGAAAATGGAAGAAAATAGATTTAATGACTTTCATATGAATAACAATGTCCAAATCCAATAACTTTGATTTTCATAACTTAAACAATTAAAAATAAAAAAAAATTTATTTTATTGTTTTCAAATGTTAGTAAGAATAGGGGAAATTAATACAAGGAGGGTTATTCTTGACCTCAAAGGAATCACTGATTTTTTTTTGCATGGGGAGTAGGTGAGAACACCAACAATCAAGTTGAAGCTCTACTTTTTTTGTAAGGGGCATCAATTATGGAGCAAACAAGAGTTAAAAAAATAATGGTGGTTGATGAATCCATGGTAATAATTTGTCATAGATCTCTCAAACAATACATCAAGATGCACGAATAGGAAGAACACTATTTATAATCCAAAGACTAATGGAAAGTTTTGAATCCGTGAAATTTTTTCATGTTGTGCAAGGGCCAATAACTTAGCAGACAAAATGGGTAATGAAAATTGCGATCTTTATTTAGGAACTATAAGGGAAAATATGTAGATTTATCTACATTTCATCCTCCATGTCATCTCCCATGATATTTAATTCAATTAATGAGCACCAAACAATGGCACTACAATTATTGGACAAATAGTGATCTAAACCTAGTCAAATGATCTTAGTTCGAGTGGTTTGGTGAATAATTTGTTTCCCTAGTTGCGTGGGTTCAAGTCTTTGAAGACATGTTGTAACCAACCATCATTTGAATAGTTTTATCTGGTGTAATAGTGGTGATCGATCTTTCAAAGTTATCGATTCTCTAGAAATTCTCACTACTGTTAAAAAAAAGTAGTGATCCAAACCCATAATGGTAAATGCAACATTTATGAAACTAACCCATTGTCCAATTAAATATGTAATTTCAAATGGTGAAACTTTGATGAGAACTATCATGAGAGATGTATAGGAGTACATGGTACACTATTAATTCTACGAAGATATAATTTTTATAGCCTCCATTGTTTTCCTCCATCATTAGATTCAAAGGACCACGAAGAGCCCCATGCCCCACAATTTCATGCCTAAGAAAAATCCTTCGCTTTTGACTGAAGTTGGGAACCTTTAATAGGTTTGGAAGTGGATATATTTTCCCAAATGAGGAATCAACTATCTCTATCTGCGTAGAATTTAGGCTACAAGAATGATATATCTACATGGTCATTCAAATAAGTGTGCCTTCTGAGAAAACTTTGAACTATGAAGATAAATTAGTAGGTGTGAGAGGTATGTAGATTATTCCCAATAGTTTATTTCCTTGTATTAAGGAAGTGGGAGGGATGAAGGAGGAGCACCAAAATTATAAGAAAATGCAGGTGATACAAAGGTAGAGGATCACTACAAAGGCTCACGTATAAATATTAAAGGGAAACCACATTTAGTGAGGCAAAATAGAACAAAACAATGGTGACAAATTGGAGGAAGTTGAGAATAAAGTTATTGCTACATGATATAGTAATAAAATTGGGATTGGAGCAATGGAAAAGCTATGAGGAGTTAAGAAAATAAAGGAATTTAGCTCTCTTAGTAGGTTCACTTGATTGGGACCAGATGAAGATATGGAAGAAGACACTATCTAACATATTAGTAAGCAAATAAGAATGGAAATATTAGACAACCCTCATTGTTGGCCGGATAAATCGATCTTGCGGACAAGATCGATCTCCCTAGTGTCAGAAGACAATCTAGCAACAAACGAACAACTAAGTTTATCTTTCTCTAAATATATTATTTTTACAAGTAAATGCTATAAAGGTGTCGATCCTACCTTAGATCCAAACTCTTATTTGCAACCGTAGTTCTTCCGTCGCAACAATAGTTCTTCCGTCGCTTGAAAGTGTCGTCTTTTAAGACCTGCAATCACAAACAAGCAAATATTAAATAGCACCTGTATAACAAATAATTATAAAATATACCTATCATAGTGATCAAGGAATCTATGAAATAAATGATCAAACGACAACTTATTGAAATAAACAATCGAATGAAAATTTATTGAGAAAAACAAACTTGAATGTATTAACTTTGAAATAATAGAATAACCTTACAACCTTAGCCTTGATGTTGAACAGGCCTTCCCGGGGTCCGAAGCAGGAGTTTCCTCTACTTTGATAAGCCTTGCACTCTTCCTCCAGGAGCACATAGAGGTATGTGATCTTTCCTCACAAAAGCTTAGCAGAAAGGAGTCTAAATCTCAATAGCACTTCACCTCAATCACACCCTAAATCTTGAACCCCCTTTGAGGCTACCCAATGCCTATTTTTATAGTGCAAATGAGGAGGTTAGGGTTCCACCTATGAAGGGATAGAATCCTCATTCAAAGGGATAGGCTCCTCACATCAAGGGGTTAGCTCCTTAAGGTGTGGGATGCATGAACCTTACAAGAGCGTACTCACCCCCAAAAAATCTCATCCAGAAGCTTCTAGAATTGACCAAAAATCATCTTTTTCACTTTACTTTCTCACCCTTTTGAATTTGACAACGGTACACAGGAATTACACAGAGAAACTGCGTTCTGGAACGCAGGTAAGCTTCACATTACCTGCGTACCCCAGCCAGGTGTTATCACCTGATCTGAACCTCAGGCTGAAAAAGGAAAATCAGGGTAACCTTTAAACCACGCTCAGCCTTGTAGCTTGCCCTACAAGGTCAGGAGAGGGCTCTCTCTGAGAAAAGATATTCAACAAAGTACAATTATGAACTGATTTTAGGCTAGGTATAATAATGGGAAAATGGTTTAAATGAAATGAATTTTTCAAGGTTGAATGGAACAAATGGGACAGTTTGAAACTGGGGAATTAAATCAGGATACAGGGTATTTCATGGGGCAAGGTAGGCAGGAAATTTTAGCAATTAAGTTTAAATAATGATGAAATGGAAAGACTGGTGAGGAGCTGAAAAGGGCATAAGAGATGGATCCTTTTCAAACAGAAGAAAACATAGAATATTTAATGATTTCCCAAGGCAGAGCATTAAAAATGGATTCTACCTATATATCTTGAAAGCATTCAACCAATAATGTTTATGAATGAAAGGTGAACATAAAAAATTTACATATGAACACAAAGGAGAGAAGAAATGCTAAAATTCATACCACATGGATCCCACAAATCAGAGTTGCATTTCTTATTAATTCCCTGTCAAACTGTACAATGGAACGCAGAGCGTCCTCCTTAATTTCCACACTTTTCCCTTACTTCCGAGTTACAGACTGATCACAAATGACTGAAAAAATTACATTAAATAGACCAGAAATGTGGGAAATAGATCCACAGGAAAAGGGAGTTGTTTTACCAACTCAGAACTGAAATCTGAAGATAGGAAAGAGAACCAACAATCTGCTCCTGAAAGGGAGGAATAGAAATACGTTTTGACCACTTGGGAAGACTCACTGATATGCTGGATGAATGAAAAACAAGCAATCTGAAGAGCAGATCCCTATTTTCCTGCTGCTGTATAAATCTCTGTCTCATATTTAGCTCTCGGCCCTTTGACTGTTGCTTTTATTTATTAAAAATATCATATATGCCAAGAAATTCCCTTTTGAAAATATCAAGATTGAATTTATGCCTTTAATGAAGAAAAAAATTCATTTGAGTGGAAGGAGCGAAGGGAAAGGAGGTGAGGTTCTAATCACAATCGCGATCGGAATCAGAGGGGGGGAGGGGTGGATATATTTGGAACAAGGCACAAAAACTTTGATGCGATTTCAAATAAATGCAATAAGGGTAGAGGATAAGCCAAAGGGGAATTTCCTTTCAAAATACATAAAAAAATAGTTGACACTTTTATAAAGGAGAAAATATTTTTTTTGTTGAAAGGTGCGGAAGGCCTTTAAGGTGGGACAGGGAATAAATCACAATCGGAATCGGGGCTTGGGGCAGGTGTATTACACAATCGAATTTCATCGATGCGATGGTGAAAAAGCGATGAGGGGGGAAGCCCTTTAAAAAACGAAATGAAACAAAATTCGAGATTTACAAAGGAAAATGGCTCTTTTATTATGAATGTGCAGAAGATTATGGTGGGGCCCAGTCAACCATCGCAATCGGAAATCGGGAGGGGAGGCGGAGGCACAACGTATGGCGCAAAGGGATTCCGTCGATTGCGATGGAGCAATTGGCTATGGGCCCTCTGATTGGATGGGCAGATTGACGGCAGAGGAGTAATCGGGCGGAGCCAATCGGGAGGGACTCAATTGGAGGGGATTGATTGAAAGTGTGGATGGCATATGGGCCGTCAGATCGTTGATCAAATCAATGGTCGGGTTTAACCAATCGCATAGGAGTTTTTGCAGTCACGAGGCCCATCAGGATGCACATGTTAAATGTTGCGATTGCGAACGGATCAGGGAAGGGAAAGGGATTGGATCGACAGGGATTTTATAATAATTTTTTTTTAAAAATTTATTATAAAGTTTAAAGGGGAAGGCAGGGAAGTGGTTTTTTTAATCGGATTATCCAATCGCGTCAGAGTTTTATGGGTTATTAAAACTTTTACAATGCGATTATGCCATCGGATAGGGGAAAAAGGGGTTTTATAAAGGAAAAGATGAAAATTTTTATGAAGTAAGAGGGAAATGGAAAAAGGGGAAGGGTTAGGTTATAGGGTATAGGGGAGCTTTATTCACTTAGGCATAAATTTCAATCCAGGAGTCAGTTTTGAGAGTATAATATACCGTTGGAAAGCTCTTTCCGGGCTCTTTCTGATGGACATAATTAGAACATGATTCCAAACTAAAAATGCTATGGAAAACGTCTCTGAAAGTCAAGGTGGTGACTTTTGTGGAGATCGCAGCTTCTGAAGTGTGACTTATTACATATGATGACATAAAATTACATAAAAGATGATAATAAAAGAAAGTATCATGTTTTCACCTCAAAACATGGTTTTAAGGTGAAAATTACATAAAACTGAATAAAACATTTCTTTGATCTTCCCAGGTGCTGTGACTTTGAGTTTATTGACTTCCTCATGACCTTGCTGAGATTTATTGACACTTGACTCATTAATTTGACCATGGTGAGATCCTAGAACCTAATGAGACCCATCCTATGACCTACTAACATGACTCACAAAGTGAAAGTAACTCATGATTAAAGACCATAGAGAGGAGAATAAAAAAGTTTCACATGAGGGAAAACTGATGAAAAATCACTACCATCAATGAATCCATGACCTAGCGGAATGGTGAAAATTTATGGTATGGGACTCCTAAAATGCAAATGCAAAAGAGAAATTTTGATCACTGATGGCAATATAACTAGATTGACACTAACATTAGCTCCAATGGGGATGGTAGCTCCTTGGAGGTGCCAAGAACACCGTAGACCAAGTAGCCTTATTCATTGGGCATGGAGTCAAAAACACTAAAACTGACACAATGTAGACTGACTCTGACTCAAGACTAAGACTTAAAACTAAAATAAAACCAAACTATACACATATCATTCAAGTTTTTTAGCCTTCACCTCGGGCCCCAAACTTCAATGACTGTGTACTTGAACTCTGGCCAAAAATAAAATGGTATATACAATGATGGTGACATAGTTTCTGATCCATTATCTTCAACAATGGTAGTGCTTCAAAAGCCTACCATTCACTGCTCCTCCAGGGAAATATTGGCCATCCATTTCTGAAAGTAAGAAAGAATTCTGTCCCTTATATGCTGAAATCCTGTATGGTCCTTTCCACAGGTTGTCGAACTTACCATGCTTCCCTTTGTCCTCATTTCTTGCATCCCATCTCAACACCACATCATCTAACTGAAACTTTTCTTCTTTCATCTTACGGTCATAAATCTTCTTTATTTTCTCCTGCAACTGAATGGCATTCTGAGACACTTCCTCTCTGGTTTGCTGAAGGTGGATCATCTGATTGATCCTTCGCTGATTGTCATCGTCTTCACTACCAACTTCTTGCAATAATCTCATGACTGGAACTGTAAGTGAGGTAGGAAAGACAACATCAGTACCATAAACCAGTTCAAAAGGTGACATACCTATATATTTATTGCTGCTAACTCTGTCTGCCCACAATGCGTTGATGAGCTTTCGATGCCAGTTTCTTTTGTTTGCCTCCAGCATTTTCTTGATTATGTTTATCAAAGATTTATTTGATGATTCTGCCAGGCCGTTGCCTTGTGGGTAGTACGCTGTTGAATGGCCCAACACAATATTGTATTTGTTGCAGAAATCCACCATCTTCTTAGACTTGAACGCTACTACGTTATCTGTTATAATTTTGTGAGGGCAGCCAAAACGAGATAAAATATTCGATTCTAGGAATTGAATAATTACCGTATCTGTAGCTTGCCTTGCTGGGACGACCTCAATCCATTTAGTAAAGTAATCTGTACCTGTCAAGATCCATCGATGCTGCGTTGATGATGCAGGATGGATTTCCCCTATGAAATTGAGTCCCCACTGCTGAAAGGGAGCGTTCACTACAACTGGTTTCAAAGGAAGGGGAAGCAGTTTCATTTTTCCTTGGAAAATTTTACATTCATGACAACTCATCACTGTTTTATACAAATATGAAAATAAAGTAGGCCAATAATATCCCGCTCTCAACACTTTGTTAGCTGTAGTTTTCCAAAAAAAATGACCACCATAATCACCTTTGTGAAAGTCATGCATTACCTTCTGAGCCTCTTCTTCAACCAAACAATTAAGCAGAATACCTCCTGGATATTTCCAATAAAGAGCACTATTTAAAATACAGTATTTAGCAGATTTAATTTTCAGTGATCTACCTTTACTCTTAGACGTTCCTGGAGGAGGTGAAAGATGCTGAAGAACATAAACAATATCTGAATACCATGGGGATTGTAGAAAAATGTTTGAAATTGGAACAAGAAAACCTTCATCCTCATCTTCTGACATTATTTTTATGAGGTTTATATCCAGGGCACACAGATTTGATTGGGACATTAGCTTTGCCAAGCCTTGTCCCTTGATTAACTTTGTGGGTTTGATCTCAAAATCATACTCCAACATAGCTGCTATCCATTTACCTCTTCGACCTTCTGGATTAGTTTGCATCAACACATGCTTTACTGTTGCATTAGGAACATATTATATAGTATGTGAATGTAGAATGTAGACCCTAAAATCCTTCAGAGCCTTTATAAGAGCCAATGCTTGTTTTTCAATGATATTATACCGCAGGGCAGCATCTCTAATAGTCCTTCTGAAAAAGGCAATTGGTTTTTCAATCTGGTCTCTTTTTTGCATCAAAACAACAGCCATAGTATGCTCTGATGAAAATGAAAAAATAATGAAGTCTTGAGTGTAATCAGGACTAATCAAAACTGGAGCATTGGATAGAGAAAACTTTACCAGATTAAAAGACTTGATAGCCTCCTCACTCCATTTGACAATGCTATCTTTCTTCAACATGTTAGTCATTTCTTTAGATGTTCAGCCAAGTTGGGTATAAATCTGCGCAAGAAGTTCATCTTACCATTGAACGCTTGAATCTCATTTTTGTTCCGTGGAAGGTCTATGTGTTGAATTGCCTCCACTCTAGATGGATCGATGCGGATACCATATTTAGAGATGATATTCCCGAGCAACTTGCCTTTGTCCATGGCAAAGAGACTCTTCTTTGGAATTAGATAAATCCCAAACTTTCTGCATCGCTGAAAAAAAACTCTCAAATGGTGCAAATTCTCATCATCAGAACCAGAAAACACTCTCAGATCATCCAAATAAACAACAAGAAAAACATCTTTTTCATTGGAAAAAGCTATGTCCATTACTCGCTAGAAAGTGGCTCCAGTGTTCTTCAGTCCGAATGGCATTTTGGCATACTGGAAGGTTCCCCAGGGTGTTGTGAAGGCAGTTTTGTCTTGGTATTTTTCATGCACGAAGATCTGATTATAACCTAAGTAGCCATTGAGTAGTGACATCCTTGATGCTCCAACTACTCTCTGCAGATTATGGTCGATCTTCGGAAGTGGATAATTATCCTTTAAGGATGCCTTATTCAGATTCCGAAAATCTATGCACAACCTTATCTCTCCTGTCTTCTTACGTACCGGAACCAAATTTGAAATCCAGTCAGAAAATCTAATTGGAACAATGATACCAGCTTTGTACAATATATTTACCTCTTTTTCAATGGATGGCAGCAGATTCAGATTGATTCTTCTCAGCTTCTGTCTGAATGGTTTCTGATCCAGCTTGATGGGAATAGTATGTTGAATTATGTTCTTGTCATATACTTTCAAATCTGAATAATCCCATGCAAACACATCAGAAAATTCAGAAAGAAATTTAACATACTTTTCCTTTACCTCAGGGGACAATGCCTTTGACAACTTCACAAACTTGGGCTTGTCAGTTGTTCCAAGATTCACATCTTCGACTCCTTTCTCAGTAGGCACCAAGATTGGTTTCTTTGCAACATCATCCTGATAAAAAATCTCCTCTAAAGGTATGATACCTATAGGAATTACATTATCCTTTAGCTGAAATATGTCCATATGATTTGCTTCAATTTCTTGATCATCAATATGATAATCACCTTCTATTGGAGTATCTTTGAATTTTCCATCACTCTGAAAAAAAGCATTGATCTCATTGTCATCCCAAAACACTTGCCAATACCTTAAATTTTCTGGAACAGTAGGCCTATGTTTGACATAAATTTCAAACTTGTTGCTGGAGTTCACGAGAATCTTGAAGTTGCTTGCAGTAGTGGCAAGAGAATCAGCAATAATATTCTGCATCCTGGGTACTACTGTCAAAGTGTACTTAGGAAATGTCTTCAAGATATCAAGGACTTCATTTCGATAGGCCCTCAATCGGGTATAATTTTCTTGGTAGTCTCCTTTGACCTGTTTGATTATTAGCTTGGAGTCTCCATATATAGAAATCCTTTTTGCATTTAACTTCTTCAAAAATTTCAGACCTGTAATCAAAGCTTCATACTCTACTTCATTGTTAGAGCAATCAAAAGCCAACTTGTAAGCACATACTCTAACATTACTAGGAACCTTTTCAGGCTGGAAAACAGGGCTCCGAATCCATATTCCTATACCAGCACCGTCCTTACCAATAGCTCCATCAAATTCCATGCTCCAAAGGCCTTCTTCTTCTTCTTCTAGATGCTGAAATTTTTCTTCTTTCTCTACTTTATCTTGACTGATTTCTGCATCTTTCTGCTATTCACTGTCTTTTTTCTGCTAGCAGGTAGTAGGCTCAGAAGTGCTCGCTGTTCTATCCTTTTCCTGTTTGAGGACTTCTCTAAAATTCTCTGAAATCTCAGGTATTTCATCTACTTGTACCAACTGAACATTTTCATCATTCAAACCACCATCTGAATATAATACAAATGACTCTAAATTTGTGTGGACTGCATTAATGGGATGATTTACTGGCTTCTCTTTGCTAGTGATCATAAATTTCATTTTCTTTTCCCTATATAGTTTTCTCAAATGGCCAAATACGGGAATGGTGGCATAAGAGAAGTCAAGCTGCATGGTTCCTTTAAGTTTTGCACCCCAAGACCTGGATATGAGCATTCCAAATCATGGTGGAACATCGGCAACAACTACATCCATCAAAACATTCTTGGCTGGGATTTGATCTAGAGATACCACCAAGTCTTTGATAAGACCAATACAATGGACCCTACCTGAGTCAAAGGAATACAAATCATGGTATTTGCGAGTAATATCAAGTCATAACTTCTCCATGATGGCTTTGGGCATCAAATTATGTGAGGCTCCGGAGTCCAACATAGCATTATGCAAGATGAATTCATGTAATCTAAGACTCAGGTAGAAGGGAGGGACTTCACTTTCTTCAGATTGATCTTCTGTGGCTGGACCAAATATGAGTTCAGGGTAATCATCTTCAACATTAACCATATCAGAAACAAAGTCTATTTGAAAAATTCTAGACACCTGATTTTTATAAGCACTATTTTTTACCAACTCAGTTAGGGGCATGGACACCTTCAGCTTAGAAATTTCATTCTCCAAATTAAAAGAAGGAAATTTTATACCTCTTTAATGGGAGGATCTTTCTTCTCTACTTGCTCCTTTGCTGCGCTCTGTTGGTTCTTTTCAATTGCAGTGTTAATCGTTGAAGATGTTTTGCTGGAGGAAGGATCGGTCGGCTCTTCCCTTTATTCTGAGAATCGTTCTTCATTTGGAGCTATTTTCTCCTCTTAATGGGACTGATCGGAACATCTCTGTTCCTCAAAGAATATTTATTTTGTTGGGCTGATAAAGCATTCATGTATCCCCTTTGGTAGTCATTAGACTCTTCTTCTAACACTATGACATTGGCCAAAATGAAATCTTTGTCTTTTTGAATGTCTGCAATCACTGTATATTCCTCATCTTCTGTGAGAAATATTGGAGAGCCATCTGCAGTGAAGAAATGATTGGCTTCAATCATAGGATCATCATCCTCTTCTGTCTCTGTTCCCTGAACGTAATTCTACTGCAATGGAGTCCTGATCTGCTGTTGTGGTGCTGCCTGGTCCTGCACTCTCTATTCTCTCTGCTTAATTCTGAATTGCGGCTGCTGTCCTCTGAAATTCGGATTCCTTATTTGTGCTTTAGGTCTATTTGAAATGGTTAATCTATCAACCATATTTTCGACTGTTCGGATCAAAATGTCCATCTTGCTGTCTGAAGGAGACGCTTCTTCTTTCACAGTGACTCTCTTTTCAGCTCTGGTTCGAGCTCTTTTGGCGAGCAAGTTTGCTTCTACACTCACAGCTATCTTCTGTATGTCTTCAAGTGTGGTAGGATCTCTTTCTCGTAGCTGATATGCCATATCAGCATTGAAACCATCTGGAAATTTGAGCAAGGCTAATGCCACAAGAGGTTTCAGGTTAGCAGGAATAGCATTATATACATCATTGAATCTTAGACAATAATCCTGTACAGTTTCACCCACATTTCTTTTAATATTTTCATACTCAGACTAAATTTGGAGTGGGTTTTTCTTTACCTCCCACCGGTCTAAGAACTATGTATGTAACTCCTGCAAAGTGTGGATAGAGCTTGCTGGTAAGGCTCTAAACCACTTCCTAACTTCACCTCCGAAGCTTTGGACAAACAACCTTGTGGTTACATTCTCTGCCTCTACCTCATGTAGATCAAAAAAGTCATTCATCTTATCAACATGCTGCTGGGATGTGATGCTTTGAGTGGCATCAAAGATAGGAATTTTACTTTGATAATCAGCAGGCATATCATTCAGAACCTGAGGTAAAACCAGGGGTGCATACTGGGCAGCCATGACTCAAGGTGGATTTACAACAATGTTTGTGCTACTAGGATTTAAGGGAGGTGTTGATGGAGGAGATGAAAGCTGAGAATTGACTGATGGGAATGATGATGAATTAGGAGGAGGAAATGCTGTTCCTAATGAATCTGAAGGCTCTGGGATATTAGTTACAGTGATAGATGTCCGAGGGGAATTCAGAATGTAATCATCAATTAAAGTATTTTCCCTTTGAACTTCGATATCTACAAGAAATTCTGGATCTAAAACAGTGTCATCAAGTGCAGTTTCAGACTTACTTATAGACAAAGAAAGCTAAAAAAACTCATCAAAAGAAAGATCTTCTACAAACAATTACTCACTGGGCCAAGTATGGGATCTGAAAATTGGTCGAGGACTTAGTGATCCTTCTTGTTTTCTGACTATCCTTGGAATGAGATTAGGATTTTCAAACACAAGGGGAGGATTTGGATCTGGATTGGCCCTTGTGTATCTTCTTGAAGCCAGTGTGGTCAAGTTTCTACTTTACAAAATTCTATTTCAGCCTAGCAAACTCTGAACATCATCTTCCAGAGTCCAGGAATTTATAAGGAAAATATTATTGGGGTGATCCGTCTTTATGCTCTGATACCAAAAATATATTATGACCGTGGATCTTTGGAATAAGTTCTTGTAATTGTATTCCCCTCCAAAGCGCTTTAAAAATGTTATCCTTGCAATAATATTCAAACCTCTCAAACAAATCTTTAAAGTTTAATGTGATATAGGGAAATACTTAAGCAAACCTTATCACTCCGGTCATAATATAAAAAATGTTATAAGAATGGTCCTATTCCTTTAAGAACCACCAACCTTTGAACTTATATCACTAAACCCATTTATTCTACCAACGCGACATACATTTCATTCAATGGGGGCCCCACGCATCCATTATTCGCCTTTTTATGAATTAAATAAACATTTAATAATGTAAAACCGCCGGACCATACCTCGATTCATCGCTTGTGCACTTCACTGCGCGATTGTCGTCAGATCTAACATTCTCCAGATCAAACGATCCTCGTCAATATCGCGTTTTTTCAAAGGCCGAGGGTTAACACATGAAATTTGCGTGATATGGGTGGTATTTGGGAGATGACGTGCCCAAATATTGTTGGATCACGTTTTTTTTGGCGTGGTTTCGCTCTAGGCCAAAAGCAGCGCGACAAAGGCGGTATTTCTTTCTGAAACCCGCTTTTGGTAAATGAACAGCGCTTAACTCGGATTTTCACTGTGGTTTGACACTTTAACTCCTCACGTTAACTCAATGGCTGGGTCCCACTAATATTACTCCGCCGGCAACAGAACAAAGCTCTTTACTTCAACAACAGAGATTTCTAAAGAATCGTCGCGTTCTATACAACCAGGGTTTAACCTTAGACAGAGGTTTCAATATTCTTCATTCACACATGGCCTGAATATGGTTTTTCTCCTCTACAGAGCCTCTATTCGACCTTCTTCAAAACAGAATAAACACATTCAATTTGAGAGCTGAGAATATGAGCTTGAATACAGTTAGATCGTTCCCCAGTATGGTCGCTAGAAATGTTATCACCTGATCTGAACCTCAGGCTGAAAAAGGCAAATCAGGGTAACCTTTAAAACACGCTTAGCCTTGTAGCTAGCCCTACAAGGTTAGGAGAGGGCTCTCTCCGAGAAAAGATATTCAACAAAGTACAATTATGAACTGATTTTAGGCTAGGTATAATAATGGGAAAATGTTTTAAATGAAATGAATTTTTCAAGGTTGTATGAAACAAATGGGACAGTTTGAAACCAGGGAATTAAATTAGGATACAGGGTATTTCATGGGGCAAGGTAGGCAAGGAATTTTAGCAATTAAGTCTAAATAATGATGAAATTGAAAGACTGGTGAGGAGTTGAAAAGGGCATAAGAGATGGATCCTTTTCAAACAGAAGAAAACGTAGAATATTGAATGATTTCCCAAGGCAGAGCATTAAAAATGGATTCTACCTATCTATATTGAAATCATTCAACCAGTAATGTTTATGAATGAAAGGTGAACATAAAAAATTTACGGGTGAACACAAAGGAGAGAAGAAATGCTAAAATTCATACCACATGGATCCCACAAATCAGAGCTGCATTTCTTATTAATTCCTTGTCAAACTGTACAATGGAACGCAGAGCATCCTCCTTATTTCCACACTTTTCCCTTACTTCTGAGTTATAGACTGATCACAAATGACTAAAATAATTACATTAAATAGACCAGAAATGTGGGAAATAGATCCACAGAAAAAGGGAGTTGTTTTACCAACTCAGAACTGAAATCTGAAGATAGGAAAGAGAACCAACAATCTGCTCCTGAAAGGGAGGAACAACAATACGTTTTTACCACTTGGGCAGATTCACTGATATGCTGGATGAATGAAAAACAGGCAATCTGAAGAGAAGATCCCTATTTTCCTGCTGCTGTATAAATCTCTGTCTCATATTTAGCTCTCGGCCCTTTGACTGTTGCTTTTCTTTATTAAAAATCTCATATATGCCGAGAAATGCCCTTTTGAAAATATCAAGATTGAATTTATGCCTTTAATGAAGAAAAAAATTTATTTGAGTGGAAGGAGCGAAGGGAAAGGAGGTGGGGTTCTAATCGCAATCGTGATCGGAATCGGAGGGGGAGAGGGGTGGATATATTTGGAACAAGGCACAAAAAATTTGATGCGATTTGGAATAAATGCAATAAGGGTAGAGGATAAGCCAAAGGGAAATTTCCTTTCAAAATACATAAAAAAACAGTTTGGCACTTTTATAAAGGAGAAAATATTTTTTTTCGTTGAAAGGTGCGGAAGGCCTTTAAGGTGGGACCGGGGTATAAATTGCAATCGGAATCGGGGCTTGGGGTGGGTGTATTACACAATCGAATTTCACAGATGCGATGGTGAATAAGCGATGAGGGGGGAAGCCCTTTAAAAAATGAAATAAAACAAAATTCGAGATTTACAAAGGAAAATGGCTCTTTTATTATGAATGGGCGGAAGATTATGGTGGGGCCCAGTCAACCATCGCAATCGGAAATCAAGAGGGGAGGCGGAGGCACAGCGTATGGCGCAAAGGGATTCCGGCGATTGCGATGGAGTGATTGGCTGTGGGCCGTCTCATTGGATGGGAAAATCGACGGCGGAGGAGTAATCGGGAGGAGCCAATCGGGAGGGACTCAATCAGAGGGGATTGATTGAAAGTGTGGATGGAATATGGGCTGTCGGATTGTTGATCAAATCAACGGTCGGGTTTAACCAATCGCATCGGAGTTTTTGCAGTCATGAGGCCCATCGGGATGCACATGTTAAATGTTGCGATTTCGATCGGATCGGGGAAGGGAAAGGGATTGGATCGGCAGGGATTTTATAATAAAAACTTTTTAAAACTTTATTATAAAGTTTAAAGGGGAAAGTGGTTTGTTTAATCGGATTATCCAATCGCGTCGGAGTTTTATGGGTTATTAAAACTTTTACAATGCGATTATGCCATCGGATAGGGGAAAAAGGGGTTTTATAAAGGAAAAGATTAAAATTTTTATGAAGTGAGAGGGAAATGGAAAAAGGGGAAGGGTTAGGTTATAGGGTATATAGGAGCTTTATTCACTTAGGCATAAATTTCAATCCAGGAGTCATTTTTGAGAGTATAATATACTGTTGGAAAGCTCTTTTTGGGCTCTCTCTTATGGACATACTTAGAACATGATTCTAGACTGAAAATGCTGTGGAAAACTTCTCTGAAAGGCATGGTGGTGACTTTTGTGGAGATCGCAGCTTCTGAAGTGTGACTTATTACATATGATGACATAAAATTACATAAAAGATGATAATAAAAGAAAGTATCATGTTTTCACCTCAAAACATGGTTTTGAGGTGAAAATTACATCAAACTGAATAAAACATTTCTTTGATCTTCCCAGGTGCTGTGACTTTGAGTTTATTGACTTCCTCATGACCTTGCTGATATTTATTGACACTTGACTCATTAATTTGACCATGGTGAGATCCTAGAACCTAATGAGACCCATCCTATGACCTACTAACATGACTCACAAAGTGAAAGTAACTCATGAATAAAGACCATAGAGAGGAGAATCAGCAAGTTTCACATGAGGGAAAACTGATGAAAAATCACTACCATCAATGAATCCATGACCTAGCGGAATGGTGAAAATTTATGGTATGGGACCCCTAATATGAAAATGCAAAAGAGAAATTTTGATCACTGATGGCAGTATGACTAGACTGACACTAACACTAGGAACGCAGGTAAGCTTCACATTACCTGCGTACCCAGGGTTTTGGAGTTTTAAAGGATTTTTCTCCTGTTTTTAGGGCTTGACATGAGGATTAGAGTTTGTAAGACTTGCAGAGGAGGTAAGTATGAGTGACAATGAGCTCATACAGTCAGCAAAATGTCAAAGTGACAGTTTTTAGTGCAACATATTTCCCCCTAAAGTGCGAAGTCTGGAATAGATGAAGATGAAGTCTGTCATATATAAAGAGTGAAGTACTTTATCATTTCAAGGATCATCCTATGGACACCCCATTCGAAACCTGTAAAAACATTCAATGCAAAAAATATATATGAAAACATATCATCTCTGAGGTAGGCATTCCCATACTCAGATCAAAACTATCTAGAAAACTGATTTAAACTGTTCTGATACAGGAATGATTTTCAATACATCAATAGTATAGACATGTGCAGACACAATATGGACGCAGCCATCTGTTTATGAATAGTCCACTGTATAAATGAATAACAAAATTCCTCGCAGCCTGGATGGTAGAAACTAGATCCAGGTTCTTGATTTCCGTTTCTAGAACCAGTACGATTCTATCCATGTGAATAAATGTGTCGAAATCGAACATGGTAGAAACCACTTGATTACCAGTCAATAATGTAAACTGTTAACAAGTGTGAGAGTAACCACCAGTAATGTTAATGGCTCTCAAAGTACTCAGTACAATCCATGAAATGTGAATAAATGAGCTGAAGTCAAACATGTCACGGAATCATTCGATCGAAGGTCAATGATGCAACCTGTTGTCGAAGGCGAGAAACCTACCATTGGGGCATGCATATTTCAAGGTGCTGACGATTTCTAGATCAAATTCCTAGATAATGAGCTGTCGTCGATAGAAAGTGATCTGTCGTAGGTAAGCCCACAACACGAAATCATAGATCAAGTTTTGAAGAAATATATTGGCAAGGACTGACTCAGGGATGGTCAAAATGGAAGACAAATATTTTGCAAATGAATGGTTTGTTTGAACTGTCCTCTTGAACACATAATGACACTGTAGATGGTTTGGTGACAATTGACCCAAAGCTAATACCCAGAAACTGACTGAAGACTTTCAATATGGTTTAATTAACTGTTAGGCAAAGGATTTTCCCAACCCAGGTGAACAAAAGTGTCGTGTTCAAGAGTGGTTAACGGTTTTCCGAATAATCAAAATGTAACAAACAGGTTCGTTTTTCTCTCTTTTACTCCACCATTTTTGGCAAGTACCTCTTTATTTTTGACAAGTTTGAGGAGGGTAACATTTTCTTGTTTATAAGCTCATCCTTCGGATGAGTCCAACTTAGTTTGATATTCGAACCCTAAGAAGGAGTGGTTCGTTCCTGCTTAAAATTGAACAGGTCCTTTACTGTTAAATTTTAACGAGTCCAGTATAGGAGAAACTTGGTGTTTTTTCAATTTTAGGGAGTTAGAAGAAAAAACTTAAGAAGACTCCATGGGGGTACTTTTTCGTAAATTTAGTCTCTCGAGCCCGAAAAAGGATAAAATAATGCGGGAGAGAACTCTATTGACCGTAATTAGTCAATGTATGCCTTTTTCGTAAATAGTCCATTTCAGTCTGTAAAAGGGGTAAACTTGTACTGAAGGGACGATCATTCATATATTTTAACGAGTTCGAATAATCAAGTGCTCGACAATCTTTTCATGTTTAGAGAGTCTGAAAAGAGCTTAAAAGAGGAATCCAATGTTTCGCTTTTTCGTAAATTTTTGAAAGAGTCCGAAAATGTGATAAAAGTATGCTCTTTGTTGAAAAATGATCATTTTTACTGAAAAATCCAATATTCTGCACAAAAAATCGAAACAATTACACATACCTATTTAAGATAAGTAAAAATGTTTTCCAAATTACCCTTTTAAAGTGAAAAATAAAAAAATTACAAATTCATTTATTCGAAAAAAATTATAAAAAGGACTTTTCTAACTTCATTTTTACTATTTGAATTCAGAGTGAAAAAATGAGAGCTTTTGGATTAAAAAAAAAAACTTCCTGTGAAGATTCTGGAAAATCCGTTTGTCGGAATCAGAAAACGTCAGCTCCAAAATCTGTATAAATTTTGGACCATATGAGGGCCCAAGTTGATCTTCTGATATGGCTACTGAACAGGTGGGACACACAGGACCAATGTTTCTTGATTGGCGGCCACTGGCTCGAAGTCGAGATGGAGGACATATATTTTTTGACTGGTTTGTCCAAGAGGGGCAGACACTTATCTCTATTCGGGACTAGACCAGGTGAGCAGTCTGTTGCTAGTCTCAAAGCAGAGTTTTGCAATGGTTGAGTAGACCCCAATGATAAACGGATAGATATAAAAACTATCATCCATCCTGAGTTCAAAGTTATTGTCTTCACTGTTACTAGACTGTACAGGAGTGCAACATTACGTGTTGCCAATCTCATGCTGAGGTCATTGAGATTGTTAGATTTCTGTCGGCATATTTTTGTTGGTTGAACAACCAACTCTTTGTCATTAAAGATTTTCCATACACCAGGATGGACTACCACGACAACAGAGACATGGCTTTTCCTCCAGGAGAGCAATGGGATGATTCAAGTAAAAATCATTTTCAACACTTTCTAAGTCCTAATTTTTTTTTGTATTTTAAATCTTCCAAAACAAGATGATGTATATTTTGAAACACACTTCTATGCTATGATATATCACTATTACCGGCTATCTGTGTACATGTTATCGAATGTTGTTTAATTTAATATTTTGATTATTGCAAATGTCTATTTATCATACTAGAAGCAACTGCAACTGCATCTGCTAATGTATTTAAATGTATTGGAATATGCTAATATTCAATGTAATCAAATTCACGTTCCAAGAGACGAACTCTAAAAAATAACCTCAATAACACTAGATTCCTAATGGCATACACCCTGTTAAGCTGTAATACAATGAGTTCAGAGTCCAACCTAACAATCAAAATCCGAATCCCAAATGAGATGGATTCAGATAATAACTCAATCACTGCACCATACTCTGCAATGTTATTCATTGTTTGACCGAGGCTTACCCCATGCATAGACACTAACTTGTCAGAGGGTGAATAGATAACCCAAGCCGCGGAAGAAATGTTCTGTGTACTACGACAAGCACCATCAGCAAAACCAATGTATGTCTGAAGAGACGTCGACATCTGCAATATCAAGAGTAAAACTCAGATAAGCAGGAATAGTGATAAGAGCACACTCTAAAATAGGCACACTTTTCTAATCTAAAACACACCAACAGTAAAGAAAATAATCTAATCAAAAATCTTCAAACCAAATTTAAGCATAATATCTCTTCAGATAAAGCCCATTTCTGGGTTTATCTAAAGGGACACCATCGAAATCTATCATCTCATAGGCCCCTTTTGCCAGCTTTCGCTTAAAAATGAAAGGAAAATGCCACATAGGCACAAATTTTCTAGCCCTTAGCTTATTTTTGGCTTGATCGTACACTAAAAATAGGTCTCCTTCTGAAAAATTATGAGGTGTAACATTTCTGTCCTACTGAGCTTTCATTCGTTTCGCATGAGCTTCGTTTGCTAGAGCAGCAGTTCGTTAATTCTCATCTAGCTGAGCTAAGTACAAAAAGCGTTTCTCCTCTTCAGAAGTAGTGGGGAGTAATTCTATGGCTAATTTTGATGACGAAATTTCACATTCAATAGGTAACACAGCTTCCAAACCGTAAACCAGTTGAAAAGGAGTGAAACTAGTTGATGTTTTTACTGAGGTTCGATATGCTCAAAGTGCTGAAAATAACATGGAATGCCAATTTGACTTATGAATACTAATGATTAGTTTAATCATAGTGACTAAAACTTTATTGATAGCTTCAACTAGACCATTAGCCTGCGGGTAATATGGAGTAGAACTATCGTGGCGCAGGCCAAGTTGATCTGTCAGTTCAGTCATCATGACATTTCGAAAATGACTTCCATGATCTGTAAAAATGGCTTGAGGAACACCGAATCTAGCAATTATATGATTGAACATGAAATTTGCAGCAGTCTTGCTGTCTGCCGAAAATGTAGGCATCACCTCGGCCCACTTAGTAAAATAATCTACTGCTAAGATAATATACGCATGTCCCTCAGCCGAGTGAGGGTTACATGTAATAAAGTCGATACCCCACTTTGCAAAAGAATTGAAAACAATTATAGGGTGAAGAGGAGCAGGTGGTGCACGCATTTTATGATCAAAGACCTGAAAATTGTGGCATTTCCGGACTGCATAGATACAATCTTTGAATAAGGACGGCCATAAATAACCAATGTGAAATATCTTTAGGCTGTGGCATACCCAGACATATGACCGCCACATGCTCTAGAATGGCAGTCATTTAGAACCTTCTCAGCTTCTTCATGAGTAAGACAAAGTCGGAAACAGAATCTTCTCCACGACAATAGAGTGTGTCACCAATAATATTGTATTGTTGGGACTGGAAACATATTTTCCGTCACTGAGATCGTGAAATTTCAGGCCGAAAATATTGGGTTTGGAGATAAAAAATAATATCTCCATACCAAGGATCAAGAGTACTGATCAGAAACAAGGATTCGTCTACAATGGGCTGCTCCACCACAGTTTCAGTATCAGTAGACGGGAAATCACACATCAGTTCTGCAAAAACCAAAGATTTATTTGACTTGGATTTTTCAAATTCCAAGTCAAATTCCTGCAGGATAACTATCCATTTGGAATACTTTCCCCCTAGCAATTATTTGGTCAAAATGTAGATAATAGGGTTACAGTTAGAAATTACTGTGGTTTTGCGTAATAAGATGTAGTGACGAAATATTTGGACAACTTGAACAACTGCCAAGGACAATTTCTCCACATGCGTGTATTTGATCTCAGTCGGATGTAGATTTCGACTAAGATAGTAAATCACATGTTCATTGTTGAATTCATCTTCCTGAAATAAAACCATCCCAATGGTGGAATGAGAGGCGACGAGGTATGAAAAATAGTCCTGGTTGTAATTGGGAGGATGTAGTAATGGCGCATGGGTCAACGCATGTTTGAGTGCATCAAAAGATCGATCAACGATCTCATCCCAAAAGAATGGAACGTTCTGTATTAACAACCTGGTAAAACCTTTTGTTAACTCGACATAGTTAGGAATGAAACGACGTAAAAATTTTGCTTTCCCTTGCAAACTTTGGAGTTGGCGTAAAGTCAAAGGAGGAGGTGGATTCACAATAGCTTCAACCTTCGACGGATCAACGCGAATGCCTGCTTTCGAAACAATAAATCCCAGTAAGTGACCCGATTCTACATAGAAAACACATTTGTGTGGATTCAACTGAATTCGATAATGCCTACATCTCATAAAGATTGCTCGTAAATGAGTGAGATGATCAGCTCTACACGATGAATGAGTAGGTAAATCATCGAGATAAGGTTGCACAATGTGCTTAATGTGATGAAATGCGTAAGACATAGCCATTTGAAAAGTTTCCCCAACATTCTTCAAGCCAAAAGGTATTTTGCAATAAGAAAATGTCCCCCATGGACAAATGAATGCTATTTTAGGTTGATCAGCAGGGAGTATGTTTATTTGATTGTAACCGGAAAAATTATCCATAATGGAGAACATTTCACTGCCGGCACAATCATCAATGATTTGATCGATATAAGGGGTTGGATAATTGTCTTTAGGAAAAGCTCAATTAATATCCCTATAGTCAATACATACTCTTATCGTGCCTTGTTTGTTTTTAACAGGAACAATATTCGATACCCAATCGGTTAAAGGAATTGGATAAATGAAACCTGCACGAAGTAATTTCTCAACTTCGGCTTTGATAGCAGCAAATTTTCTCAGATGTATCTGACATAAGCGTTGTCGGATAGGTTTTACATCCGGGTAAGTCTTAATTTCATGTACAACAATTGACAGATCGATTCCTGGCATTTATTCATATGACCAGGCAAACACATCACAGAATTCTTGAAATAGGGCTTTATAAGTTTGGATTTCATCATCTGTACAGGAAGCACCTATATGAATGTTTTCAATTATTCCAGGCTTAACTGAAATGTCAATAGGAATCGTTTGAGAGATATTTTCCAAATTTAACTCAGAATCAGTATTTTGCAATGGATTCTGCGGTTCTTTGACATATTCAGCAGTAAAAATAGAAGAGAAATCATTGTCAAAATGATCCAGCTCAGGTAAGAAAGAATATCGGTGATGTAAATCTTCCCATGTTAAATCGTCAACAGACAAAAGTTCACAAATCTGCTCATCAGTATGAAAAATATCGGGAAATGTCGTTGTGGCTGAGCTAGATATAGAAAGTGATTCCTCATGGATCACATTCATTGGATCAGTTTCGGTTGAAGAAGGATCAGAAAGCGACTGTATAGCCTGATATGCAATTTCAAAGGGACTCAAAGGTATCGCGCCATCAAATGAATCCACCTCGGAATTGGAAAGTACGATCCAAGGATCATCAAAAGTAACAGTATTCGATGAAATCATATGAATATTTGCAATAGGAGGTGATACGTTAGGAGTAGGAAAGGAAAAAGTTCCTAGTAAACCAGAATCTTTAATCAAACCTACGCCAACATCCTTGTAAGGGATATTCGTTTTACCGATGTGCTGGATAGTTTATGTAGAGGCTGGATCGGATGAGAAATAAGTGAGCTGGTCTATTGTAACGATATTTCCTTGATGTGGAAACTTGATAAGCTGAAAGACCGATGAAACAACAACAGTCATAACATAAGACCAACTGCGACCCAGGATAAGGTTTTAATCTAGAGGGGCATGAACCACCTCCACATCTAGATTTACGGTTTTGCCTTCGACTCCTATAGGTAAATCCTGCAAAATACCAAAAGGATGGAACCCTCGGCCATCAAAAGCCTTTAGAATTGTCGGAGACTGATTGAGTGTAGGAGAACCAAGAGATTTCCAACACTGGATCGACATAATACATGTAGAAGCCCCTTCCTCAATCACAATACAAAAAACGGGTCTGTTTTTGACTAATACTAGAATCTGGAAAGCCATTTGATGAGGTAGGCAGGGTGTACAATTCTCTAAATCAAAGATTATTAGGTTCGAATCCTGAATATCGACAGCTCCTATGGCAGAAAAAAGTAATTTACGCTGTGCTGGGCATGATTGCAACACTTCCAAAGCCGACATTGCTGAAGGGGAAATAGCTAAGTCCTCAACAATGTTGTAATTATGAGCAGCTCTTGCATGTGGATTGAAAGCTGATTTACGAAGTACACCTTTAGCAGGCGGTTTGATTACTAAGTTTGAATTGGGTTTCTCGATCTGTAGTGGATCAGAAACAGGAGGAGGTGTAGTTGATGTGTTTGAATTAGAATATTCTGCTTCTTTACCACCAACAAGACTTTTACTACCATAATCTTGCAATCGTGTCGCAATCCTAACATGAGACATCATCATAACGGGTTCTTCTGAGGCATTCAAGGTAGAACCAATCATTTTAATATCTTGAGTAGGAAAAGGATCCTTCAAGACAACAGGTTGTTGAAAAAATTTAACGAACTTCGAAACCTCCGCTCGATGCGGGCATTCTTTGGTAAAATGATCCTCGTCGCGAATGAAACAAGGATAGTAAGGTTTGTGTTTTTTGTCATTAGATTCATTTTTATCTGTTTTATCTTTTGAATTTTGTTTGTTTTTATTCTTCCCCTTATTTTTACCGCCAGATTTAGATTTGGCCATAGATGTCTCTATGACATGAATGTCGGCAGAAATTTCAGCGGAAGATTCTACTTTCGGGGAATCAGGTAAAGTTATTATAGGAGAAGAATTATTTGAAGATTTCTTCTTACTTTTAGTACTAACTGAACCAATCATACCATCAGTGGCATGGGACCCTGAAGGAGCTGCAGTTATTTGACCTTGTTTTGGAAGATCAGGGATTTTTTCATGTAAAGTACCTGACTGCGTGTAGACGAGGTCAAGGTACTGAGCTTGAGCAATGACTTGCACTTCAGTAACAACTCCTCCCTTAGCTACATATTTAGTGATTTTGGGTAATAATGATTTAATGAACCATTCCGCCAAAATTTGATCCGGAATGAAAACTTTCACTAAACGCCTTCTACGTCGCCATTCGTGAATATGATCAGAAATATATGTGGACGTGGATTGTTTTAGTGAAGTTAATAGTTCCGTGCCATTGTCGTATCTGACAGGCAACTGAAAATGAGTTAAGAAAGCAGTTGCTAACTGATTAAAATTATTAAAAGAGCCTCGTGGTAACTTAATGTACCATTTGGCAGCAAGACCAATAAGAGTTCGTTGAAAAATATGTAAGCGAATTGAATTAGACGCACACCATAGGTGATAAGTCATAACGTGATTTGACGGATCCTCTCCTGACTTACCCTTGAATTTCAGTATATCACTGGGAAACTTATGTGGCATTGGCAGCCAATACGGATGATAGTAAATTGGATCATTTGTAAGGCGTGACAAATCAGGTAAATCCAAAGTTGCAATAAATGGTAACTGATGGTTAGGGTTGCGAAAACCTTGAGTAATAAGAGAAGTTCTGGGAGGAGGATACCCAGGATAACTAGGAATCGAATTTGCATTAGGAATGGTATAACCTCTTGGGAAACCAGGATTAATCGGACCAAACTGTGGTTGTTGAGGCTGTTGATAAGTATAGCCAGGATACGGTTGATACTGATAAACTGGGTTTTGTGCAACGGGACCGAATTGATACTGTCCCTAGTACGGTTGATATGTGAATTGCGTTTGAATGATCGTGACAATCGTACTTGTACCAGCTTTTCCTGTAGGTATCTGGACGGAAGTATAAACTGTAGGTCCTGACTGGGGTACAGAGACTTGAGGAATTTGTACGGATGCAGGGATAGAAGAAACTGGAGCTACAGATACTCCAGAAACAGGTGTTATAGGTTGAACAGATGTTGCAGTAGTTGTAGCAGTTTGAGGCGGAGTCTGAGGTGTACTAAGCATAGGCTACTGAATAGAACCAGGTGTGGGATTTGAACAGTAGGCTAGACAGGTTGCTTGGTTGGACCAGAAACCAAAGGCTGTCCAGGTTGACTAGGTAACTGCACATTAGGTTGCATAGTCTGTTGAATTTGGGTTGGATCCCACACCATGTTCATTCCAGGGTATTGTCCTGTAGAAGGTTATACATATGAAGGACCATAGCCTGGTTGAATGTAGGGTTGATAATTAAGTGGTAAATTTCCAAATCCTTGTACAAATGATTGACCAGAAGGCAGTTGAAAACCTTGAGTTGGGTACTGAACTTGAGGTTGATAACCTTGAGGCGCGTACTGAATCTGGGGTTGATAAGGACCTTGAGGAATATGCTGAGTCTGGGGTTGACCTTGGGGTATGTACTGTCCTGAAGGTTGATAACCTTGAGGTATGTACTGTCCTTGAGGTTGTTCTCCAAAACAATATTGTCCTACAGTTTGTCCTGGGAAAAAATTACCTTGAAATTTCCCCCCAGGCAGTAATTGACTGCCTTGAGGTTGCCCCCCAGGTGGTAACTGATTGCCTTGAGTTTTCCCCCCAGGAGATTACTTATTGCCTTGAGGTTTCCCCCAAGGCGGTAACTGACCACCCTGAGGTTGAGGATTTGGAATATTACCAGACATCATAAAGATTCTCTCTGCATTCGATGTTTCAGTTTTAATTCCATTAAGACCAGATGATAATACTTGTTCAGTCAGTCGAGGAGTTGCTCCTGAGAAAGTACCAGAGAGAGCCTAGTACCCCTAAGGAATAGAAGGACCACCGTATAAAAATGTTTCCGGTGTTTGGGAAAACATAGATGACTCTCCTGACATGATTGATGAAGGATAGTAACCTCTGGGCGTAGGATGAAAAGGAATTCGAGGTGGTGAAAAAGCAAGACCTGGGTTTTATAAAAAAATTGTCAAAGATAAATACCAAGCATCACTCCTAATAGGGCTGTAGAAAATAGATTCACTCTCCCTAAGATTCAAAGACTGTGGGGATTCAAGAAGAGTTACTTATTTGTCTGGACTGGCAATTTCTTCAATAGAAATGAGGCCAGATGGAAGATCTTCAGTAATAATATTTCTTACCCTAGGTGAACCAGAATCACTAGAAGTTGGAGTAATAAATCTCGAGGATATTTCCAAAACAGAAGGTTCAGTGTCAGGCTCAGAAATTTCAGGTTCTTCAGCTATTTCACTGGAAGGAGAAATACTACTAGTAACTTTAGAAACTGAAATCGGCTCTTGAATATGCTCTGTTGTGGGTATTTGATGATCAAGATGAACAACTATAGATGAACATCCGACTTCTGTTGATCTAATTCTACCGCTACTAGATGATACTAGAGCACGCAACCCTTCAAGTTGACTTGGTGTATACTCAGGGGGCTTCCCTTGAAGTCTCTGGGACTGTCTCAGTAATTCTGCCACGATTAAATATTAATCAATCACACGTAAACAAAGAAAATTTTAATAAAAACACCTAAAGTCTCTAAAGGAACAAAGAGCTGAATCGCACGCCTAAAAAATCTAAGAGTTCAAACCATGCACAAACAGTAACTTCCCATACTAAAACACTAGTTGGTGATGAAATCAAACTTAGTAGAAGTTTAATACAGAAAGGGAGGTTGGAACAGTTACCTTGACAACCTGCTTAATGAAACAGACTGGCACAAGTTTCTTCACAAAACCATCTCGCATGAAGAAACCCCCCCAGAGAGTCCAAGTGAGTCTAGTTGACGTCTACTCCAGGTACAATGAGATCTTTCCTTCACTGTCACCTTAGGAAATAATATTAAGTTTATGGACACTAAGGTTACCGACAGTAACAAATACAACTGGGGGAACAATCTACGATCCGATTCCACGCGCAAGGGCAGAGTAACAAAGCTCAATCCCCTTGAAGGCTCCTCGACATGGTCAATCCGAGGTTTACCAACAAGTGACCCATAACTCCTCGACAATGGTTAATCCGAGGTTTACCGTTTGTAATGCGCGCAAATATTCTATCTTTCCCAATGAAACATAATTGATTTTCTCAAAGGTTCGGACATGATCTCGTGATTAACTCCTTTAAGAGAAGCTTCCCAGATTGTACCAATTACAATTGGATTTATCTCCTACCGCAAGATTTATCTACTTGTTTGTTTTTACTATCTTGGAGAGTTAATTACTCCCTACTCCAAGATACTAGCCTAAGCTATATTGGTGATAAGAGCCCTAGAAATAGAAAAGATTACTAGATCAATTTTAATTAAGCGTTGTTTTTATGGGCTGTTCTTTAAGTCAATAGTTATGGAAATGAAACTTTGATGGTGTGAAGACTCGACTTCCAAACACACTAAAAAATGCACCTAAAATGATAAACAATTCGTTTTTCTTTCAATGAAATTCTAGCTAAAGAAAGAGTTCGAGAATGCAATTTCTTTAAGAGACAATTATTTGTTTGAACATGAAAAATAAATGAAAAGAAAATCTTTTTGTTTTTTCAATAAGAACTCAAAACGAGACAAATAATCAATGCTCACAATAAATCCCTTTCTCTTTCAAAACTCGAAACTACAAAAACCAACTTTTCTTTCAAAAGAAATTTACAAGTTCTAAAAAGCACTCAAAAATATGAAAAACTAATTATTTTGAGATCTACAAAATTTAAAAATCTAATTGAATAAAAGCTTTAATTTTTTTTTTTGAGAATGTTTTGCTTAGTTGTTCAGCAAACTAGGGATTCATTTTCCCAGAATAACAAATAAATCAAAAAACATCCAGATATGTTTTCTTTTGTAAAAATGAAATTCAGAACTTATAACAAAGTTTGTTGAAAGATTTGCTAAGAGAAAACTAGATCTATTTCTCAAAAAGAATGAATTTCACAACCAAGTCAGACTCATCAAGAAGATAAAAGATACCAAGGTGATCTAAGGCACTTTTAAGCTTCTCATATTTGGGTCACTACGGAGACAAAGCGAAAACCACTCTAAAAATGCAAAACTTCTAGAAAATCATTCAAAAAAAAAGTGCTATGAAACTCATTCACAAGAGATTTTCGACAGAAAACATACAGATTTGGGCAAACACTAGGAATCCTAAATCAAATATAAACTAAACTGAAAGAAGAAATCTAAGTTTTTCAAAACTTTTAACAGGGTCTGCAACAATGTGCGGTCCCCAGAAAAGTTCAAGAAAAACAGAAAAGACTTCAAAACTTTTCAAAGCAAAGTAAATCTAAGTTACCCAAGCCTGTAAAAATCAGTAAAAAATCAGAAAAAAGAATTTTTTCAAATCAAAACAAGTTCTTTCCCCAACGGAGTTGCCAATTTATTGGCTAGATAAATCGATCTTGCGGACAAGATCGATCTCCCTAGTGTCAGAAGACAATCTAGCAACAAACGAACAACTAAGTTTATCTTTCTCTAAATATATTCGTTTTACAAGTAAATGCTATAAAGGTGTCGATCCTACCTTAGATCCAAACGCTTATTTGCAACCGTAGTTCTTCCGTCGCAACAATAGTTCTTCCGTCGCTTGAAAGTGTCGTCTTTTAAGACCTGCAATCACAAACAAGCAAATATTAAATAGCACATGTATAACAAATAATTATAAAACATACCTATCATAGTGATCAAGGAATCTATGAAATAAACGATCAAACGACAACTTATTGAAATAAAAAATCGAACGACAATTTATTGAGAAAAACAAACTTGATTGTATTAACTTTGAAATAATAGAAGAACCTTACAACCTTAGCCTTGATGTTGAACAGGCCTTCCCGGGGTCCGAAGCAAGAGTTTCCTCTACTTTGATAAGTCTTGCACTCTTCCTCCAGGAGCACATAGAGGTATGTGATATTTCCTCACAAAAGCTTAGCAGAAAGGAGTCTAAATCTCAACAACACTTCACCTCAATCACACCCTAAAGCTTGAACCCGCTTTGAGGCTACCCAATGCCTCTTTTTATAGTGCAAATGAGGAGGTTAGGGTTCCACCTATGAAGGGATAGAATCCTCCTTCAAAGGGATAGGCTCCTCACATCAAGGGGTTAGCTTCTTAAGGTGTGGGATGCATGAACCTTACAAGAGCATACTCACCCGAAAAAATCTCATCCAGAAGCTTCTAGAATTGACCAAAAATCAGCTTTTTCACTTTACTTTCTCGCCCTTTTGACTTTGACAGTGGTACACATGCATTACACAGAGAAACTACGTTCTGGAACGCAGGTAAGCTTCACATTACCTATGTACCCCAGCCAGGAATGCAGGTAAGCTTCACATTACCTGCGTACCCAGGGTTTTGGAGTTTTTTAGGGTTTTTCTCCTGTTTTTAGGGCTCGACATGAGGAGTAGAGGTTGTAAGACTTGCAAAGGAGGTAAGTATGAGTGACAATGAGCTCATACAGTCAGCGAAATGTCAAGGTGATAGTTTTTAGTGCAACACTCACTTATTGGAAGGAAACAAAAAAAATTACCCTAGTGGGTATGGGCTCAAAGGTCTTTGAAATTTTCTTGTGTTTTGCAAGATAGTATTTTAGTTAAGACATTATGTAAGGCTATATACAAGCCACATCACCAATTGTAGTGCTCAAATTTTAAGAATAATATAGATTTGGAATCATTTTTGTTGAAATGCTAAATAAATATGAAGTTATAAAGGCATATTCACTCTTTAACTTTTGTATTAATATGTTAGATGATTTAGTCATAGCCCACTAAAAATTCCAATAACCATGATATCAAAAATAAATAAAATAATAAGAAAATTTATGAGGATATTGGTGTAGTAAATCCCATGTGGCTAGTTATTCTACGCAGTGACTATATCTTGTTGTCTTTATCCTTTTTCTTAGTATCTAGTACATTTTCTATCATTATCAGAGCCACATGAAAATGATTCATGATTATTTAGGCAAATGTTACCTCTTATGAGGATGGAGCCCACGAGGTCCAACAAGATTGGCCCAATTGACCCCGAATTTAGAGAATATTCCTCTCATGGGTTTGTCCTTTGGGAAGATATCCTTTAAATAACCTATTTCATGCCCAAATTTTTCCTTGAACTTATGATTTTGAGTAAAGGCGGCCACTACAGTAGTATTATAGTTGAATCCCTCCTAGGTAAAGAAGGAAGAAAAATACTTGGTTCATGACTTGATTTGAAAATCCAAATAATTTTGTCAAAAAGTATAGACTTTCAAGCTTAAATTTTTGATTCTTGAAGTTCTCTCCTAAAGGACACAATGTTGATCCACCCCTAGGCAAGGGTTCATTTATCATGGATTTTTAAACAAACGTGGATGTTGTGGTGGTTCATGGAAAAGGCCCTTGGTCCTATTATATATATAATTGGATTGAGGAAAATTGAAAATACAAATGTAGTGGAATATAAAGAGTCATAGGTGGATAAGAAGAGCCATTCAAAGGTCTTGGAAGGTGAAACAAATAATCCTCCTCTATGTGTTTATGAATGGGTCACCATCCTTGGAGTTATTCTAATGAGCTCTGGTATTGCAACAAGAATGTTGCAACTCCTAGGGATACCAACTTTAATTATCAACCATGGGTTTGTAAAAACTGAAGAGGTGACAGTGTTATATCCATAGTAAGCTAAATTATACTTAATCTGATTTGAGACAATGGATCAAACCAAGGTAAACATTGAATATGTTTCAAATTAAGTCTAGGTTCTACAAGAAGAGGAATTATAATATACTTGCAAGGAATGTAAATATTGCATAAAAGGAAATTATAATCTACTTGAAAGAAATGTAAATGTTGCATGAAAGGAAATGCTAACCTACTTATAGAGAATGTAAACTTTGCATGAAATGAAATTCTAATCTACTTACATATAATGTAACTGTTGTATGAAAGGAAATGCTAGTCTAATTTCAAGAAATCAAAATTCTTGGAATAAAAACCCTAACTGATTTCATTCAAAGGAGATCCTATGCTATTGACAAAATTGAACAACTGCTTCCCTATACCATTAAATTCATGAATTCAATCACTAACCCTAATTGAAGAAATAAATTTCAGAAATGGAAGGAGAGGTTATAAGTGGTCTTTGATCTTCCTCAAGATTGTTTCCAAAGTCTGGGAGGCATTATGAAGGGATAGGAGGAAAAAATAATTCTTAAACAACAATTATGGTAAGGTTTTGAGGGCTTGTATGGGGTGCTACACGATGCTACAATATTTCCCTATTTTGTTACAAGATTGAATCTAAGAGCATTATGAGGGACATATAGGTGATATGAAGATGAGGAAAATTAATGGAAGGTTGGGAGCCCATATTTCACAAGAAGGGAATGCAAACAATGACCTCTAACAAATATTTTCTGAACTTTTTATGTGCAGGCCACTTGAAGAAGTTGGTGAAGATGGAAAGAAGGGAATTATGGTAGAGTTAAAAGTGAAAATGACAATTATTTTCCATGAAAACTAGTAGAATGAACTTCACACCATAAAAGTTACTCAATCTTGCAAAAAATCTAAAGCATGCTAACAATGTTGATTTCAGAAAATTAAACTAAAAAGGAAAGGTCGAGTTGATTTTATTCAAGATCTATCTACTGCATCAAAGGGAACCTATATTTTTATTCTAGCCAATAAAAAATCCACAACCACACTTCCCACAAGAGAGATTATTGACAAAGCTAAAAAGACAAAATTTCATATAAACAAAACTTGAAAGAAAGGAAATACTACTAACCTAAGCACATGAAATAAAGATGCACAATAAAATGTACAGAGGAGAGAGAATAAAGTGCTTTGGTTGGGTCCTGACCCAAGGGAACTCAACCCTATAAAACAAACTCAGATTGAAGATGAAATAATGCTTTTCATTAATATCAAACAATGCTCAAGTACATGGTGAGAGAATTGAGAATGACAAGTACAAGCTCCTAGCTCTAGCAATCTCTATCCTTCTCTAAAAGTTCAAATCCTACTGAGCTTGTGGGCTCTTATACTTATATAAAAATAGTGAGGGGGAAACCTCCTTGGAAGGAGGACTCATTCCCTCAAAATTCCCTATAAAATTGGATCTAGACCCCTGATATACTTGCAATTATTGAGTGGAGTAAATTCTCCAATAGGTAGCCTAGTTGATTGGTGAGTTAATGTAGGGAACGAGCCTCCTACATTTCTTCTAGGTTCCTCCAACATAATTTTTCTGCAATAAACACACCCTTTTCCTGTGCATTAATCATGTTATGCCACAAGATATGATAAACATCCTTTAATCTCCCTAATAAAAACATTATAGTAAAAATAGGTGTTATCAAATGGAAGGAGACAGGTAAATGTCTAATGAAGGATGGCCAATAGGGCCTTGATGTATACCTATTAATGAGGCCCATCATCATCCCCAAACTGAAGGTGTTTCTCATCCTCTGAGAAAATCATCCACTTAATTACATCTGATTCATAACCCTTGTGGAAACCATGACATTTCGAGGTAACTCTGACCGGGTTCCCTCTTGAGGGTGGAACCCTACATTCTTCTCTATCTTTGTCCATTCTTGTTTCTCTTCTTCTTTGTCCTTTATTTATTTTACTCCCAGTAAAAAAGCACGGTTGAAATTAATCCCTTTGAAATATTCTCTTATACAAGGGTGTTTTCTCCAAGGAATTCCTCAATCTCTTTGCAGAGTGATACAATATAATTTTTAAGCTATGTGGTAAAGAGTGCCATATCCTCTGACAAGCCTGCAAAGTCTCGGTTCCTAGAAATCTAAAAATGTCCTAAGTTTAGGATGGCTTGTTCCTATTTTTCTATGTAGAGTGGTGCTAATTTGGGGTCTTCAGAAATGAGTCTATGGTTGCCAATGACAAGGTGACGGGCTCTCAATTCTACTATGATCCATAGGGGTTCATAAATCTCTCTATACATGACCGTTTTTGGCTATTCAACACTTTCTTCTTCATTATTCAGCCAAGATTCCAATGACATCAATTTATACATCTCCCATCCTATAATTGGGATCCCATAATTTCATATCAGTTAGTATGATATTGTGCACATAGAATTCCGCTATTTTAGCTGTGTCCTCCACACTAGATCTATAAAAAAATTCAATGAAATTTTTGTAGACATGGAAATGAAGTGAACCATATTGTGCTAGATTCTTGATCTGAAGATGAAGCCACTATTATTTTAGGAACATGACATATTATTTTTAGGGGTGTTTGCATTAGATGGCCTCCATAGTCAAGCCTTCCACAGTGGCAATCTTCCCTTCTATCTCCTACAATTTATCATACAATTTATTGTTTTCTATCTACAACTATTCCCTCACATGTTCCTCTCTTAGTGTCAAATCATCCATCTCCTCACCATCCTTTTAATTGTCTCTTCCATCAGGCCCACATCCTCAACTCCCTTGGAATTTGCAATCTGCCTCCATCGCTGGCTTCTACTTTTTTCTCTTTCTAGATCGAGGAGGATTGGGACGACAAATTTAGTGGAGATTACTTGTCCTTCCTCATAAAATTTATAATAATACTGATCCAGATCTTGGGGAGGATACCCCCAAGCTATGAAAAATTTAAATACAAGAAATATAGGAGACACCATAAATAAAATCACAAAGAAATTTTTTATTGAAACTGAGAACAACTTTAAAAGCTACATTGTGGTGGAAAATCTGTCCTTTTGCAAAATCTGAATTTTTACTTATATTTTTTTTAGTTACAATACCACAGGTAAATTCCATGGATGTATAAATACAATGGGTGAATGAATACCATGGGTAGATGCCACTTATAATACCATGGGTGGATGCAACTTAGAATACCATGGCTAAATTTCATGGGTAGATGAATACCATGGGTGAATGAATACCATGGGTAGATGCCACTTACAACACCATGGGTAAATACCATGGGTGGATGGCACATTCCATTCATATCTTTCCTCCTTCCTTAAGAAGCAACGGTCCCAATTGTGTGAAGTTCCATCCTGAGAATCCTATGTTGTATATGAAGAGCCACCAAAGAGAAGAGTTTTGTGTGGCTAACCCATAACTGTGATGAATGGAAATCCAAGGATAGAGATACCCTATAATGCTTGTGACCAATTGTGATACTGACAGTGTACGACCTAAAAAATGGAGTTCGATGAAGTCTAGGTTTGTAGATCACCCATAACCATGGAAAACGAACATATGAGGATAGAGATACCTTGTAATTCTTGTGACCAACTGTGATACTAACAGTGTGTGGCATAGCAAATGTACTACGATGACAAGGATTTTGTGCAGTTGACCCATAACTGTGATCCTGACTGTTGATGAAGTAGTAGGTGCCTACATAGCCTGGGGTGGGAGGGAACATATCCAAAGAACCAAAGCTGGATGCTACTATGTTGAAACTAATGAATTTGAAGAAGGTGCCTACTAAAGCAGGGTGGGAGGGCACGTCTCCAAAGGGAAATCGCTTCAAATGATGCTCCAGATATAAAAAATAATTTAAAATGGGCATAACTCGGTCAATATAACTCAAAATATTTATTATAACCTGTTTTTGGAAATAGAATGACCATTATGAACCTTCCCATGTGATTGAAATCCCTATTTGGACACTATGGAAAATTAGATGCACGTTGCAATTGTCCCCCATCACAAAAGTTTTGAAAAAATAGTTGATTTTATATCAACGATATCTCCCTCATATGAACTCCAATTCGACCAATTTTTTGAATTGGGTGATTTTTCAAGACGATGTTAGATCTGCGATCAGTTTTCTCAAACTCTGCAAAAAAACTAAAAAAAATGATAGGAGAGTCGCCTTCCATGAATTCTCGTCAAAAAATTTTCTGCAACACAACTGATTTTAAATCAGCGATATCTCTCTCATCTGGAATATGATTTGGCCGATTTTTTTTTTTTTTGAATTTGGGTATTTTTCCGCAAGGAATCCAGATATATTATTTGTTTTTATAAATTTTGCACAAAATTTTTTAGATATGATCTGCAAATTCGTCGCCCAAAAAATTCCTGCAAAAAAGTGAAAAATAAATAAATAAATAAATAAATTAAAATAAATAAATAAATAAACACACACACACACACACATATATATTTCTTCCCGCTTTTTCGAAGAAAGTGCTCTGTGGAGGTCGTAGCACGTGCATGAATTTTTTTTGAAGATCGTTGCAAAAATTTGAAACTGAAATATGTGTCAAACCCTCATTCCCACGGAGTCGTAACATGAATTTGATACCACTGATCCAGATCTTGGGGGGAGAGACCCCCAAGACCTGAAAAATTGAAATACAAGAAAAAGAGGAGACACCATAAATAAAACCACAAAGATAATTTTTATTAAAACCAAGAATAACTGTAAAAGCTACATTTGGTGGAAAATATGTCGTTTTACAAAATTTGAATTGTTACTTATAGTCTTTTTAAGTTACAATACCATAGGTAAATTCCATGGATGGGTAAATACCACGGGAAAATGAATACCATGGTCAGATGCCACTTATAATACCATGGGTAAATACCATGGGTGGGTGCAACTTACAATACCATGGGTAAATTTCATGGGTAGATGAATACCATGGGTGGATGAATACCATGGGTGAATGAATACCATGGGTATATGCCACTTACAACACCATGGGTAAATACCATGGGTGGATGCTGTTATCACTCCACCAGATTCCCAAGGCTGAGAAGGAATCCCAACAGAGGTAACCACAAACCAAGCTTTTGACATGATAGCTAGCCCTATCAGGCCGGAGAGGGCTCTTTGCAAAAGGGTCACAACTAGGAGGGCTGGAGAAATTAGGGTTTTTAGGCTAGATATAGAGTGCAGGAGGTTGTTTTGAATTGATTTTGGTTGGGGAAATCACTGGATGAAGGAATTAGGTCAAGGAAAGCTAGGTCAGGGAAAAATAATTAGGGTTGTAGAGATCAATGGGGCAGGGTAGGTACAATGCTTATCACTTGAAGAGATTGGTTATGGAATGGTTTTGAAATTGTAAGAAGGTTGAGAAAAGCATAAGACACTACAAGGAAAAGACTCTATAGCAGATGTTTTTGAGGAACCCCTTATAAAAATACTCTAGACATCCATTTCTAGCGGAGGTTACTAGAGGAGGTTGGCAGGCGGAAGTTTTTGCGGATGTTTTTTGTCTGGTGCGCTTATAACCGTACACCGCACCAGTGCGTTCGACAAGAGAAAGCACCATTGCCCACAAAACATTGGCACACCGGACACCGTGCGCTCCGTACACACCCGTCCAATGTGTCATATTACTTTAGCGCACCAATGCTTTACAACTCTTCCGCAGCGGTGCCTCATAAAAAAGCGCACCAAAACAGAAACCACCCAGTGCGGTATTAATCAACCGCACTGGTGCGCCCATAAAAACCCTGTGCATTGAAAGATGGTTAAATAAAAAAAATTACGGCCAAAAAACTGCATTTTTCACTTTTCTCACTGCTCCAGAGCGCTCAAGCACCAGTGCAATTTTTCCTAGTCCGAGCCGCCCTGACATCGGTGCTACCATTGCACCCATTGCACGCACTGCTGCTGTGCATTGCCCACCAATCTCCAGCTTGAATTTTGCAAAACGGTGGGAAAATTTTCTTTTGCAAATTCTGCAGTCAATATGCCTCCTCAACGGCCAAATGTACATGTATTTTTCTTGTTTTTCCATAATTAAGCCTTTTAGCGGATTGAAATTTCAAATAACCTTAAAATTAACCATTTAAAAGAAAAAAAAATTGTCGTGCTGTGCGCTCGAGCCGTTCGGCTCACAACGGTTTGCGATGCTGCCTGTAAATTTTGAGGTTGCACCGTAATCGGTGCTAACGGTATCTGCACAAGTTTCGGGGCGGTGGCGATAGGTGCACCGTGTTATTTTAACATTTTTAAAAAAGTGCGGTGCGGTCGTTTACCCAGCCACATCATTGATCATGTGGAATAGCGGCAACACGATGCATTGACTAAAATATACGCCCTAGGGAGGGTAATGTTGTCAGTGCACCGTATTCTGCATTTCGACAGGGTCAACGGTGCGGCGTGGTAAACTAGTGCTAACGGTATTCGCACCGGTTTCGGGGTGGTACCAAAGGCACACCTTGTTTTTTTAATTTTTTTTAAAAAGTGCGGTGCAGTCGGTTACCCGGCCGCACCGTTAACCTAGTGGAATAGCGACAACGCGGTGCGTTGACTAAAATATTCACCCCAGGATAGGTATTTTGTCAGCGCACCGCTTTCCGTATTTCAACAGGGTCAACAGTGCAGCCTGGTAAAAGACCGCACCATTGACTATGTAATGATGGCAGGAGGTCGGTTCGCTGACTTAACTATACACCCCGGGGCATAGAATTTTGTCAGTGCACCGCACTCCTGACATCGTACATAGTCAACGGTGCGTTACAAATTTTTGGGAGCACCGTTGTCGGTGCGTTGAATATTATTTGGTGCACCATCGCCAGTGTGCTCCACAAAAATATGCATCGTGACCGGTGCATTACTATTTTTTTTGGCGCACCAACTTTTTTTTTTTGTTTTTCCAAAAAAAAAATATATGTATATTTCTAAATACATGTCTCGTTTAATTAAAAAATTGTATTTAGTATGTCAATCATTTAGAGACGTGAAAGGAGACAAGAGGGGGAACAACAGTAACAACATGTGGACCAATATAACATGGTTTTCCTGTGGGAGACATGAGAGAGGGAGAGAGGCGTACCATCACCCTATTACAACAACTACCCAGGGGCTCCTAAGGCAGGTAGGCCTCCTCAAGTTCTACGAGGAGGTTAATTTCATAAAGGGCCATGGTTTGTTTTTGAGACATCTTATCCGAAGGTGGAATGCCCACCAACAGGCTTTCTGGGTTGGTCTTAACCAGTGGTACACACCCACTGAGGAGGATATATATTTCATTACAGGGCTATCGAGGAGAGGGGTGTATTTTACCTCGTTCCCAAAGGTTCCAGCTGGCTATCTAGCATGGAGTCAGTTAGTGTACTCCCATAGATACATTGGAGCATCAATATTGTCTCCTTCATATTTTCAGGTCGTGGGAGGTCAGTTACGTATTGGTGCATTTGGTAGTGAGGAGGTGAGGTGCCTCTCACTTCTCATTTCGACCATTTCACACAATACCAATGACGTGAAACACATTAGTTGCTCACTTCTATATTATGTTGATTCTTTAGTATAGGAGCCATGACTTGTCAAGTGGTTTGCCATTTTTTTGCGGCAGTTCTGTACAACCTTAGATAGATGTTGTGCTCATGCACAAGGGAGGGTCAAATTCCCTTTTTCTTCAGAGCTTTTTTGTTTATTTTTTGAGTGGTTTCTAGAGACGAGGCCCATTTTTTTTTCGACAGCCTCGTAGGCCAATGTTCGAGGCATAGATGCACATGTGGGGGCAGATGATGCCCAAGAGGGGCGAGAATGTATTTCCAACGAGGATATCGAATGATGCACTGGAGTTTCTAGCCAGTGTTGACGAGCATCCCTTCATTATGGTCCCTTGTCCTTATGCGGGTTTGGATTGGCGAGGGTGTGCCAACATCCTCTTCACAGCTGATGAGCCGCCGGATGATAGAGGTAATATTACTGTTTTATTTAAATTTATTCTAACATGTTTTTTAACTTGTTTTTATTAAATTGTGTAATGAAATTGTCTAATTATTGTTGTGTACTTGTATATATTTTGTAGACATTGGGTCTTTTGATGGCGAGGACATGCTGGCACCACCACATGATCCAGGTGTGGATCCTGATAATGATTAGGGCATGCTAGATGCTGAGGATCATCAGGAGGCCGGTGCAGAGAGACCTGCTCCTACTAGTGCGCTGGTATCGCCTTTTGCTAGGCGCGGTCGGCTTGATAGCAGATACAAGATGGAGTTGGGTGACCAACTCACTGCATTGATTATTGAGGTGGGCATCAGGCCTACTCATATGAGAGACATACATGCCAATGGTAGGCTGTTACAGATGTGGAGAGACATGTTGCGTGACATGTAAAACTTGATGCGGCATGTCGTAGGAGCTATGGCCTTAGTTACGCAGCTAAGGAAGAATGTTGCATGTTATAGGTGTGGTCGAGATGCAGCACGTGATCAACAGTCCGCGAGTAGTGACTCATCATCTCATGATCGTTCACCTCGCGCCGCACCATATGAGCAGCCTCCACTAGTATCTAGCAGCAGTCATCATGGAGATTAGGCTGGACCATCGGCCACGTCCAGTTAGTAGCCTGCAGCATCCAACAGTACTCATGATCATGAGCAGACTGGACCATCAATCTTCGAGGTTGCACCATTGACTGAGCAGACGTCGACTAGTACTGCTATTGATGTTGTACCACCAGCTAATCCATGACATTTATATTACAGTTTTATATTTTTGACATTATTCAGTTATATATATATATATATATATATATATATATATATATATATATATATATATATATATATATATATATATATATATATATATATATATATATATATATATATATATATATATGGTCCATGTATTTTATGTTCATGTTGCAGTTGTACTTAATTTACATGTTGGTGATCATCATGATGTGTATATTGTTAGGTCATGTTAGATATGTTCATTTAATGTGCAACTTGAAGATAGATGTGTATGTGATAGCATGAGTTATTTGACATGGGATGTATATTTGATGTTTGTGTTGTGATGATGTTAATATATAATGTTAATTGTGTTTTGTTAGATCATCATGATCAAGATGATGTTAGTGATTTTGAATGTGTTTTTTAGTCAAATATGATGTTTGTACGATGGTTATCATGAACGTGATGTTTATTAATTAATTTAATATTAAATGATCATGATATTGTAAAATTGTAATATTTGTAATTATAATTGTATGTAAAATTTTAAAATTGTAATTGTAATGGTATATATGTAAATTTGTAAAATTGTAATTGTAATTATAATTTTTTAATTTGTAAAATTGTAATTGTATATATGTAAAATTCTAAAATTGTAACTGTAATTGTAAAATTGTAATTGTAGTGGTATATATGTAAATTTGTAAAATTGTAATTGTAATTGTAATTTTTTAATTTGTAAAATTGTAATTGTATATATGTAAAATTCTAAAATTGTAATTGTAATTCTATGTGAAATTGTAAAATTGTAATTGTAATTGTAATTCTATTTAAAATATTTGTAAAATTTTAATTGTATTACTGTGAATTGATTGTAATTGTATGTAAAATTCTAAAATTGTAATTGTATGTGAAATTGTAAAATTGTAATTGTAATTGTAATGTTAATTGTAATTGTATGTAAAATATTTGTAAAATTTTAATTGTTTAATGTGAAAATTTTAATTGTATTAATGTGAAATGATTTTATTAAAATTTTTAAATTTGTAAATTTGTAAAATTTTAAATAATTGTAAAATAATAAATCTAGAATAATATGAATTATTGTAACATAATAAAGTTTAGAAAATAATGCAAATAAATTCATGTACTTTAGAATTATTATTATTTTATTATGATCTTAGATAAAAAAAAAGAACTAATTTATACAATACACCATTGTTTTTGAGATCAACGTAATTGCAAATTATCAAGTGAAATATTGATTTTAACATTAACACAATGCAAACTACCAATTAATTCAAAATACATATTATAATGTTTCGGAAAACCCATCTTAAAAAGTATAAATATTGATGAAATTACACTTGTACCATATCACTCTCAGTTCTCATGATCACCCTCATTATCTTCCAGCTCGCATGGCATGATAGCACTATTGTTCTCAAAAACATGTTCTGATCTAGGGTCATGTGTCAATACGAACCACCAATCCCTATCCAACACATCTAGGTAAAAAAACACCTGGTTGCAGTGTTTGGGGAAAACATAGGGCATCTTAGCTTCATCCCACATCTTTCTAGAGTTGATACATATCAGCCTACTATCATGATCTTCCTTTACATTATTCCGATCAAAGGTGTCCCACCACTTACACCTAAAAATAACACATTGGAAAGAAGAGAAATCCACTTAAATGATCTCTTGTATCTTTTCGACGTAACCTAATGTCCCTCGTACTAGGTTTTGATCACGGTGGCTAGATCGACTAGATTGATCGAACTCCACTGCCACTCCATAGTCTTGTGTGATGTTTCTAGCATCGGCATTTTTTGTGCGAAAATGGTGTCCATATGCCCACATAGATGGGAACAAATGCACCTATTATAAAAACTTTAAAAAAATCATAGTGTCATGTGTCTTATAATAACCCAATAGTTAAAACATGAAATATAGATGTCTTATAAGTTTCAAATTTACATATAAATTAAAAATATTATTACCGAGTTGCTGCACCCAATCCCTACATTTTGCGCATCCTCTTCAACACACGGGTAACGACCGGTTGCACCGTATTTCTCTTTGTCTTGGTCAGCAACCCAACTGTTGGGGCATATTTTTGGCATATTTTATTTTAAATAATTAGGATAAGGCACAGTTCTACCATTCAACTGTTTGAATTCTTTCCTGTCACTATCCCATTTCATCCTCTTTTGTTTGTACAATGCGACCCACGGTTGTGTCGCTTCAGAATTGCAAAGAATGAATTTATTGATTGCTTCAATTTCTGCATTCGCTGATGAAATAAAACCATCATTATATAGTAGTTAGAGATCAAAATATACATTATATTGAAGTTCAACATGAATATTAAATTCGTGTAAATTTGAAAAATTATAAGTCGCTTACTCATTATCAAGCGCTTTTTTCCACTCGTTTGGAGAAAATCCCCTTCTCTTTTGTCTTCATCCCTTTCATCATCCCAAATCATCGCACTTGGTCTGTTGTCGATCTGCTTGATGTACTCATTGGCATGATAGAAAGACTCATATGATATGTACCCCTTTGCCATAGACCCCTCAGGTTTTGCACTTTGTCGAACAAAACCTTTCAATTTCTTCATGTACTTCTCTAAGAAGAACAACCAACGAAAAGAAACCACCCCAACTAATTCAACCTCATCTACTAGGTGGATTAGAAGATGAACCTGTAAGTCCATGAAACTCGTCGGTAGTTCCTTCTCAAACATACAAACAATCTAAACTATCTCTTGACGCCATCGTGGAATGCTAGCCACATGAATCTCCTTTGACGTGATCCAACGTAAAAATGTAGATAATTTAGATATGGTACATCCTAGGTATTGAGGGAATTCATGTTTCACACACCCACGCACGAACAAAGGATAATGACACTGCAAAGTTATAAACACGTGCAATAATATACAAACTTAGTTATGTTTTATGATCCCCACAAGGGATAAAATTTATTAATATAACAAATAATAAAATCATGCTTTTGACATTATACGTACTCTTAGAAGATTCAAATGGTCATGCGATTTCAACCCTGACAAATGGTCATCCACAGTGAAGCAACACCATAATGAAGACCCATATGAAGTTGGCACCCTCACACCCATTATAATTTCCTTTGCCAAAGAAATATCATCTTTTTTTAAAATCCATGGGACATCACCTTCTTTGAAAAACCATGAATTAGAGGGACCAATGCTACCTCTGATCCCGTACTTTCTAATCGTCTTGGCCAATGTTTCTTTTAGTTTTTGAAGTAATAAGATCTTTCCTAAAAACCAATGTGTCACTTTATTTCGATGATATGTGCCTCCATAAAGAAGATGAAACATTTTTAAATATATGCATGGGATCTAATAAGTGGGTAATCTTAAGATGCTCCCAATATGGGAGGTTATAAAGGATAGATTTCCTTTTCATCCCAATGGGCAATTTCTCAACATAGGTGTCGAAGAATTCTGGATCATCGAACATAGGCTCCCCATTTGAATCAAACATTTCTATGAACTCCTTCTCCTTCTCTCTCACATATTCTCTAATCCATTCAGATGGTGTCGTTATTGGAGGCCTTTGGGTTCTCTCTCATTTACCATTGAAAGCAGATGTTGCTCTTCTGTAAGGGTGTTCTTCTGGGAGGAATACCCTGGAGTAATCATACACTAGCTTTCGTAGGTCCTTGGACCATCTAGATTTCAGAGAAGGTCTACAACATTTACATACAAAATACCCTTTTGTTACATGACCCGCGAGATTATTGTATACAATTGATATGCATGTCACATTAAAGAGTATCATGAAGATCAGAACAAATATTACAATGAATTAAATAACTAATATGTGAAAGAATATTGTTACATATATAAACAAATAAATAAATTAAACATGTAATTTACCAGAGCAAACTCCTAAGCCTGGATAATCATGTGTCGTGTAAGCACATATTCCATACAACGTAAAACTACTCTCTGCTGCGATGGGTCTTGATACATCATATACATTTATCGCATCCCATAATTCCTTCAATTCATCTACCAGTGGTTGTAAGTAGACATCCATATCCTTCACTTGTCTTCTACCAGGGACTATGAGAGCCAACATAAGATGTTCATTCTTCACGGACAATGATGGGGGGATATTATTATTGATCACTACTACAGGCCAAACAGAATAGTTGGTGTTCTGGAGGGAATATGGGTTGACGCTATCCATGGCTATGCTGAGTCGTAGACTTTGTACTTCATCCATGAATTTTTTGGGCCATGTATCCTCTATATGATTCATGGCTATTGAATCAGTTGGGATTCGCATAACTCCCAACTCACTTCTGTGTGAGGCATGCCATCCCTGCAACATAGCTAATACTTTGCAACGAAAGAGCCTTTGAATCCTTGGGATTATAGGCATGTGCCTCAATATCTTAAAAGGAGGACCAGTACGTGATTTACCCTTCTTTTTTTATTTATCATACCTATCATGCCCACATTTCGGACACATCTCTTTGTCTGCATATTCTCCTCTAAATATAATACAATCATTTGGACATGCACGATATGATATGTACTCAACACCCAAAATTTTCAACAAATTCTTTGCCTCTTCGCAGCTACCGGGCAAGACATTATCACTCGGAAGAACCTTATATTTGAATAACCTGTAGCTGGTGATCATGGAAAAATATATTAATAAATGTACATTAATGTTGATATGATTATTAACGTTCATAAAATTTACCATTTGTAATTTTCATTGCAGTGTACTGATTATATTTCAAATTTATATAAGGGAGTAATTTATGGTAACTTACCTCAAAAGTTCCGAGAAACATGCATTCGACAAGCCAAAATTTTCTTTCAAGTTGTATAGTAACATCGTTGTCCCCAAGTAGGTAGACTTTGACTGAACGCCAGGTCCAAAGAAAGGGGTGGTGGAAGAAAATTTAAGGCTTTCAAAAAAAGTGTCAGCGATATGAGCATCATCCCCTAGCTAATCATCGTTTTGGAATGCATCTAACAACATTGTCTCCATGGAAGTCGTATCCCTTAAGTAATCATCCATACCGACCTCTATTTTATTGCCTCCATTTCTAGCTTGTGAAGAACTACTATTTTTGTAGTCATTCCTAATTGGTGAATCTGGACATAGCGGGAATTGAATCGATGGTTGATTCAACCATTCTTGGTATTGTTCATCTCCAATTTTTTCTCTTGATTCAGTCTTCTCTCGATTTGAAATTGTCATGGGGTGCAACGAAAGATGGTAGGTAGGTCGCTTATCATCACTAGACTCCTAATAATTAAAAAAAAAAATTTGAACAAGATTAGTACAAAATATATGATATCAATTAGTAACCACGTTGACAATATTGCATGATTATAAATTGGTTTGACGTTGAAATAATTACATTAATAAATATACCAAACAATTATAATTATTACCGTCATTGTCCTGGGATTGTGGCTAGGAGATGCAATATTGTTACAATTGGCAGGGTGAAGCGACTGTCAATTTTCATCTACCAAACGCGTCTTGCGGTATGCAACTCCTGATAAGAACTTCTGACATTTTGGAGCTGTTTGAATATTTTGTGCATCTGAATTCGATGCTGAATCTGCATGAACCTGCAAATTTGTATACATTATAAATTTAATTAAGCTGTGCATGATTGACATGGATAAAAAGCATAAATTCAATTAGTTAATGGAAATATAAATGAAATATGAAGTAAATATTATATCTCGAGATGGATAGGGAGAACTCCGCGATGGACTTTGAGAAATATTATGGAACGAGCTAGATTTTGAAGAATTGTTCATTCGATATAATTATGATATTTTCTCCCTGCATTTGAGCAAAATCAACAATAAATTTTGGTGCACACACCTAAAAGTAATTTCGGTTGCTTAAAAATGGACTTCTTGTTATCGGTGCTAATGTACAGATCACCGCACCAGTGCGTTTTTGGTACTATGCACCGATGTCGTTTTATAAACAGACGCACTGGTGTGGTTCTATTAAGTGATGCACTAGTGACGAATAACCACAAATAAAAAAAGCACAACTTTATTTTCTTTAACTGAAAAAAAGCGGTAAATTGAAAAATGGGCAGAAAAATATTTTCGAAAATCTAATTTCATAAAAAATTTCTTTAAATACTAAACAATTTTCATTATTCACTATTTTTGCAAAAAATTTCAGCCAGAGATTTGCAGGAGACATACCTAGAGAAAACAAAGCACGAGAGCACTGTGGAGTAGGGAAATACGTTCGAACAGAAGTATTCAGACAATAAAAATTCCAAACCTCTAGTGATTCAAACCCTGTAGCATAGAATTTCAAAGGATATCATGTGTAGGTTTTAACACTGTACATAAATCATCTACAAACGAATATTAAAATATAAAATAAACAATAGCGAGAGCATAAAACATAAAATAGATAAACACAAAGATTTTCCCCTGGATCCCAAATCGGGATGGCCAACTTGATTTTTCATTATATTCCTTTTAGTGTTACAGCACACATATATATATGTCGAAGCATACATAAACCCCAATCCATTAACACTGGATTAGAACATAATCGTAGTTCCCTTGACCAGATCTACAAAATACTGGGGGCTGAAAACCATCGTACCCCAAAACCATATGCAAACCCATGCACAAAACCATGGGCGGGTCTGTCCACCGTGTTAGACTCAGTCTTGTCAGTCCTCTGTCAGAGTCAAATTCACCAAAGTTCATTTCTCGTCATTTGCAGTCATAAATGATTATTTTGGTCAAAATGAGGCTTTTAGTTTCTGAGTTTAGGGTCTTGTCTTCTGAAATGTCATATGTAAATAGTTTCAAAGGCAGCTCTGTCACCTTATTATCTTCAACAGCTTTAGCAACCCTGCAACAGATAGACAAGAGTTATCAGTCCAAATTTATAAAATCAGCGAAAAGACAAAGGCAGTGTTTAAAAGCAAAAAATGGCATAAAATTAGTGGTATACACATTGCTAGGGCAGAATATCATAAAGGCAATGCCAGCAGTCAATTCGCACCGCTTGAGCCCAAGTCTTCAGCAGGACAGGTCCTCTATTCTACATTCAGTCAAATGGAATCGAATAATATTGGATGAGGCCCATTTTATCAAGGATAGAAGCTGCAGCTGTTGTATTGGAGATCCGGGTTGTGGCAATGACAGTGGCGAAAAGTTTTCTATTTTGGGGGGCCACATTGACTCGATTGGATCGAAAAGCCCCTCACTACTATGAGGATGGATATAATGACTTTAATACCTTTTATATGCAGGCAGCTTCAGGGACAAAAGGGGGCTCAAGTGGGTCACCAGTAATTAATTGTGAGGGTGAAGCAGTTGGATTAACTGCTGGAGGGTATTCTAATAGTAGATCTTCTGCGTTTTTTCTTCCATTGGATAGAGTGGTAAGGGCATTGAAAATTTTGCAGGAGTGCGGCGGTACTGCAGTCTATATTTCTCAAGGCACACTCCAGATGACCTTTTTTCACAAGGGATTCGATAAGGCACGTCGGTTAGGGCTTCAAGGCGAGACTGAGGAATTAGTGAGACAGGCTTTTCTTGCCGAGACATGAATTCTTGTAATAAAGTCTGTGGTGCCTGGAGGTCCTGCTGACAAGATGCATTTAGAGGCAGGGGATGTAGTTGTGAGTGTGAATGATGAGTTTGTAACACAATTCTTGAATTTGGAGACGATTCTAGATGATTATGTTGTAAAGTCTATAGATTTAGAGGTTGAAAGGTGCGGTGATCCTGTAAAAGTTAATTTGGAGGTCTAGGTCCAGATTATTTCTTCGAAGTCAGTGGTGGCGTGATTCATCCTCTATCTTACCAACAGGCTAGGAATTTCTTCTTCAATTGTGGTCAGGTATATGTTGTGGAACCAGGATATATGTTGTCAAGAGCAGGTGTTCCTTGTCATGCCATTATTAAAAAATTAGCGGGGAAAGAAATGAGGCAAGTGGAAGATTTTATATCTGTTTTCTGCAAGCTAGCTAGAGGATCACGCGTTCCGCTGGAATTTGTGACACACGAAGATGGTCATCCAAGTACCTCTGTTCTTGTCACTGTTGACAGACATGAATGGTATTCAGAGCCTCAACTCTACACTCGAGATGATGTGAGTGGATTCTAGAAAAAGAGACCTGCGTCCTCAATTCATGATGAAAAAATGCACAAGTATCATTAGACACACAATTTGTTAGTGTGGAGGGCGATTCATCAGAAGTCTTGGAAAATAACTTGGATAATAATGCTTCAATTGCGGAGTGAATTATTGAGGCAACCTTTGTCATGGTTGAGGTTGATATACCCTTAATTTGCATGATTGATGGTGTGCATGCTCGGCATTTTTCAGGAACAGGGGTGGTGGTTTATCATTCTAAAACTATGGGGTTAGTTGTAGTGGACAGGTATACAGTGCCCATTTCTATATTAGATGTCATGTTAGCATTTGCTGCTTACCCAGTGGAGATACCAGGAGAGGTTGTTTTTGTACACCCTGTACACAATTATGCATTAGTAGCATATGATCCTGCAGCAAACTTGATAAAGAAACCCTTGGAAAAATACAATGCGGGTGTTTTCTTTCTTTTTGTTTAGTTTGGGCATTGTGCAAATTTAATTCTCTGTTGGTTTCTCTGCATCGAGCAGATGCGTTTCACTATTTTGCATTCATGCTCTCATGTCTCTCGAGCAAGTAAATAGAGTGGGAATGTAGTGCTGTGCGTAAAATATCTTGCTACCGGAGGAGCGCGACGCGTTGGCATAGCGCGCGACGCATAAGATTGACGCGGCGCGTAGAGAATTTCAAGAAAAAATCCATTAGTTTCATTTCTTCTGCTCCAAATTCCAATCTAGAAATTCTCACTGCGTTCACCAAGTCAGGTCTTTCTGTTGTGCAGAATGCGGAGGCTGAATTTCATCGGGGTTTGAAGGAACTTGTTCGGGATTATCTTAATACCCGCATGGCCTGTGCTTCTTGCAGCAATTCTAATGAGTCAATTATTGATACTAGTAACTATGGCAGCGATGGCATTCATCACCGGCGTTTAAAACATGTGACTGAGCGGTGCAATAATATGTCGACTCCGCGATTTGTTGTAGAGAATAATGGATAACATACATTCTCAGTCAGTATCTGGGGAGGGTGTGAACCTCAGGCAAATTTTCATCAATGAACTGTTTACATTTGCTCTGAAAGCGGTCATAGGCCGGGACATCGAATCCATATACGTTGAAGAGATAGGCGGTAATTTGTCTAAATCTACGAGATATTGGTGGCTGATCCCATGAAAGGTGCCATTGAAGTGGACTGGAGGGATTTCTTTCCGTATCTGAGGTGGGTTCCTTACTAGCACGTCGAAGAGAACATGAAACGAATGGATAGGAGAAAGAACGCCGTGCTCAGAACTCTGATTGAAGACCAAAAGAAGCTCCTTGATTTTGGAAAGGAACCCAACTGTTATCTAGATATATTGCTGAAGGAAGCGCCACAATTGACCCAACAACAATCGGAGATGTCGATATGGAAGCCATCTTTATTTTAAAATTAGTTTTTATTCGAATGGCAGATGGAAGGCGCAAAGTCAAAGTACGCCTAAATTAAACGTAGCAGAGATAAGAACGGAAGCAGCCTATTTTTATTTTTAGTCACGATTTGATGGCATCCACGCTTTGCCTTTTCATTGGCCATCATAAATTTGCAAATGGAAAATGTAACATAGTTATGTTTTTAGAACAAATCGATGAATCTCTCTCTATTTCTGTAATTTCAGTTGAAACAGTGCCCTTGTTTTTGGGTCGATCTGTTTTCTCCTAGCTGAGTTTTATTTATTGTATGAAAAATCATTTGAGGGGTGTTGGAGAGTTCTGGGAAACGTGTAGAGGGAATAACAGAGAGCTTCATTGTACAGTTTTGATAGAGATTTAATTGGGAGTTGCAGCTCTGTTTCATAAGATCCCTGTGGTAACAACTTAGCATTGTGTTTCTTCCTTTGTTTTCATATGTTTCTCGTTATGTTTATTTTTCATTCATAATCATTGCCTGTTGAATGCTTTTAAGTAGAAAGGTGGAATCCAATGTATTGCTCTGCCTTGGGAAAGTATTCATTTTCTGTGTATCTTCTTCTGTCTGAAAAGCATTCATCACACATGCCCTTTTCAGCCTCTCAACTATCTTTTCATTCCATATAATTTCAATTTGGATGTTTAAGCTCTTGCCTATCTTGCCTCATGAGATAATCTGCGTCTTTCATTTAATTTCCCTGCTCATGCTGTCTTTTTTCCCCATACTGCCCAGAAAACCCAGTCATTTATCAAAATACCCCTTCCTATCTATTTACTAGCCTAAAATCAGTTCCCATTTTTAGTCATCTCGCACCCTATTGCTCATTTTATCGAGATTGACTGGAGAGAGCCCTCTCCTGTCCTCGTAGGGCTAGACACGAGGCTGAGCTTGGTTTGATGTTGCCTTGGACCTCGCCTTCTTTCAGCCTAAGGCAGATTCGAGCGCTAACATAGTGGCGACCATACTGGGGAAGACTTCTCCCCGGTAAAGGATGACAAAGTTCAGATCCGATTGCTGATGGTGGACAGCAGTCAGACACCTGAACGCTGAAACATTCACCTGGCGGCTCCAAATTGATCCAGGGATTCTAGTTTTCATTGATCCATTCATGCAATGGTAGGGTATGTGGCAAACCCTGCTCTTTGTGAAGTTGTAAAAGAGGTTAGAAATCAGTTAGCAGATTTTGAAATTGATGAAAGATTTTTCAGTGTCGTGCTTCAATGTTTGAAATCTCCGAAGTTTCCTCTTGAAGCTAAAACTGGTGTCCGCGAGTTAGTTGTTGAAAGATTTGAGAAGGAGATTCAGTATTTGAATGATCAAATCCAATCATATGAATTCCGAGATCCCAAAAAGTTTTTGGAAACTCTCCCTCCTTCAAAACAAGAAACCATAGAGCTGCCTGTAGATGTTGGCATTGACAGTGTGCAGCTGGAAGTATGTATTGCAGAGTTGGGGCAGCAAACAGAGTCTGGCTTTTGCGATCCTATTGCAACGTACATGGAAATGTTTTTCAGTTTGACTGATAGATCAAACTGTCCTTTACATGACCAGACTCATTATGCGCGTGTATGGCTGCCAGCAATTACATCTGTGTCTTGGTGTAAGCATTATTAAGCAACATCCTTCTCACATCTGCTGGATTGGTTACATTGGAAGGCCCATTACACATGATTGTACATATTTCATCCGTATGCAGGTGGTTGTCATCATGATTTCAAATCTTGATGGACTGCTACCCTTCAATAAACTTTGTAAATACTTGTTTTAGTTAAGTCAGTCATGAGTTATTCGTCGAGAAAATTTTCAGTCATTTCAGTCAGTTTCCAGTTAATAAATTAACCGTGTTGATTTCTTGAAATAATGACTCCATAGCCCAATGGATGGAGGCACTGTCTACTCTCCCAAAGATCTGCAGTTCTTGGCACCTCCAAGAAGCGGCAGCTGCCATCCCCATTGGAGCCCATGTTAGACTCAGTCTTGTCAGTCCTCTGTCAGAGTCAAATTCACCAAAGTTCATTTCTCGTCATTTTCAGTCATAAATGATTATTTTGGTCAAAATGAGGCTTTTAGTTTCTGAGTTTAGGGTCTTGTCTTCTGAAATGTCATATGTAAATAGTTTCAAAGGCAGCTCTGTCACCTTATTATCTTCAGCAGCTTCAGCAACCCTGCAACAGATAGACAAGAGTTATCAGTCCAAATTTAGAAAATCAGCGAAAAAGACAAAGGCAGTGTTTAAAAGCAAAAAATGGCATAAAATTAGTGGTATACACATTGCTAGGGCAGAATATCATAAAGGAAATGCCAGCAGTCAATTCGCACCGCTTGAGCCCAAGTCTTTAGCAGGACAGGTCCTCTATTCTACATTCAGTCAAATGGAATCGAATAATATTGGATGAGGCCCATTTTATCAAGGATAGAAGCTGCAGCTATTGTATTGGAGATCCGGGTTGTGGGCAATGACAGTGGCGAAAAGTTTTCTATTTTGGGGGGGCACATTGGCCCGATTGGATCGAAAAGCCCCTCACTACTATGAGGATGGATATAATGACTTTAATACCTTTTATATGCAGGCAACTTCAAGGACAAAAGGGGGCTCAAGTGGGTCACCAGTAATTAATTGTGAGGGTGAAGCAGTTGGATTAAATGTTGGAGGGTATTCTAATAGTAGATCTTCTGCATTTTTTCTTCCACTGGATAGAGTGGTAAGGGCATTGAAAATTTTGCAGGAGTGTGGCGGTACTGCAGTCTATATTTCTCAAGGCACACTCCAGATGACCCTTGTTCACAAGGGATTCGATAAGGCACGTCGGTTAGGGCTTCAAGGCGAGACTGAGGAATTAGTGAGACAGGCTTTTCCTGCCGAGACAAGAATTCTTGTAATAAATTCTGTGGTGCCTGGAGGTCCTGCTGATAAGATGCATTTAGAGGTAGGGGATGTAGTTGTGAGTGTGAATGATGAGTTTGTAACACAATTCTTGAAGTTGGAGACGGTTCTAGATGATTATGTTGGAAAGTCTATAGATTTAGAGGTTGAAAGGTGCGGTGATCCTGTAAAAGTTACTTTGGAGGTCCAGGTCCAGATTATTTCTTCGAAGTCAGTGGTGGCGTGATTCATCCTCTATCTTACCAATAGGCTAGGAATTTCTTCTTCAATTGTGGTCTGGTATATGTTGTGGAACCAGGATATATGTTGTCAAGAGCAGGTGTTCCTTGTCATGCCATTATTAAAAAATTAGCGGGGAAAGAAATGAGGCAAGTGGAAGATTTTATATCTGTTTTATGCAAGCTAGCTAGAGGATCACGCGTTCCGCTGGAATTTGTGACACACGAAGATGGTCATCCAAGTACCTCTGTTCTTGTCACTGTTGACAGACATGAATGGTATTCAGAGCCTCAACTCTACACTCGAGATGATGTGAGCGGATTCTGGAAAAAGAGACCTGCGTCCTCAATTCATGATGAAAAAATGCACAGGTATCATTAGACACACAATTTGTTAGTGTGGAGGGCGATTCATCAGAAGTCTTGGAAAATAACTTGGATAATAATGCTTCAGTTGCGGAGCGAATTATTGAGGCAACCTTTGTCATGGTTGAGGTCGATATACCCTTAATTTTCATGATTGATGGTGTGCATGCTCGACATTTTTCAGGAACAGGGGTGGTGGTTTATCATTCAAAAACTATGGGGTTAGTTGTAGTGGACAGGTATACAGTGCCCATTTCTATATCAGATGTCATGTTAGCATTTGCTGCTTACCCAGTGGAGATACCGGGAGAGGTTGTTTTTGTACACCTTGTACACAATTATGCATTAGTAGCATATGATCCTTCAGCAAACTTGATAAAGAAACCCTTGGAAAAATACAATGCGGGTGTTTTCTTTCTTTTTGTTTAGTTTGGGCATTGTGCAAATTTAATTCTCTGTTGGTTTCTCTGCATCGAGCAGATGCGTTTCACTATTTTTCATTCATGCTCTCATGTCTCTCGAGCAAGTAAATAGAGTGGGAATATGGTGCTGTGCGTAAAAGATCTTGCTACCGGAGGAGCGCGGCGCGTTGGCATAGCGCGCGACGCATAAGATTGACGCGGCGCGTAGAGCATTTCAAGAAAAAATCCATCAGTTTCATTTCTTCTGCTCCAGATTCCAATCTAGAAATTCTCACTGCGTTCACCAAGTCAGGTCTTTCTGTTGTGCAGAATGCGGAGGCTGAATTTCATCGGGGTTTGAAGGAACTTGTTCGGGATTATCTTAATACCCGCATGGCCTGTGCTTCTTGCAGCAATTCTAATGAGTCAATTACTGATACTAGTAACTATGGCAGCGATGGCATTCATCACCGGCTTTTAAAACATGTGACTGAGCGGTGCAATAATATGTCGACTCCACGATTTGTTGCAGAGAATAATGGATAACATACATTCTCAGTCAGTATTTGGGGAGGGTGTGAACCTCAGGAAAATTTTCATCAATGAACTGTTTACATTTGCTCTGAAAGCGGTCATAGGCCGGGACATCGAATCCATATACGTTGAAGAGATAGGCGGTAATTTGTCTAAATCTACGAGATATTGGTGGCTGATCCCATGAAAGGTGCCATTGAAGTGGACTGGAGGGATTTCTTTCCGTATCTGAGGTGGGTTCCTTACCAGCATGTCGAAGAGAACATGAAACGAATGGATAGGAGAAAGAACGCCGTGCTCAGAACTCTGATTGAAGACCAAAAGAAGCTCCTTGCTTTTGGAAAGGAACCCAACTGTTATCTAGATATATTGCTGAAGGAAGCGCCACAATTGACCCAACAACAATCGAAGATGTCGATATGGAAGCCATCTTTATTTTAAAATTAGTTTTTATTCAAATGGCAGATGGAAGGCGCAAAGTCAAAGTACGCCTAAATTAAACGGAGCAGAGATAAGAACGGAAGCATCCTATTTTTATTTTTAGTCACGATTTGATGGCATCCACGCTTTGCCTTTTCATTGGCCATCATAAATTTGCAAATGGAAAATGTAACGTAGTTATGTTTTTAGAACAAATCGATGAATCTCTCTCTATTTCTGTAATTTCAGTTGAAACAGCGCCCTTGTTTTTGGGTCGATCTGTTTTCTCCTAGCTGAGTTTTATTTATTGTATGAAAAATCATTTGAGGGGTGTTGGAGAGTTCTGGGAAACGTTTAGAGGGAATAACAGAGAGCTTCATTGTACAATTTTGACAGAGATTTAATTGGGAGTTGCAGCTCTGTTTCATAAGATCCCTGTGGTAACAACTTAGCATTGTGTTTCTTCCTTTGTTTTCATATGTTTCTCGTTATGCTTATTATTCTTTCATAATCATTGCCTGTTGAATGCTTTTAAGTAGAAAGGTGGAATCCAATGTATTGCTCTGCCTTGGGAAAGTATTCATTTTCTTTGTATCTTCTTCTGTCTGAAAAGGATTCATCACACATGCCCTTTTCAGCTTCTCAACTGTCTTTTCATTCCATATAATTTCAATTTGGATGTTTAAGCTCTTGCCTATCTTGCCTCATGAGATAATCTGCGTCTTTCATTTAATTTCCCTGCTCATGCTGTCTTTTGTCCCCATACTGCCCATAAAACCCAGTCATGTTCACCGTATAATAACATCTTTGTCCCTCTTTCTGAAGAAAAGCCAGTCATTGTCAAAAATACCTTCTATCTATTTGTTTTAAAATCAGTTATTAATTATAAGTCTGCCGCATGTGTTCTCAAGGAACATTGGAGATAGCCCTCTCTGTTGTCTCGGGGAACATTCAGTGATGATTTGATGTTGCCTTGGACCCTTGTATGCTTTCGGCCTAGGCGGATTCGAGGCATGACTTTACACTGGCATCAGGGCCGTGCCGGGCACTACCACCATGGACCACGACGGGGGGCCGCCGCCCCCTGTGGGGCTATTGCGCGGGCACCGATCACACAGTGCCTCCTTGTGACCTCTCTGTGACTAATCGTGGAAAGAATGTCTTACGACAACAACATCCTCCCACTTGTTGTTTTCTTTCCACAGGGGCCCACAGGAGAGCTTAGTCATTGGGCCAATTCTTGAACACCCATTGTTTCTCTACACCAAGAGAACTTCTGAGTGCTCATAGACTTCGTCAATGCATCTGCAACATCCTTCAAAGTGTCCACCTTTACCAGCAACACCCTTTTAGCCTCAACCATATCTCTAACAAAGTGATATTGAACATCGATGTGCTTTGTCTTTGAATGATAAGCAGGGTTCTTAGCCAAGAAAATTGCACTTTGGCTATCACAGTCTATCCTTATAGCTTGCTGCACCAACCCCATACTTGAACACAATCTCTGCAACCAAACTGATTTCTTGCTTGAATGAGTGGCTGCTATGTATTCTGCCTCTGTAGTTGAAAGAGCCACTACAGACTATCTTTTACTCATCCAACTGACTGCACCTCCAAATAGGCCAAACAAATACCCACTTGTAGATCTTCTTTGGTCCAGATCTCTAGCCCAGTCTACATCAACAGAACCACGAATGTCCAACACTCTTTCCAAGCCTAGTTTTCCGTGGTAGCACAAGTCATAATCACTAGTGCCATGTAAAAAATCTGAAAACCTGCTTCACTGCTGGCCAATGCTCCTTCCCTAGGTTTTACATAAACCTGCTCAATACTTCCACTGCATGTGCAATGTATGGTCTAGTATATACCATTGCATACATCAGGCTACCCACTGCACTTGAATATGGAACATGGGACATATCCTCCTCTTCTTCTTGTGTCTTGGGACACTGTTCAGTAGACAGCTTTACACCTATAGGAATTAGAAAATTCACCGGTTTACTATTCTGCATATTGAACCTCTGTAATATAGTCTCAACATACTTCCTCTAGTTTAACCAGAGCTTCCTCTTTGCCTGATCTCTCTTAATTTCCATGCCCAAAATATAGTTTGCAGCACCAAGATCCATCATATTGAATTTGGAGAACAGTTGGGTCTTCAAATCTTGGATAATTTCTTTGTCATTTCCAATCAAAAACATATCATCCACATACAAGGCCAAATAAATAACACGGCCACCAATTAATTTAAAATAAACACAGTGATCCTCCTTGCTTCTGGTGAAGCTAAGTCCCCGTATATAGGTATCAAATTTCTGATACCACATCCTTGGTGACTGTTTTAACCCATACAGAGACTTCTTTAACCTGCATACTAGTTCTTTCTTCCCCTTCACCATAAAGCCTTCAGGTTGTTTCATGTAGATCTCCTCTTCTAGATCCCTGTGAAGAAATGTTGTCTTCACATCCATCTGTTCTACCTCAAAATCAAATGCAGCAGCAACAAATAAAAGCAATCTAATAGAAGTAACTTTGGCAACAGGAGGAAAAATATCACCAAAATCAATTCCCGGCACCTGGGAATAACCTTTTGCTACCAACCGAGCTTTGTATTTATCCACCTTGCCATCTACATTCATATTCTTCTTAAACACCCATTTGCTCCCAATGGGCTTCCTTCCAGCTGGCAACTCCACCAGATCCCATGCCTCATTTTTATGCAAGGAATCCATTTCATCAACCATGGCCTCCTTCTAGAGTTTCCATCCTCTGAATCTACTGCCTCCCTGACAGTTCTGGGATCATCATCAGTTATAGTTAAGGAAAAACTTGAACAAAAAGCAGATGAACTATACCTTTCTGGTTGCCTTCTTTCCCGAACTGATCTTCTCACAGCTGGAGTTTGTGGCTCTTCCTCTTCTGAGTCTTCTTATGTTATAGAGTCTGATTCATCCTCCTTTAGCTCAAAATCTATTTTCTCATGTTCCTTTGGTAGGAATTCATGTTTAACAACATATTTCACCTCTCTAAACACCACATCTCAGCTGTACACAACCTTCCTTGTTTCCGGGTTCCGAAGCTTGTAACCCCTTAAACCATCCTTATACCCAATAAAGATGCACCTTTCAGATTTATTATCCAACTTGGTCCTTTTCTCCTTTGGAACATGTACATATGCATCACATCCAAATACCATTAGATGTGAAAGAGAGGGTTTCTTACCAGTCCATACCTCATGTGGAGTCTTATCCTCCAATGCTGATGAAGGTGATCTGTTAACCAAGTAACATGCAGTCTCCACTGCCTCTGCCCAAAATTGTTGTCCTAACCTGGTACCATTGAGCATGCTTCTTGCCTTTTCCATCAGCGTCCAGCGTTCATTCTTTCTGCAACTCCATTTTGCTGAGGTGTGTATGGAGTAGTCTTCTGCCGTGCTATACCACACTTCTTACAGAACTCCCCACCATTATCTGTCCTCAACACCTTTATCTTATTCTTTGTCTGGTTTTCCACCAGAGCCTTAAATTATTTAAATCTGTCAAAGACTTCAGATTTATTTCTCAAGAAATATATCCATGTATTCCTTGAGAAGTCATCTATGAATGAAACATAGTACACAAACTGACCCAGTGATGGAGTCGACACAGGTCCAAACACATTACTGTGCACAAGCTCTAATATCTTGTTTACCCTCTTAGCACTAGAAGGAAAAATCACCCGATTCTGCTTCCCATATACACAATGTTCACAGAAATCGAAATCTAGAGAGGTATTAGACATACCTTCTACCATACCATTTCCATGCAGTATCCAAGGCCCTTCTCTCCAATATTTCCAAGCCTTTGATGCCATAGCATGGTCTTTTCTCCAGAGACCGCTAGGCTTTCCGCTCCACTTTCGGGAACCACAGAACTGTTGCACCCATCAACAACAGAGCTTCCCTGAAGTTTGTACAGAGTTACAATCTGAACTCTTCGCATTAATACCAGTGCTCCACAAACCATCTTACATGTATCTTTCTTGAACACTGTTTTTACACCTGCATCATCCATCTTTCTTATAGAAATCAAATTTCTGGCGAATGTAGGAATGTGCAGAACACTAGGAAGTGTTCCAATCCTTCCACCTTGCAGCTTCAGCTTGAATTTTCCACGTCCGATGATTCTGGCCTTCATATCATCACCTAAGAAGACATCACCACCATCATATTTCTCATACTCGCAGAACCACTCCCTATGGGGAGTGAAGTGAAAGGATGCACTTGAGTCAATCAACCATGACTCATGATCTACATGTGTATTTGAAGAAGAAGCCAAATACACATCCCCACCTTCATCCGAGGTGGTTTTTGCCTCTGCAGAAGGAGCATCATCAGATCCCCTTCCTTTCTTAGGAGCTTTAGATCTGTAGTCCTTTTTGTAGTGCTCTTCCTTTCTGCATTTCCAGCACACCTTTAAAACTTTCCAGGAGATTTATATCCCCTTCTAAATTTAGATCTCCCACTCGAAACCTTATTCTTGTTTATATTCTAGGACCTTCCTGATACAGATAAGGCATCTCCATTTTGACCCTCCATACTTCTCCATATCATTTCCTCCGACAACAAGGCTGAGACAATGTCATAAAAATTCAAGGTAGTTGTATTGCTACCTATTGCAATAACCAGACTGTCCCATGAGTCGGGTAGAGAACAAAACAAATTGATGCACTTATCTTGATCTGAGATTTTAATATCAACAGATGACAGCTAACTTACCACAGTATTGAAGGTGTTCAGATGATCTGTCACCGAGTCTCCATCCTTCATCCTTAGGTTATACAACTTTTTCCGCAGGAAAAATTTATTCACCAAAGACTTAGATTGGTACAAAGTCCTAAGTTTGTCCCACAAATTCTTCGCCGTAGCTTCCCTAGATACATTCAACAATACCGAATCTGAGACACACAACCGTGTTGTGCTCTTCACCTTCCGATCCAAATTTTTCCAGTCTTCATCTGACATTGCCATTGGTTTAGTACCTAGATCTACCGTGATCCACTGGTCTTTATCCACCAGCAGATCCTCCATCATGAGCTTACACAACTCAAAACTCTGACCATTAAATTTCTCAATCTCTATCTTTCCACTGCTTGCCATCTTCTTTCACCACAAGAATCGATCCCGCAGATCTCCCACTGAATAGGGTCTACCACAAGCCCGAGCAAAAAACCCTTAGCAGTAAAGGAGTCCCCTTGAAGTTGAAACAACTCTGATACCAAATGTAGGTTTTAACCCTGTACATAAATTATCTACCAACGATTCTTAAAACAAAAAATAAACAATAACGAGAGCATAAAACATAAAATAGATAAACACAGAGATTTTCCCCTGGATCCCAAATCGGGACAACTAGCTTGATTTTTCATTATATTCCTTTTAGTGTTACAACAGATATATATATATGCTGAAGCATACATAAACCCCAATCCATTAACCCTGGATTAGAACATAACCATAGTTCCCTTGATCGGATCTACAAAATACCAGGGGCTGAAAAGCATCGTACCCCAAAACCATGTGCAAACCCATGCAAAAAATCATGGGCGAGTCCGCCCACTGAAAAATAAGGCCCAATTTTTTTTTTCCCGGGGCGTTGCCCCGGACCCCAATAGGGGGGGCTTCCGCCCCCCCCTGTGGTCCCCCTACTGCACTTGGCGCAATGTATAGGGGGGGATATCGCCCCCCTGTGACCCCCCCACGCGTGACTAGTCGTGGAAAGAATATAACACATACCCAACATTGTGATTAAAGTTTATTGGTTTTTTTACTTTTTTTCTACAGATTTTTTTTACGCAGTAAAAGAAAAAAATCAATGTTTATTTTTATTTTTTACTTTTTCTGCAGTTTTCAGAAACAAAAAAAAAAAATCCATTTTTAGAAACAAACCCTAGATTCTTTTTGTTTCTGCCCTTTCTTTTCCCTCTTTCTATGATTTCAGAATTAAGGCTTTTCAATTTAGATTTATAAGGTTTGTATCGCTAAATATAGGTGTAAGAAATCCAATCCACGGGACGAATTGCATAGTCAGATCCCAATCCATGTCGCCCCTTGCGTGAATTTAAAAAAATAGATTTTTTTCATCAGTGCGTCCGACGTAACCTAGTGCACCGGTGCGCTGTATTATCCCAGCGCACTGCGAAAGTACTGTGATAAAAAAATAAATTTTTATTTTTATTTTTATCAGTGCGCCATATGTAAAATATGGCACCGGTGAGCTATTTCATTATTTTGCACCACGAACGTGCTGTTTCGCACAAAAAAGAATCCATTCTAGAAACAAACCCTACATTTTTTTTGTTTCTGCCCTTTCTTCTCCCTCTTCTTTGATTTCAGAGTTAGGGCTTTTCAATTTAGATTTATAGGGTTTGTAGTGCTAAATACAAGCCTAAGACATCCAACTCATGGGACGAATTGCATAGTCGGATCCCAATACGTGTCAGCCCTTGCATGAATTAAAAAAAAAAAACAGATTTTTTTTTTCATCTGTGTGCCCAACGTAACCTAGCGCACCTATGCACTGTATTATCCTAGCGCATTGTGAAAGTATTGCGATAAAAAATTAAAAAACAAAATAGATTTTTCTCAGTGTGCCATACATAAAATATGCCACCGCTGCGCTATTTCATTATGGCACACCGCGAATGTGCTATTTCGCACAAAAAAAATGCATTTTAGAAACAAACCCTACATTCTTTTTGTTTTTGCCCTTTCTTTTCCCTATTTATGTGATTTTAGGATTAGGGCTTTTCATTTTAGATTTATAGGGTTTGTATTGCTAAATATAGGCCTAAGACATCTGACCCACGAGACGACTTGCATAGTCGGATCCCAATCCATGTTGGCCCTTGCGTGAATTAAAAAAAATAGATCTTTTTTTCATCGGTGCACCCAACGTAACCTAGTGCACCAGTGCGCTGTATTGTACAAGTGCACTGTGAAAGTACTGCGATAAAAAATTAAAAAACAATTTTTTTTTTTTATCAGTGCGCCATATGTAAAATATGGCATCGGTTTATGCTACAAAAACTAACACTCGACGATTTTTATTATATTCTCTGTGTTAATCGGTGCGGTGGTTAACATGTAATGCGCTGGTGTTCCTTGTTGACATAGAGCACCGTACGGTCTATTATACTGTTTGTGTGGTGCATTTAGAATACCTCCACGCACCGACATCGGTGTGTACAGAATGAATGGCACACTGGTTCCTTGAGATTTTTTTTTTTACCTGAAAAGTTGACAATTTATTTATAAATATATTAATGGATGATATGGTATAGGTTTCAGATTGATAAAGAAATGAATGAAAAGAGATCAAGTATCAAAAATACTGATAACACATCAAGAAAAGAAAAAAAGGCAAGTTCTTTGTAAATTCTTTACAAAAAATATTATTTTTGAACTATATGTAAGTTTATCTAATATGTATTATTTACTGTGTATCATGCAGAGCCACAAAATGACGAAGCTCGATAAGATTATTTCTGATCTAGGACTAGAAGAGCATAAAAGCTTGATGGAAAAATTGCAAAATGATGAATGAGGTGAATGAAAAAATACTATCGATCCAATATGAGTTTTTTTTTTTTTTTTTTTTTTTTTTTTTTTTTTTTAAATTTTAAATTTTCATTAATAATATACTTAAAATTATTAGATAACAAGTGTCAAACAATATATTAATTCACATCTGTTTAATGTTCTACAGGGACCAACAACCTAGAAAAGGAATTTTGTTCTAAAAAAAGAAAAAAAAATAGAACATGCAAATGAAAATGAATTGCTCCTTAGCTCCATGCAGGTGGTCTTTAAGGTTAACGAAAAGGAGGAAAAAACTTTTACAAATGTTTGAGGGATCTAGTGGAACGGATGAATAGACATTCTTTCCACTTACAATACAAAAACCAATCCAATGATTCCAAGAACCAAATTTTATGTAAAATACAGGAAGAGTTTCCAATGAATTGGTCAACGAGACATGTCAGACTTTTAATAGCCAAAACGTACAAGAACAAAAAAGAAGGAATGAAAAAGTAATATTCCTTTAGATGTTTGTCTATATTATTTATAAATATCACTTTTGCTATGCTTACTTTTCATATATCAATATAAAAATTAAATAGTTTATTGTCATGTTACATTTTCAGGAAGATTATGAAAATCTCAAAAGATGAACAAGTTGATATCAGAAATATGCCAGTAGGAATGTCCAAAATGGTGTACAAGGAGATGGTCAAATAAATGGACAAAATTGCATCGCGGGAGGAGCCATCTCAACAACAACGTGCTTCAAATGTAATATTATCATTGAATTTTTTGATCATTAGGTAAAATAAATAAACAATTTAGCATTAAATATTAATTTTCAAGTATTTTCTTGCAGAAAAGAAAAGAAAATGGAACCCATTCAGCACATAAAACAGGACGACAAGGAAGAAAAGGATTGATATCTAAGTTTGTGAGTAATTGTTACTTCCTTATAACAACTTAACTAGATTTCATTTTTAATATTTTTTTAAGTTGTTTTACAAAAATCATCATTGAATGTCTTCAAACAGGTGCTAACATACAAAGAAGAACCATCATAGGAATTGATTGAAATTGGGTTAAATATGGGTTGTGCGTATATGTTGGCATATCAGAACTTAATTGTGGAATTTGTAAGCATCTATTGATCTTGTTTTACTTAGCTTCGTCTATAATTAATAGAACAAAAAAATCTTTTATATTAAATATATGATTTGTACGCCAACATATGAAATCTTGAAAGGTGGCATATTACATAGTTTTGAAAGAATGTGTATAGTTTATGAGTCAATTGTTGCAATGGTATGCAATTTGTTTTCGATTTACATTGATGTATATTATTTAATATTCCAATTTTCATTATTCTCACCAATGTACATACACTCATTACAATTTATTTTTATGTTTGTAGATGGAAGGTGAAGAAGAAGAAAAAAATCAACACCATGAACAAAATATTCCTGAAAATAACCCAAATCATTGAAGTAGCTCTAGCAGTGACATCAGTTCAAAGGAAGAATGTTGATCACTATGTTTGGATATCAAAGCAAGGCGTTGTATTTTTTGAAATATTATCCTACGAAATCAGACATTTTGTTTAATGTAATAGACAGCAATGTCGCAATTGAAAGGTGAAAGGGATACAATCATTGTCCCATTTTGTATGACAAAGGCATCTTATTCACACATATATATATATATATATATATATATATATATATATATATATATATATATATATATATATATATATATATAATAAAATACGTTTTAAGTTATTCTATTGCGTTCTCCATTGTCATTGTGAAATGTAACACCACTGATTAAATTTATGGATGATTAAATATTATAATGAAGAAATGTGAAATTTAATGATATGATATAACAAATTAATCCAAACATCACTTTCAAATGCACTAATTAAAATTTAATTCATATGAATGCTGTTATAAGATATATATGTGTCGACTTTTGATGAATAATGAATTTTAAAAAATCACAATAATTATGATATGATATAACAAATTAATCCAAACATCACATTCAAATGCATTAATAAAAATTTAATTAATATGAATACTGTTATAAGATGTGTCGACTTTTGATGAATAATGAATTTAAAAAATTCACAATAATTGCACTGTCACAGGTCGATGTTTCTAAAAAAAACAAAATGAAAACCGGTGCGTGTCAGTTACTGTACACCTGTGGGTTTGTATTCTGAAGCGCACCGGTGTGTTTCTATGACCTATGGGCACCACACAAATACCAAAACCAATTAAGAATATCAGTGCATTTGTGCAGTACTGTGCACTGGTGCGTTTATGTGGAATTACGCACTAGTGAATTTGTATGACCTTTGGGCACCGCACAAATACCGATACCAATTATAAATCTCGGTGCATTTGTGTGATACTGCGCACTGGTGTGTTTATGTGTATCTATGCACCGGTGCATTTTTACGACCTATGGGCACCGCACAAATACTGATACCAATTATAAATCTCGGTGCATTTGTGTTATACTGCGCATCGGTGCGTTGAGACGACCTATGGGAACCGCAAAAATCCCAAGACCAATTAGAACGACCCCGTGCGTTGTATCATCAACACTGTGCCCAGTGTGGTTTTATAGCTTGATGGTCCGGTGAATTCTCCTTCGACCGACCCAGACCGCCTTCTAGATGTACGCAATGGTGAGTTCAAGCCCGAGTAGCGCACCGATGAAAAAAACATCCGTAATAACCTCCGGCCACCCATTTTTTTTAGTTGTGTTTAATTTCTGTTAAATGCTCCGCCAAAACCTCCATAACCATAAACGGATGTTGTAGAAAATGTTTTTCTGACAATTTTGGCCAATTTAAAAACCTCTTTTATAACCTCCGCTAGAGGGTATTTTCCTTGTAGTGAGAGATGCATTTTTCTCATAAAAAATAATATGAACACAATATGATTAGTTACCCAAAACAGAGCTTCTACAAGCATGTATTCTGAATTTAAAACTTGTAAAAGATCATAACATAGACATGAAAGTGAACATGAACAATACATTCAAACACATGATACTTAAGAAGAAACTATGATAGACATTCAATACCACAAGTATCCCATAAAAGTAGATGCAAATCCTCTTTATTAGCTTGGCTAACTGAGTACAAAGCTTCCTTGATCAACTAACAAAAATCAAAATGTTTCCCCCTCGTATTACATTGGATTTCTACAATTTATAGACAAATTTACAAAATCTGAGGCAAATCTCGGATCCAGAATTATTTCTAACAGAAAAACTAATTCCTAACCTCTAGGAACATAAAATTGTTTATTTTCTTAAAATAAATTGAACTGCTTGCCCAAGTCTTCGAATTTACAGTCTGAAAGAAATTGGAGATATCTCCCTGTGGACCTGCACCTTGAAATCTGGAAAAATATTAATAAATTCATTGAATATGCTGACTGTTGGAACTGAATTGACCCTTTTTCCGGCACTGCACTGCTTATTTGCTGACTGTATCATTGTTTTTGTCTTGCTGGCTACCTTTATGCTCACCGCCTTTCCGAATTTTTGTTGTAGGCTACCTTTTCATTAATTTTCAATATGAAAATAGGCAGAGTTATTTTAATAGAAAACCCCTTTTCTCTTTTTTATGATGCAGATTAATTATATTTGGAAGTCACCCGAATACTAAAACTTTTGGATAGATTTTAGCACAGGTAGTTGGAGTATTAGTGGGAGTAATAACAGAGTGAATTAATAGCCAAAACTTTTGGATATACATGGAAGCAACGTGGAACAGAAATGGCGGAGGATAGTGGAGGGACTGGTGGTAAAATCAAGTGACATGATAGGCAGAGGTAAGGCCAATCGAAAATCGCAATCAAACATATTTATTAATATGAGAAACATGGGGTAAGAATTGAAATTTGTGATTTGCGATATCACAAATCACAAATTCAAAGGCTATCACAAATCGGGGTCAAAGCTTATTATCAGAAACCACAGATTGGAGTTGGGAGTTCTTATCACAATATCGAGGATCAGGCTTCTCGAAATATCACATATTAGGGAATCGGGTAGGTAACATGAATGGAGGGTAATATAAATCACGATATACGATGGGCGATGGAGGAAGAGATGACGTGGCAGAAGGGTCCCACTTAATATTACATCGAAATTTTGGAAGCGGTAACACATGAATGTGGTGAAGATTTTTGCGATGGCCAATATCCGAAAAGGCATAAGGGGTCCACAAAGTTTTAAGCAGTGATATGGTAAGTTATATATATGAAATTTTTAAATGCAAAATTTTTGAAAGCAAAGGCTGCGGTAAGTATTATGAAATGATTTTAGCGCAAAAGGGTTTTATAATAAGGTTTGAACGCCTAAATATTATAACGTGGTTTAATGTTTGATACATAACATATGATAGGGCTTGTTTTGGGGGTGGATGAAGCTTAATATAAAGTCCCAAAACTTTATATTAAATGGTTTTTTGAGGGTTAAAAGGAATTTTAATGGGTTTGAGTGCTAAACTATGGTTTTTATTTATTTATTAAATATAGTTTAGGCTATATAGTAAATGAATTTTGGGTTTGGGGTAACAACTTGGATAAGTTAAGTAATGAAATGAAATGTTTGGATATTGGGGAAAAAGGTGAAAATAGTAAAAAAACGAAGCGAGGACAATGATAATGATGGAGATGAGGTCAAAGAAGAGTAAAATAAGGCGGGATGGGTGGTATGCAAATACGAGTGCTAACATCGGCTCCAACTGGGCAAGATAGCTCCGAAGGAGGTCATGTCTAGAACCGCAGACCTCTGGGAACTCATTGATCATTGCATTATCCATTGGGAAATGGAGTCCAATCTGTAAACTGAAACTAAAACTGAAACTGAAAACATACTGAAAAATTCATCCCACAGTAACAGATCATCAAAACCTTAGGGCCTTCACCTCAGACTTCAAACCTTGATGAATTCTGTCAACACTTGCTGAAAATAAAATAAAATCAAACTAAAAAGATACCAACCTACTCTAATCTACTGCACAATTGCTGATTAGGTGAAATTATCCTTCGAGTGTAACCAATCCAAGAGATGGCTACTTACTAAAGTTCCGTTCTCACTTTCCTCGAGCAGGTAGAATGATGTACATGTAGGCAACTCACAATAAAAATTGGAACCAAGGTTTATGTTGACAAATGAGACAAAATTCATCTTATGCAATGATTGCAAAAGACTGTTGAAGGGATCTTGAAAATCCTGAAGCATTACCTTATCTTGAGATCCAGCAAAAAAATACAAGTTCTCCCTTCATTCTGATCTGAAAGGACACTTGGTTGTTGATCGATAGGAAGGCATAGGGAAGTATAACCTTCTGTTATCTGAGCGTTGGCTGAAAATCCCTTAAGCATGAGAAATTTTTACTCAATCTATGGCATTTTTTCTCTCTCTAGTTCATACTCCTCAAATTCATAGTCTAAGTCATCCTTAAACAAGAAACATTCTTCAAGGTTATCAAACATGACATCCCTATCATCTTCATGAAAATCAACAGTATCTGCTACTTGATCTCCTTGTAGGGAATTATCATCATAATTTTTTTTACTCACAACAATTTCCTGTATAGTTTCATCAAGCTCCTCATCAAAATTATCTTCATATTTGTCATACTTAGGCAAAGCAGGTTCATGAGAAAATTCCTCAAATATGAACATTGAAAAAGGAGATTGTCTTTCTTCACGATGATCTATAAATCTAGTTTCATGATTGTCCTCATTTAAACTTAGATTTTTCGTTTTAAAAAATGGAATAATTTTTACCAACACTTTCTTGACTATGTGAACACTAAAAAATTGATTTAGCTTGGATTGTAATATGAATTTTCAAGAGTTGATATATCTCATCTTCAGACAGAGGAGAATGCACTTTTTGTTTTCTTTTCATAACACAGTAATTGTATTCTTTCTCTCCTATAGATTCACAAGGATGCTGAATATCTTATTTAACCTTTGGTTGATCAACTTATTGTGGTGCTGAAAGAATTGTCTCCTGTGAGAAGTCTTTATGAACATCAAGACAATATACATAATATTTTTCTTCCATGAGAGAAAACACTTATTCTTTTTGGTGATGAAAATGGTTGTCATGCAAAGCCTCCAAGATCTCTTCATCCATGAACTCATTATCATCATAAGAATTCTCTAGATTTTGAATGAAGACCTCAAATTGATCACAACAATTATTAACCAAAGACAAAGAAGGGTAGGGATCCTTGTATTCTTCATAAAATATTGAATGGAAAACTCTAAGAGAAAAAAAACTGGCAGGTGGCAAACCTTCATACCAAGATCACGCTTTTCCTTCAAGAGAAGCCATGAACATCTTTAAGAGACAATATTTAGGAAATTCAACCTTCAACTTGCGTGTATGCATGTGAAATTTAACCAGATGTAAAACAACATCACTCCTATCATCATCTTTAAACATAGGCAAATTCATTTGCCAATCTACCTTAGGCATTTTATTTGGGAAACCTAGAATGTGATCCCGGGTCATGGGAGCATACCTTCTTGCAACAGTTTCCATCTTGAAAATTCTTGAAGCTACTGATCTTCATGCAGTGGAGTCGCCATGACGTGTTGATTTTATGGATCTTCCAGTCAATGGAGTCTCCATGTGAATGGTTCAGCCTTCATATGTGTCCAACTACTGTTCACCATCAACAACTAGATCTAAATCTTTGTCGTTCTTTCCCAGGGAAGATATGATATTTTTTTCCCGGGCAACGGTGCCAGTATGTTATCACTTCACCAGATTCCCAAGGCTGAGGAAGGAATCCCAATAGAGGTAACCACAAACCAAGATTTTGACTTGATAGCTAGCCCTATCAAGCCGGAGAGGGCTCTCTCCAAAAGGGTCACAGCCAGGAGGGATAGAGAAATTAGGGTTTTTAGGCTAGATATAGAGTGCAGGGGGTTTTTTTGAATTGATTTTGGTTGGGGAAATCACTTGATGAAGGAATTAGGTCAAGGAAAGCTAGGTTAGGGCAAAATAATTATGGTTTCCGGGATCAATGGGGCAAGGTAGGTACAAAGCTTATCACTTGAAGAGAATCGTTATGGAATGGTTTGAAACTATAAGAAGGCTGAGAAAAGCATTAGAGATGTATTTTTCTCAGACGGAAGATGATGAACACAATATGATCAATTACCCAAAATAGAGCATTTTCAAGCATGTATTTTGAATTTCAAACTTGTAAAATATCATAACATAGACATGATAGTGAACATGAACAATACATTCAAACACATGATACTGAAGAAGAAACTATGAGAGACATTCAATACCACAAGTATTCCATAAAAGTAGATGCAACTCCTCTTTATTAGCTTGGCCAAATGAGTACAAAAATTCCTTGATCAACTAACAAAAATCAAACTGATTCCCCACTGTATTACATTGGATTTCTACAATTTATAGAAAAATTTACAAAATCTAAGGAAAATGTTAGATCTAGAATTATTTCTAACAACAAAGCTAATTCCTAACCTTTAGGAACATAAAATTGTTTATTTTCTTAAAATAAATTGAACTGGTTGCCCAAGTCTTCGAATTTACAATATGAAAGAAATTGGAGATATCTCCCTGCGGACCTGCACCTTGAAATTTGGAAAAATATTAATAAATTTATTGAATATGTTGATTGTTGGAACTGAATCAACCCTTTTTCCTGCGCTGTGCTACTTATTTTCTGATTGTATCACTTTTTTTGTCGTTTTTTTTGCCTTTATGCTCATTGCCTTTCCGAATTTATGTTGCAGACTACCTTTTCATTAATTTTCAATATGAAAACAAGAAGAATTATTTTAATAGAAAACCCCTTTTCTCCTTTTATGGCGCAGATTCAATATATTTGGTAGTCACCCGAATACTAAAAATTTTGGATAGATTTTTGCATGAGTATTTAGAGTATTAGTGGGAGTAATAGTGGAGTGAATTAATAGCCAAACCTTTTGGATAGACATGGAATCAACGTGGAGCAGAAATGGCAGAGGATAGCGAAGGGATTAGCAGTAAAAGCAAGTGACGTGACAGGAAGAGGTGGGGCCAATCGCAAATCACAATCAGGCATATTTGTTAATATGAGAAACATGGGGTAAGAATTGCGATTTGCGATGCAAAGTCAAAGGATATCGCAAATCGGGGTCAAAGCTTATTATTGGAAATCGCAGATCGGAGTTGGGAGTTCTTATCGCAATATCAGGGATCAAGCTTATCAAAATATCGCATATTGGGGAATCAAGTAGGTAACATGGATGGAGGGTAATAGAAATCACGATATACGATGGGCGATGGAGGAAGCGGTGACGTGCCGGAAGGGTCCCACTTAATATCACATCAACATTTCGGAAGTGGTAGCACATGAATGTGGTGAATATTTTTGCGATGGCCGATATGCGAAAAGGCACAAGGGGTCCATAAAGTTTTAAGTGACGATATGGTAAGTTATATATATGAAATTTTTAAATGCCAAAATTTTTGAAAGCAAAGGCTGTGGTGAGTATTATAAAATGATTTCAGCACAAAATGGTTTTATAATAAGGTTTGAACACCGAAATATTATAACATGGTTTAATGTTTTATATATAGCATATGATATGGCTTGTTTCGGGGGTGGGCCGAGCTTAATATAAAGTCCCAAAACTTTATATTAAATGGTTTTTTGAGGGTTAAGAGGAATTTTAATGGGTTTGACTGCTAAACTATGTTTTTAAAAAAAAAAATTTAAATATAGTTTAGGCTATATAGTAAATGAATTTTGGGTTTGGGGTAACAACTTGGATAAGTTAACTAATGAAATGAAATGTTTGGATATTGGGGAAAAATGTGAAAATAGTAAAAAACGAATTGAGGTCAATGATAATGACGGAGATGAGGTGAAATCAGAGTAAAATAAGGCGGGATGGGTGGGATGAAAATACCAGTGCTAACAGATGCCACATTCCATTTAGATCAAATACCCAAGGTTTAGTTTGGGGCCAAGTTCTTGCAGATCTTATTGCCTTTCTCCTCCTTCTTGTAGTTGTGAAACACTTTCCTATATAATTTCCCTGCTTTCCTGTAGAACCTCTCTACCTTCATGTAGCACTTATTTTCCTTATTGTAACATGGTAGATTCCTCTTACAACTGTCTAGTCCTGTATCCCCTGGTGTTTGGATTCATTTGTGAGGCTTGGGGCTGTATTCCTTTGGATTTGAGGGAGGTTACTTCTTCAATTTGTTTCTTATCCTTCTCCTACACTCCCTCTTGGTGGCTAGATGACCCTTCAATGGTGATGGCGGTTGTCGAGGGAGGTTGAGCCTTCCCTTGTTTGAGTATATTGCTTCTCCTTTTCTTGAAATATAGAGGGCATTTATTTGGCTGTATTTCCTTGGACTTGATTGGTGTACTTAGGGCCTTTCTTTGTTTTTTCCTCTTCCTTTTCCTCTTCAATCTCCTCTTCTACCTCGAATTTTTCATCCCCCTTCTCCTCTTAAAACTTTTCTTATGGAGAACTATGCTTTGTTATCTCTCCATGCTCAAGTAAGGCTTGGGTTTGAGTTTCAAGGAAAGCTTCCTTGTCCATATCCAAAAAATATGTCCACGACACAAGGTTTTTGATATGCTCTAGAGAATCCATGAGAAGGAGCCTTATGAGCCCATGATGAGCAATGTATTGATGTTTTCCTTGTCTCATAATTTGGCTCATTTATACTATGGACTGAAGAAAGAAGTGGGGAATGTTTAGTCTATTTGGAATAAGAGATTCCATCTAGAACCTCAACTCATAAAGTAGCCTAAACTCATAGGCATAGAAAAAAATAAGCCTCCCCTCACAGTATATGTATTTTAGAATCTGATAAGCCACCTCATCCCATGGGTAGGGTAGAATATTTCTTCTAAACCCATTTTTATCTTCAATCGGTTTCTCCCTAGGGAGGAAGAAGTTTTTTTTTGCTGTGATAACCTTTTTTTCTCTTCCTTGCTCCACCTTAATCCTAGGGGAAATGTGGTCACCCTGCTAATTATCTATGCATTTAAATAGATAGCAAGTCCTCTCACAATGGTGGTAGCATTATCTTCTCCTTGTGTTTGGAATCCTACTGCAAACTCATGAGTAATTTCATCATCAAACCCCTTGAATTTTTTAAAGAACTCTAACCACTGGTGGTTTGCAAATATGTATCTGAAAGGAAGGTGTTGGTGGATCCTTGACGAGTCTATAGGCTCTCTTCTATTAAAACCACCTCCCATGATCCCTACTATAGTGTTTCTCAAAGCTTCTACAAGGGAATTTTGCTGTCAATTATCAGTTTTTAGAGAAACTTAGGGTTTCAAAGCATTGATAAGAGGAATAGTTCTCCTTTGTTGGTCAGGGGAAGAAAATTTACATGCCCAAATCAAAACAAAATCATTCCCCTACCATCATGCTTATTTTACAAGAAAAATTCACACTTTCAATTTCCTTTCACTTTTAGGAGTTTGATACAAGATGTCCTTGTGGACACAATTTGATCAATTCCATAGGATTTTTGTGCATGTGAGGTGAGTAAAATTGTTTTCTTACCATCCCTTTGGAGCCTCGTTCATGGATCTAGGGTTTTATGGGAAAAAATGCACAATATAGAGCTCTTTTTCACCTCTTGGGACAATCTTGTAGCAAGAGAGGTCAATCCTATAGCACAAAGTCGGGATAATATAACACACAATTTTTATCTTATAAAATTTGTCTGCCAACCATGTAGCCTCTCTATAGAAATATATGAAATCCCTGGTGTAGGTAGCTCAACTTGTAATGATGCTAGTGGGCCTCCTTGTTTTTTTGGAATGAAGAGTTTATGCCAAATGAGGCTCGAGCCCGCTTTTATGCCAAAAGTGGTTTTGTGGTGGGCTTAATGTGCTGTATGAGTTTTCCCACACCTACCACTTTTGCAACTCCTCCATAGGCCCGTTGGCCCACTCCTTGTAATCATCACCTTTTTTCTTTTGTCATTTTCTCCACAAGTGATGAGAGAGAATGATAACCCCATCTAAACTATTTCAGGGTGTCCGAGACTACTGATCCACCTTTAGCCTACAAAACCTCATTCCTCATGCACATGAAACATGTTTTAGAATACTGCGCGCTTAAAGGAAGAATTTAGGGGTTTTTACATACCTGTGCCTACATAATGATCCTTGCTGATGTGGTGATCATTTGATGTCTTCCTGACATTTCTGAACGAAGGTAAGGCTTCTTTTCTTGTCTTTTGAGATTTCATCCTCTATTTTCCCTGCTCCATGCATTTGTTTTCTTTGATTTTTTTAAAAAATATTGCTTGCTGATTGAGGGTTTACAATGCAGGTTCTTCAGGATGTAAATAATATGTTGTTGCTTGTAGGTGAACAAGGATCTTGTAATATCCCAAAAGGGAAAATTCAACAATATCTACCATAAAAACATTATTTCCAAAAAATTACGCTATAACAGGGAAAAATAACACTTGGATCATTTATAATATGTATTATGGCCCTTAAATACAGAAGGGGATCAGAAAAAAATCCATTTTTATGGGTTAAACAGATCTCCCAGCCTCAAAATGGCTTAAAAATGCCCAAACCCCATGAATTACACCATGCAGAATTTCTGAAGCACATGAATGTGTGAGTTATTGAGGGTTTCTGCAATAATAAGATAGAAAACCATAGATATGGAGTTTTGTTAAGCAATATGCTATGAAAACAGAGGTCTAGCCTCTTCAATACATTAGAGAGATAACCCGACAAGGGCTTCTTGAAAACATAAGTACAAAAGAGCAGACCTATACATCCAACTCTGAAATAACGCAGTATTACTGCAAATTTACATACATATAGCTGAATGGTACAAGAAATAAATGAGTATCCCCTTCGGTAGCTTTTCGGAAGAAGGATTGCCCCTTTCCTTAGAAAACTAGCTCAAACCCCAAGGGGTTTAAGCTTGAATACAAAATTCCAGAGTTGCAGTCCTAGGATTGAATAACAGCTGCAACTCAAGAACTGGATGGAGATGGATAAATATGATGTATAATCTAAACAGATCTCCTCTAATGGATCTTCCATGTGAAATTTTGATCCTAACACTGAAGATCTCACCCTCTAACAACCTGCAAACCCTTACTGCAAATGTACACTGAAAATAACGCAGTCAAGAGAAGGGACTGCGCTGTAGGAGAAGAAAACTGTGTTTTCCAAGTGCCAAGATATGAAATATTCTCCAAGGGCTTCCTCACTGATCTCCCAAAGGAAATAAGGCTTCCTCCTCTGAAAGATAAGCTCTGGAAGTGGTGTTGTGGATCCCCACTGCAACACCCTGCAACAAAACGTTATACTGCTGCAAAAATAACGTTGTAGCTGAAGGAGGATGCTTGGCCTCAAGCCTGGATGTGGAGAAATGAAGTACAAGCTCCTTCAAGAGGCCTCTCAAGTAAGGATATGGGATTCCTGATCGAGAACACCCGGTGCTAAGCAGCACAACAACCCTGCTAAACAACAAAGGAATGCAAAGTCTAAACAGACCATCAAATCATATCAATAACATAATATGTCTTGCTATGGATTCCTTGCCCTCCTTTTATACAAATAAAAGCCATCTTACCTTGGGTCCCACTCATTAGGGTTTCCTCCACCAAGGAATCTTCCTCCCACTATCTCTGCGCTGTCTCACAAGATGATCCCCACCTCCTATCCCAGTGTTGTTGACTTGGTCAAACTTGACCTTGTCTACATGCAAATGTCCATGTTCACACATGAGGGTGTGAAATCCAGCTCCTATGTTGATCCCTTTTCACATTATGAGGGGCTTTATTTAGATTTTTATTATCCATGGGCCTCCTTACCCATTTATTCATCTCCTAAGTGAAATCAAAAAAATTTAATATTCCAATTTGCTGCATGAAAATTTTGGAATGTTACAGTCCTCCCCTCCCAAATGTTGCTTTTCCTCAAGCAACTTCAAGGATAGAACTGAGAAGTCTCCCCTCCTCTTACTATATCATCCACATATGATGTACTCCTCCAAGGAATGAGATGCTATCTCATCAATAATTCTCCATATTGCCCCTCTCAAGCATGCAAGTTGGATAAATAGCTATCATTATGAACAAGTAGAGTACTCAAGAAGGCAATAAGGTGCTGTCAAGAGGTCCCCTTGAGGAGTGGAATATGAAATTTAGTGGGAAACATCATTCCCATGTGGATCCTCCATCCCCAAGCAATCATCCATACAAAGTGAGTCACCTCCCAACATGGCAACTCCTGAAAATGTTCTTCCACCTTGAGTTTATGCAATGTAGGTGGGCTGAAAATATGATCATGGTAGATATAATAGCCTACCCCATGCTATCCTCCTTTCCACTTATGATAAGTGTAGAGTATCTTCTGCTCTTGGGTTTCAAAATTGTTGCCTCCAAGTGGCAAGAAGAAAACTGGATCTCCAAAGATCTTCCCTCCAACATTGTGAATCATGCTGACCCAAATAATCCCATATATGATGAATAGGATTAAGTCACCATCATATGACATCCAAGTGAGAGGAATACTAAAGGCTTCATGTAGAGATGAAAGGTACCAATAGTTTCCCAAGTGGTCACAGTGCAATTTTCCTAACTACTGTTGCACAACATGACATGGTAGCTCATAGAAAAGTTTCTCCCAATGATTTGTGAGAGTCATAGCCCAAGTGCTCCAAGCAATCTCATGGCCCACCTCATAAAGAAACAAGTGTTTTTATGTGGTGGCCATATCACCTCCCATGCTCCCATTAGAACATGTAATGAAAAAAGTGTGGGAATCCTCTTCCCCAAAGTACACATCCAACCAATGTGTCTCTCCCCTGATCATGCTCCCAATAAAAATAAGAACAACAACAACATAGGGAACTACAATGAGAATCATACTAGCTGCCATATGAAGCAAGGGAGAAGGACAATGGTCCCTCAAAGGAAACCAACATAGTTTTACTCTCAACTGCAATAAGGAATGACATAAGGTGTAGCTTCTTAACCACTTGCTTGCTTCCCCATTCTCCTCATGTGTTTGGAGAAAGTGAATGATGTATGGTGCAAGGTAAGTATGTTATCCATGAAAAATATCCTCCCTAAGTCCTCCTAGGGAGTGGCCATAAAAAATTCTCATGGCCTCAAGTAGATCATGAAGTCTAGAAGGAAGAATGCTCCTCCTTTGAGCAAGGTCCTGCACATATATGGTTAAGGGATGCATATATACATTATACAAGTCATTATGCAAACAAACAATACCCTTACCATATGTCTTGCCCATGCAAATGGAGTGGCTCATAGATGAGTCTCCTCTCATCCTCAAAGAGAAATTAGGTGGCTGTGTTGACTCTTGCAAAGAGTTATGTATCTCCTCCATCTATACATGATCCATGCATCTCCTCATATGCTGATATATATCCTCCTCAAAGCCTTCCCAAAAATACCCCTCCATGATGGTGTGGTATGCTCTCATAGAACAAGTGTGGCTGAAAAGGAAATCCTCATGAGCTGCTTGTAGTAACTTCTCCTTGAGCTTGTAAGCTCTAGATAAGAATATCCTACCATGATAGTAGATGACCCCATCTCTAATTGAATATCCCTCCTCATGCAGCTGGTCATCCAATATCATACAAGTGAAAATATCCTTGGAATATTCCAACAATAGATGGGAATTCCAATATGGATCTATCCTCCATAGTGACAGTGCTGATGAACTATCATGTATAAAATCCGTCATATGGTCATCCTCTTCTTTGACATCTCTCATGCCAAAGATGCAAGTTGGAAGGCTGCTATCCTTCCCATGCTGCTCCTGCACAATGCAGAATTTGAAATGAGAGTGGGTAATGATTATGTTGAGAGAATGCCTCTCTTCTCCTTGGTTCTATCCAAGATTCTCAACGCTATACCAAGCTCTCCCAAGGTCTCCACTCCTCTGAAATCAATGAGTGGTGCCTCAAAGTGTGAAGCATCTCTCACCATCTGCTGATCTGGTGGTCTCCCTCGTGAAATGCCTCCATACAATGAGACATCAAGATCAAGAGTAGAATGCATATATGAATGGACAGATTTGTCCCTGCCCTCACTACGCAATCCAGTCCCCCTCTTAGGTTCATCAACCTTATGAAATAGATAGGGGTGTGTGCTCCTCATCACATGATGCTGGTCATCCTCCCTATCTCCTCCTTTTATCTCCATAGTTTCACACCCTATCATCAATGGCACATGTAGATCATGAGTTGTGCCTTGATCTCCATATGTGAGATCTTGGGGAATTCCTTGCAATGATACAAGAATCCATCTAGTTGGAGAAAGAGCTCCCTCTTCCTCTGCATGATGTTCTAGATAAACTCTAGACATGACAATGTTGTTGCCCTTATCCTCATCAATATGTAGGGGAAACCTCCCAAGAATTGGATCCTCTTTTGGAAAGGGGATCTCCATGCCCTCTTGTTCAGGAATATGAGATAGACGTCTTGCCTCTAACAAGGTATGATGCAAGATTTCAGCCTCCTCCATGGTTTTCTGAAGTGGATTTGAGTTTATAGTTTCTTCCATCACATGCAAGGTTTTTGTTTGTTTAGAATTGTTTAGCTCCACCACATGTGTTTCAGAAAGTTTTCCATCAAATCTTTCCACTAATGTCTTAGTGAACTTTGCATAGGAAGAAGTATTTGAATTTTTCAAAGAAAAGGACTCAAATATCCACCATGCATAGGCCTTACCTCCAAAATGTAGCACTGCAACTTTGATGGCTTCATCTTCAGAAATTTGGTGCAGCTGAAAATATGTGTCCAGCTCTTCCACCCAAGCTTTGGCTAAACATGTAGATGAACCATCAAAAGTAGATATAAGGAACCTATCCCTATCATGCTGCTTGCTTCTCTTCATCTTGATCTTACAAAACTCTAGAAAAGTGATATGATCTCTAAACTTCTGAGTTTGAGATTCATACTCTTGCAGAAAATCACTAAGAGTTTCCCTCCTAGCCATTCCTTCTTCTTCCATCTCTCTCATGGAAAATATGGGCATGTGACTGTGATGTGCATCATAGTGTGTGGCGGCATGCTCAAACTCATCATATAAAAATCTAGAGTTTGATTCAGATTCAGACCCTCTTGGAGATTCTATACACATCTCCCTTCTCATGTTCTTGAGATCTTTATGAATGCTCTACAAAGTTTGAGACAGAAACTTTGGAAGTTTCTCCTTCTTTATTTCTCCAAATAATGGAGTCTTCTTTCTATTCATATTTTATTCTTATTGTATTTTATATAGCATATTGGCTGAGATCCACAATCTGAGCCAAGATTATGCTCCGATACCACTGTAATATCCCAAAAGGGAAAATTTAGCAATATTGACCATAAAAACGTTATTTCCAGAAAATTACGCTATAACAGGGGAAAATAACACTTGGATCATTTAGAATATGTATTATTTCCCTTAAATACAAAATGGGATCATAAAAAAATCCCTTTTGATGGGTTAAACAGATCTCGCGGCCTAAAAATGACTTAAAAATGGCCAAACCCCATGACTTACACCATGCAGAATTTATGAAGCACATGACTGCATGAGTTATTGAGGGTTCCTGAAATAATAGGATAGAAAACCATAGATCTGGAGTTTTATCAAACAATATTCTGTGAAAACAGAGGTTTAGCCTCTTCAATACATTAGAGAGATAACCCGACAAGGGCTTCTTGAAAGCATAAGTACAAAAGAGCAGATCTATACATCCAACTCTGAAATAATGAAATATTACTGCAACTTTACATACATAGATGAATGATACAAGAAATATATGAGTATCCCCTTCGGTAGCTTTCCGGAAGAAGGATTGCCCATTTCCTTAGAAAACTAGCTCAAACCCCAAGGGGTTTAACCCTGAATACAAAATTCTGGAGTTGCAGTCCTAGGACTGAATAGTAGCTGTAAATCAAGAACTTGATAGATATGGTTGAAGATGATGCATAAGCTGAACATACCTCCTCCAATGTATATTCCAAGTGAAAGGCTGATCCTAACACTGAAGATCTCACCCTCCAACAACCTGCAAACCCTTACTACAAATGTACCCTTACTACAAATGTACACTAAAAATAACGTAGTCAAGAGAAGGGACTGCACTATAGGAGAAGAAAATTGTGTTGGCCAAGTGCCAAGATCTGAAATATTCTCCAAGGTCTTCCTCACTAATCTCCCAAAGGAAATAAGGCTTCATCCTCTGAAAGATAAGCTATGGAAGTGGTGTTGTGGACCCCCACTGCAACACCCTGCAACACAACGTTATACTGCTGCAGAAATAAAACTGTAGCTGAAGGAGGATGCTTGGCCTCGAGCCTGGATGTGGAGAAATGAAGTACAAGATCCTTCAAGAGGTATATGAAGCAAGGAGATGGGATTCCCGATCGGGAACACCTGGTGCTAAGCAGCACAACAACCCTGCTAAATAGCAAAGGAATGCAAAGTCTAAACAAAACATCAAAACATATCAATAACATAAGATGTCTTGCTATGGCTGCCTTGCCCTCCTTTTACACAAATGGAAGCCCTTTTACCTTGGCTCCCACTGATTAGGGTTTCCTCCACCATGGAATCTTCCTCCAACTATCTCTGCACTGTCTCACAAGATGATCTCCACCTCCTATCCAGTGCTGTTGACTTGGTCAAACTTGACCTTGTCCACATGCAAATGTCCCTGTTCACACATGAGGTTGTGAAATCCAACTCCTATGTTGATCCATTTTCACATTATGAGGGATTTTATTCAGATTTTTATTATGCATGGGCCTCCTTACCCATTTATTCATCTCCTAAGTGAAATCAACAAAATTTAATATTCCAATTTGCTGCATGCAAATTTTGTAATATCCCAAAATGGGGATGCAGCAATTCATGAACACAAAACTGGAGTAGTAGTGATAAATCAACTCATAAAATGTAATAAGAACACATAGCCATATTATTAATGTTACAACAACAAATTGTGTACAAGATCTTGAGTAAATAATCACTTAAGCAAGGCAGAACAAGCCTCAAGAAACATATACATGAAAAATGAAGTACACTGCTACACAGAAAATGCCCATGGCTATGACAACGCAGTTTTATTATAGAAAAATACTGTTGGATTTTGTCAATACATAGATATTGAAATACACAAATCATACAATGTGGGGAGCAAAGATCTAAACCCCCAAATACAATTCCAAGACAATCCTAGAAGGATTTCCTGAAATATGCAAAATGGAAAAAATGTCGGAGTTGCAGTCCTAGGGCTGAGTAGCAGCTGCAACTCAAGAAATGGATGGAGATGGCTGAAGATGATGCATAAGATGAATATACCTCCTCCCATCCAATAGATCCTTCAGGTGAAAGGCTGATCCAATGACTGAAGATCTCACCCTCCAACAATCATTGCAAACCCTCACTGCAAATACACACTAAAATAACGCAGTCAAGGAGAGGGACTGCACTGTAGGAGATGGAAAATATGTTGGCCAAGTGCCAAGATCTGAAATGTGCTCCAAAGGCTTCCTCACTGATCTCCAAAAGGAAGGAAGGCTTCCTCCTTTGAAATACAAGCTCTGGAAGTGATGTTGTGGATCCCCACTGCAACACCTTGAAACACAACGTTATAATGATGCAGAAATAATGCTATAGATGAAGGAGGATGCTTGGCCTCAAGCCTAGATGTGGAGAAAATAAGTAAAAACTCCTTCAAGAGGCCTCTCAAGAAAGGAGATGGGATTCATGATCGGGAACACCCGGTGCTAAGAAGCACAACAACCCTGCTAAACAGCAAAGGAATGCACAATCTAAACAGACCATAAAATCATATCAATAACATAAGATATCTTGCTATGGCTGCGTTGCCCTCCTTTTATACAAATGGAATCCCTCTCATCTTGGGTCCCACTCATTAGGGTTTCCTCCACCAAGGAATCTTCCTCCCACTATCTCTGCACTATCTCACAAGATGATCTCCACCTCTTATCCCAACACTGTTGACTTGGTCAAACTTGACCTTGTCCACATGCAAATGTCCCTGTTCACACATGAGGGTGTGAAATCCAGCTCCTATGATGATCCCTTTTGACACTATGACGTATTTTATTCATATTTTTAATATGCATGGGCCTCCTTACCCATTTATTCAACTCTTAGGTGATAAAATAAAAAATCAATATTCCAATTAGCTGCATGCTAATTTTGGAATATTATAGATCTTGTATCAGCTTGCAGAAGGTCCTACAACTGGTCAATATCAGAGTGGTTGTCCTCTAGTGCCTTCATGATGGTTGTCTTCTTGATCTGTTTCTCATGTTATGGTCCTATAGTGTTTGTGCAAAATGCTACAAGACTGCGTGTCTTCACGGTAGCAGCCACATAGACCCTTCTAGGATCACAAATTTCTTCAGGTGCTACCTCTAAAAACACTAATAATTCATGGGTAACATGTTGACAATGGTCAAAGGCCTTTTCTGTGGTGGAAGAGATGGAAGAAGGGGTGAAAAGGGTTTTTTTTTAATGGACAAAAGTGGAGATTTTGGTGGAGGTGATCTGAATCTGAATGTTAGTTTTATTGTGCTAATTTCATCTTCAAATTTATAAACAATTGTTGATCATTTGCTTCATGTGCATAGGTTTCCTTGTGGTGTTTTTGAGTGTTATACATGTAATTTTGTCAATTTTTATGTTAAATTCATGATCATTTTAACATTAAAACAATGTACTTAACATCAACAAAAAAATGTACAGTAAACCATCAAATGATCGATTAACACAGTGTTTTGATGAAGGAGTTCACCCCTCCTGGGCTACATCTGATTGGTCCAAATTCCATTGTTTGGGCCTCCGTATTAGCTCAAAATGGAAAAAAGTGTTGTTTGAAATACTCTACTGCTCCTGAAACCTACTCCAACATGCTCAGGATGTCCAATCTACTAGGATATACTCTTTCTGAGCCAAAAATGGTCGAATTTTGAAAAATTTATGGCTCAATCAATTTGGCCTAGGAGAACTCCTCCAAAATTGGAGGGAACTTCAGTTAACACTGGAAAATTTGGAGTTCCACTGAAAATGGCAGACTCTGCCAACTCTGTCGCTAAGATAAGCGTAGTTTAATTATGGGATAAGCACTATTTAATTAGTGATAAGTGTGGTTTATCACGCTAAACACGCGTTTAGATGGATTCTCTACCACGGTCATAACACGATGGCTCTATTGTGAGGGGGTTGACCCCTTCCTTCGCCCGCCGATACAACTGTATTAATATAAATAAACTCCGTGTGCATAGACTATTAAGAAACTTTAGCATGGTCTAGTGGTATGACATTGTGTTTTCTTGGGGGAGGTCGTGGGGTTGACCCTGACCTTTGCCTGTCTTTCGTAATAATTTTTTCCAATATAAAATGACATTTTACCTTTGAACTTTGTTTAATTTGGCCTTTGGCATAGTTTAAATTACACCTTTGGGAGGGGGTACATGGCGGCCCTTGGCTGCACCACGTGTCCTCTTCCAATTGGCTCATTCAGAACCACCAATAGAAATGCAACAAGTCACCCAACTTAATAACCAATCACAAAGTGACACTTTTCCTAGTGTCATTGGACAATTTAAAGGAATATTATGGGAATATTATTTTTTTGCTGACTAGGTTGCCCAATCACCATTCTGTCATTTCTGCACAAATTTTAGTTGCTTGTGAAAATGAAAAACATGCTCTAACTTTCACATATGGAGTTGGTTTCCGATGAAATGAAGTGCGCCAGATTCCCGGAGATGAGATTTTCACGATCATTCAGGTTCCAAACAATTCTGAGCACTTCCATTTTTGAGCTTAACACTAAGAACCTGATCATTTCTCCCCACTAGAAGCATTTTGGACCCCAAAAGATACTATCAATTGCTTAGCAGGTGAGGGTACAATTCCCTCACCTTCTCAATCTCCATCCATTTGGCCTTAGAAGGATTTTTTCCCTTGAGTCCCACTCGAAGGTATTTGACATTCCCTCTCCTTGAAGTTCTGGTTCTTTTGTCAAGTATGAGATCTTGCTGAAGTTCATCAAGATATTCTGGTGAGAAATCATATATTGATGACAACTGAACATGATCTCCCTGATCATCAATAAATGGAGGCTCAAACAATCTCAAATTCTAAACATTAACAATAGAGTATATTTGCATATAAGGAGGCAAATATAGCTTAAATGCATTGTTACCGATCTTTTCCAGAATTTTAAAAGGACCATAACGGATTGGCTTAAGCTTTTTACCTTCCCCTTGAAGTCTCTATTTGCTAATATATAACCAAAATCCGTCGCCAACTTGGAATTAATGGTCGACACAGTGTTCATCATGCCTTGCCTTGTAGCTTCTTTGACTCCTTTCAAGCTGTTCTTGCGCTGTGTGATGTATCAAATGAATTTTCTCAATGAACTTCTTTGCATTATCTATGTCGCTATGTCCATTAATAGCAACATATTTCCCAAAGATGAAGTCCAATGGAAGTCTTTGAAAGTACCCAAGACATGCCTCAAATGGCGATGTGTTTGTGGAAGAATGATTTTCCCTGTTGTATGCATGCTGAATGTAATGCAACTGTTCATCCCACAACTTGGGATATTTGCTGCAATATCCTCTAAGAAGATGAATAAATGTCCTGTTGACCACCTCAGTTTTTCCATGTGTTTGCGGATGAAAGGTTGTACTCTTATTCAACTTAGTGTCCATCATGTCCCACAAATTTGACCAAAAATTCCCAACAAATCGAGAATCTCGATCACTTGCAATAGAGATAGGAAGACCAAAATGAACCCAAACATTTTGAAATAAAAGATGAGCTCTTTTTTCAGCTATAATTTTATTTTTACATGGCGTCGAAATACACATTTTTTTGAACCTATATACAACTACATACAAGTAATCATGACCTTTCCTTGACAATGTAATACCTCCTACAAAATCCATTGAGATACTCTCCCATGGACGTGAAGGTATGGGAAGTGGAGTGTACAATCCTAGTTTCCTATTGCTAGGCTTTCTTATTGCACACAAAGAACCTCCTCTAATGAAATGAGATACACTATCAAACATGCGTGGCCAATAAAAATACGTTTGGATATTCACTACTATCTAGCCTACACCGAAATGTCCAGAAATCAATGAAGTGTGTGCCTCCCTTATGATATTGTTTCTTTCTCCCTATGGAATACATAACTAGCCCAAGTGATACAAAAAATTGTTATGTACATGGTAATCTAACTCTTCATTTTGGTTTCCTTGACTCAAGCTTGCATACACATCTCAAAATTCATTATCATATGCATATTTATCAGTGTAACTTTCATGCAAAACAAAATTGTGATTGAGTATAATAGATGATTTTACAATAGGCCTAGAAAGCATATAAAATACCTTATTGTAGATTCCCTTTTACACCTGATAACCAAATGAAATTGTTTAGAAATACCATCCATCTGAAGTGTCTTGATTGCTGCAACTTTGATTGTGAATGTAAGTACTACAATGGTTGATGGTCGGTATGGATAATGGTCTCTTTCCCCATCAAATAGTGTTTCCATTTCTTTACACTTTGTACCAGTGCATATAACTCTTTGTCATAAGTGGAATAGTTAGTCACAACTCCATTAAAAATTTCAAAATGAAATTAAATGGTCTTATCATGCTGCATGATAACTACTCCCATGACATAATCACTAACATATGTTTGAATCTCAAATAGCTATTTAAGATCCAGAAGAGATAATACTGGTTCTAAAATGATGTTTTGTTTTAAGGCATAAAATCATTTTTTTCTGCATATCTCCCCAATGGAAGAATTTCTTGACACTTGTTAATGCATGTAACAGAGCTACAATGGAAGAAAAATTAGCAATGAATTTCCTCCAATATTGTGCTGCCCCAAGAAAGCTTCTTACCTTCATAACTGTATTGGGCTTGGGCCAATTCAAAATGACCACAACTTTAGAGGGGTATATCTTCAACTCACCTCCTCCAACAATGTGTCCCAAATACACTAAAGAAGTCTTTCCAAACACACACTTCGACATATTTAAAAACAACTGTTATTTTTTCAAGACACCAAGTACTTTGTTCACATGCATGACATGTTCTTGTCTTGATTTGCTAAATATCAAAATATCATCTGAGTAAACAATGAAAAAATAATATAGAAATGGCCTCAATACATCATTCATAACTCTCATGAAAGTATCTGGAGCATTGGTAAGAACGAAAGGCATAAAAATCCACTCAAACAATCCTTGTCTAGTTTTAAATGCAGTTTTCCAAATTCCCTTTTCAGCTATTCTAACTTGATGATAACCAATTCGTAATTCTAACTTAGTGAAATAATTTTCATACCTCAATTGATCAAGAAAATAATCAATTATTGGGAGTGGGTAACAATTATTTACCGTGATTTTATTAAGTGCACGGAAATCCACACACATGCGCCAAGTCCCAATCTTATTTGGCACCAAGACAATCGGTGAACCACATGGTGAAATAGATGGGCGTATGATACCTTTGTTCAGAAATTCTTGAATTTTCTTCTTGATTTCCATGTTATCCATTATCGACATGTGATACATGCCAAACTTTGGAAGTGGAACATCTTGTTGCAACTGTATCTCATGCTAAATTCCCCTCTTGGGAGGTAACCCATTTGGATCCTGAAACATCTCGCCATGCTAACTTACCACATAAAACAAATCAGATTTTAATGTCATCACAACCTTCAAAATATTCATATTCCATATCATTCTTTTTATTGATCATGAGAAGCAATTTTTTTTTTACTTTCATTTACTAATCTCTTCATCTGCCCTGCAATAACCAAATAAGTATTCAGCGTTTTACGATGAGCTCTCACAATATACTCGACCCCATCCTTGAGGAAATGATATTTTTTTTCATGGTGATAAACTACCGCTTTCCTGTCATACAAATATGGGCTTTCCAAGATAATTCCTGAAATGTCAAGCGGAACCACATCTAACTCAACTTCATAAACAAAATTTGCAGTAATGATAAATATGAATATACATTTCCTTGTAACCTGTAAATTTTCATTCTTGACTATCCAACCTAAAGGATACGGCTTATGATGAGGTGCAGTTTCAAGGTTAATATTTTTTACCAAGTCTTTTGAGATTAAGTTTGCTTGTGACCCACTATCAATTAATGCATCAATATTTGTATGATTTGAGATCACCCTTACATGGAACAACTCTATCCTTGTTTCTTCTTTTGGAGTGTTGTTGTGATAATTTTATGAACTAGTGCTTGCTATGGCTTCTTTTCCCTTTGTGACCATGGCTGTAATCTTGGTCTCATCACTGAAATCAGATCCAAGATCATGTTGTGTGGTAGTGCTCATCTTTTGTTTCCCCTTATTGTTTGGTTTCTTAGGCCTTAGTTCGGGATATAGTTTCCAACAGTGGACGTCATCATGCCCATGTTTGCATTTAGTTTTCTCCCCTTCTTTTTTAACACTTGCATTCTTCTTTCACTTCCATTTTCCTCCCCTCTCTTTTTCCTACCCTTGAATGACTTTTTCTTACTATCCTCTTCCTGAATGTTCTTTCCCCTTGCTTCAAGGTGCATGGATTGCACACAAACCTCATCTAAATTTCTTGGATTTAACATAAGGATAGTGTGTTTCAAATAGGAATGTAAACCCCCAATGTATTTCAATAGAGTGTATTGGGAATTCAAGTTTAGACCTAACAACAAAGCCCTTCTCCTAAACTCTTGGGTATAATATTGAATTGTTTGAACCTTGAGTTGCCTAAAGTTTTTCAAACTCATAATGGATTTTTGCATGTAAGATAAAGGATAAAACCGTCTCTTAATTGAAGATATAAACTCAAACCAAGAAATAGATATCTTAGCATGGATTCACATTTCCTCTTGAGTCTTTTCTTCCCACCAAACTAGTGCTGCTCCTTCTAGCCCCAATGAAGCCAATTGGATATTTATGTAATCTTCTTGAAGGTTCTGAATTCTCCAATAAACCTCCAATAGACAAATCCAATTTTCCAACTTCTTTGCATTTACCTCACCATTGTACATGGGAAGTTCAAAGTTAATGTCCAATTTGAGTAAGGGAGTTTTTCCTTTTGGGGTTTTGAGTTAGTATGGGTGGTTTTTGTTGTTGAAGTGGAAGATGATGCTGATGGTGATGATGAGGATGATGACGAAGATGGCGGAGATGGAGGAGGATTTCCTCCACTATCCTTTGAATCCTTCTCTTCAACCTTTTTGTCTTCTGAGGTTCCCTCTCCATGTGGAGACTTAGAATTTTCTCCAACCATCCTGGTGCTCCTCTCTTCATAGAGGACCCTAACCATTTCAGTTAGGTTATAGAAAGCCTTCTTGAATGCTTCCTCTTCTGAAAGGCCCTCAGTCTCTCCTTCACCTGACATGATGGCTATGGAATCAAGCTGAGCTTATCATATTGCTTGTACCTCCTCAATCTTAGCTAGAGATAAAACTTGAGGTGCTTAAAGTGCAGCTGGGAGTGAAACTTTGGGTGGAGATGGTGGTATTGTGGCTCTCCTTCTTTTGGTCCTAACTTTAGGACTAGAAACCAAAAATTTCCCTTCTCCTCTCTGCAACTTTAACCTTGTAAGCATCACAAATTTGCAACCATTAAAACCCTACTTGCACAAAACTCAAGAAAATATCGCAAATAACATTTGCTCTGATAGCACCTTGATCTGAATCTGAATGTTAGTTTTTCTGTGCTAATTTCATCTTCAAATTTATAAACAATTGCTGATAATTTGCTTCATGTGCATAGGTTTCCTTGTGGTTTTTATGAGTGTTAAACAGGAAATTGTGTCAAGTTTTATGTTAAATTCATGATCATTTTAACATTAAAACAAAGTACTGAACATAATTAATAAAATTTACAAAAAACCATCAAATGATCCATTAACACAATGTTTTGATGAAGGAGTTCACCCCTCTTGGTCTACATCTCCTTGGTCTAACTTCCATGGCTTAGGCCTCTGTATTAGCTCAAAATGGAAAAAAGTGCTATTTACAATGCTCTGTTGCTCCTGAAGCATGCTCCAACATGCTCATACTGTCCAAATCTTCTAGGATAGACTCTTTCGAGCCAAAAATGGTCAAATTTTGCAAACGTTATGGCTCAATCAATTTGGCCTAGGAAATCTCCTCCAAAACTTGAGAGAACTCTAGTTAACACCGACAATTTTGGAGTTCCGCCGGAAATGGAAGACTTTGGCAACTCCACTTCTAAGATAAGCACAGTTTAATTATGGGAGAAGCGTTGTTTAATTAGTGATAAGTGTGGTTTAGCGCACTAAACATGCATTTAGTTGGAGTCTCCGCCATGGTCATGGCACGATGGTTCTATTGTGAGGGGGCTGGCCCCCTCCTCCGCCCACTGGTACAACTATATTAATATAAATAAACTCTGCATGCATATACTATTAAGAAATTTTCACGTGGTCTAGTGGTATGACATTTTGTTTGCTTGGGGGAGGTTGCGGGGTCGACCCCGACCTCCGTAATAAATTTTTCCAATATAAAATGACATTCGACCTTTGAACTTGGTTTAATTTAGCCTTTGAATTAGTTTATATTTTTCCTTTGGGAGGGGTCATGTGGCGACCCCTGGTTGCACCACGTGTCCTCTTCCCATTGGCTCATTCCCAACCACCAATATAAATGCAACAAGTCACACAAATCAACAAATAATCACGAAGTGCCACTTGTCATAGTGTCATTGGAAAATTTAAAGGAATATTCTTTTTTTGCTGACTAGGCTACCCAGTCACCATTCTGTCATTCTGTACAAATTTTAGCTATTTGTGAATGAAAACAACAAGCTCTAACTTTCAGATACGGAGTCGGTTTTCGATTTTTGAGCTTAACACTGAGCACCTGATCAAGAGGAGAGGACAAGTGGTGTGGAAAATGAATGATGAGGCTATGGTGGATCCCTTGCCTTATTGCTGAGTGGAAAACACAAGAACTGTACCCTAATTTTATACCGATCACAATCCTGTAGAAAATCTAGAAAAATCTTGTAGAAATACAAGAAAATCCTGTAGCACTTCAGGACTAAGGAAGAATTGAGCGAGGAAGGTGATATGATGATGGAGAAACTTGGGGAAATCAATGGAGGGATGTAGTGCATTCTGAGAGAAAATTTGGAGGATGTGAAGGTGGTGTTTTGAAGCTATCTTCTTTTATGCTATTCTCCTTTGAATGAGACTATAATCTTACAAAAATAAATGTTAGAAAAATGATGTAAGGGCTCCCTTGATTTTATTTTTTTTCTTTCATCTTTTTTTTTTTTAGGCTTGTATGCCGCCTCAAAGGAGTCTTTCAGCCTACATGACTTCCCATGTGCCTTAAGGGAGGTTTTCATCTAGGGATATTTTATTTCTCTTTTTCATTTTTTTTAAGAATCTTGGACTGCCTCATGGAGATTTTCAGTCCCAGAGCTTGCCTCAAGTGCCTCATGGAGGTTTTCACCTCAGTTTTTTATTTTTTTTTGTGTTTTTTTCCTTTCTTCTTTTTATGTTGATCATACGTTGGATGGATTGGGAGTTTTGGGACTCCCAATAAAATTCATCTCCTTAATTATTGAACTGGTAAACTCCTCTTTTGACATAATTTTCTTGTAGAGTTTCAACCGGTAAATATTGACTAAAAATGGAATCCCCTCTTCATCAATTCTTATGATATGGAAAAGGATATTCTCATGACACTTTTCCACCATATAAGGACCTAACAATTTGTCATTATCTTTTCCTTGAAGTTCTTGAATTTGGAGTCATGCAACAAGGCCCAGTCATCCTCTTGGAAGGTCCTTTCTATGATGTTTTAGTCATGCAAAAAATTCCTTTGCAATTGGACCACCTCAATATGTATGATATCCTGCAATATAAATTCATTAAGATAATTGATCTATTGTAGTCTCTCCTACTGAGCTTTGGTGATGTCTAGGTATAATTACGCTGCCATTCCTAGGGTGTTGTACTCAAAATCAATGGACAACAATGTATTTTTTCCCTAAACTAGCTCAAAGGGAGTGAACATAGTGGTGGTTTTCTAGATGGTATTATAGGCCCAAGTGGCCTCCATAAGTCTCACTGCCCAATCCTTTTTGCTGCTGCTGGCAACTTTAGTTACCCATTTTCTTGAGGATGATAGGGGTGGAATTTATATGTATTATGTGATGTTGCTCCATGATCTCATCAATCAAATTAGAGGTGAAATAAGCTCCTTGATCAGTGAAAAACTCTCTTGGGAATCCAAACTTATAGAAGAGGTTCTCCCTCAAGAAATATGCCACCTTTTTCTCTATTGTTACCTTAACTACTTTCACTTTAGTCCAGTTTTTCAAATAATCAGTGGATACAACGATTTATCTCTTTTGTATTTATGTGGGATTAATTGGTCCAATGAAATCCATTCCCCACTTCTCAAATGGCTCAAGAGTCACTTGGGTATGTGGTGGAATTTCATCCTTTGGTGTAGGTTTACCCATTCTTTGGCATTCATCACATCTAGCAGTGTACTTCCTAGTATCTTGGTGTATAGTAGGCCAATAGTATCTTGCTTGGATAATTTTTAAGGTTGTCCTCTTGGTAGAGAAATGACCCCCATAGCGTCCATCATGGCATGATAAGAGGATGTAAAAGACCTCATCTTCCCTTACACACCTTCTCACAGTTTGATTAGGTCTTAATATGAAAATATTTTCCCCAATCCAAGTGTAAGGGGATTTTTTTCTTACAATTATGCTCTTTTCCTTCGAGGAGAGGTTAGAAGGAAATCTCCCAGCAACCAAGAATATTACTATGCTAGCGAACCAAGGAGACAACAATGAAATGGTAAAGAGGTGCTCATCAGGGAGCTGATTATCTATCATCTCTTCATTTTTTTTTTGGCAATGTTAGTCTAGAAAAAAAATCTACAACTACATTTTCTTTTCTTGGCTTGTCAACAATTGTTATATCAAACTGCTATAACAACAACAACCATTTAATGATCCTATCATTGACATAAATTTTTTTCATTAAATATTTAATTGTTGCATGATCAATATGTTGGAAATATTGTCATTGATGGCGAAGGAACAACACCATAATTATCATTGAGGAAAAGGAGCAGCATTAGAATCATTATCTAAGGCAAAGGAGCAGAAAGGAGCAACAAAGAGGCAAGGAGCAACATCAGAATGATCAGAGAAGACAAAGGAGCAAGTCGGGTTGAAATGCATTCAGAACAGTGCAAGCTGGGTCGAGTCGTGTATTTTCACGTTTAGAACAGTGCGCATGCATTTCAGCAGGCCGAGTTGGGTAATTTCTAGAAGGAATGTGTGTAGAACAACGTTCAATGACTTAATTGGATATCACAATCACAAGCGGAAGGATGATTGAAAAAATCAAAGAAACACAGAAATCACAGAAAATGTGAAGTGTGATGTGGTTAGATGACATGACCCCGACCCCACAGATGAAAAAAAAAGTTTGATGACATGGAAAGATGACGTGGCATGATGACATGGTAGTGACGTGGCACCCCTGATGGGACTCAAACCATTTATTGCGTATCGCAAGGAGCAAATATCAGAAGGGATAGTGCTTATGTACCACGTTGAAACATCGATATGAGAAATGCAATAAGAGCCCAGACGCGCTACCTCTCAGAGTTTAATACTAAATATTTTAAAGTCTGGTGTGAGACCCATTCGCATATCGCAAATCGTAAGATCGGAAGGGTGAAGATCATAAGAACAAGGTTGAATCGCCGAAATGCAAAATGAGATACGAGGACTAGACGCGATGGAGTTTCAAAGATGAAGCCTAAAGGTTTTCAAGTCTGGGGTTATGTGTATTTAGTTAAGAAATCACATAAGGAGAACGGAAGGCGTCTATAACATATAATACATAGGATCACCGAAATGCGATAGGAGACTAGACACGATATAGTTTGAAGTTAAAATATAATGTATTTCAAGTACGGGGCTATGTGTTTTTATTTAAGAAAATGTGTAGCAAGAGTGAAAGAGTGATATATAACAAATAAAAAAGGAAATTCCGAAATTCGATTTGTGAAGCGGATGTGATGCAGTTCAGAAGTAAATTCTGAAGCCAAGTCAGGTGTAGGTTATGCATATACGTTTTTTATTAGAAGAAAGTTTGAACGCGGGAAATAGACTCGGGTAAGTAACCCAACACATATCAAAAGGGAGAGTAAGCTGAACATCACGGTAATGAGGAGATAGGCACCATGGGTCGAGTCGGGCTCAGCAAAACCTCTGGGGCAGAGTCGGGTGTTGAGACAAGGAGAAGGCTAAACGCTGCGGGCAAGAGAAGGAAGGAAGATAGGCAAAGTCGGGTAGAAGGAGCATATGGTGGCACTGTTGGAAACGTGCCAGCTGGGTTGAGTTAGGAAAAAGGAGTTTGTGAAAAAATATTATAATATAACAACAAAAACATAAAAGACAGTGACAGTAGCAGAAAGGAAAAATGCAGAGAGAGCCAAGAACTGAAAGGGCTAAGTGAAATATATTTGTTGTAACTGTAAATGTAAATGAATTAATTAAATTTTTTTGTATGTGATGCAAAGGCAAGTCTCCGTAGGCATAGGAAAAAATTCTATGAGTGCTGTAATGATTATTTATGATGTAATAACTTAAATTGAAGTGTAAGGAATCAAATGCGTGGAAGGCATAGGGTCAGGCCTGTTCACTTCGTATTCCCTGTAGAATGCAAACATTCAAGAGTGATCTTATAAGAGATGTAATATCAGTGTGAATAGAGAGTGTTAGAGAGCGAAAGAATCAGAGAGAGATGATAGAGATTTTGCGCACATCAAGAGCTAATATGAAGTAGAAATGAAGGCATAAAAGCAGCAGTGAGGAAGGAGGATAACAAAGTTGATATCTAGGTAAATTAGCATATGATTTTCATGTTGAGTGAGGGGATTGTAGTCTCCTTTCAAGTTGTAGCTTGATAAAATTCCAGTTGGAGCTGGGTGAGGTAGGAGCCTCTGGTAAGTTTTAGCCTGCAAAAAATATTTGGGAGTTTGAGCTTCCTTGCAAGTTGTAGCTTGCAGAATTTGAGGTAGTAGCCTCGTGAAGGTTGGAGCCTACAAAAAATTAATTGTGAGAGGGAGTTGGAGCTTGCCTTTGCATCACAACAATAATAATATGTGGTTTTCTCCCTTATGGGCTTCCACTTATATCAGTTTTCTATGTGCTTGATGATTATGTGGTGATGTGATGTTTTAATCTACTTAATTACTGGTTGTCCACACATTTAGTTTGCTGATTCATTATGCTGCTTATAAAATGAAGTAGTTAATGGGTGTAAATAAAAGAATTTTAATGTCCATGAATGTGCTAAACTGATTCATCCCCTTCTTAGTTTAGCTAAAGGTTCATCAATTGGTATCAGAGAAGGTTCCTTCAGTAACAGTTTAACAATTGGAAGGAGGTCCTAGGTCCCCAAAATGGCTAGCCTAGAGGGATGCTCAACAAATAAAGCCCCATTGGTTACTGGCACAAACTATGCCTTCTGGAAAATAAGAATGAAAGCCTATTTGATGTCTCTTGGAGTAGAAGTTTGGATTGCTGTGTTAGAAAAATATGCACCAAAGGATACAAACACTGAAAAAGAAGCCAAACAAGAATTCATAGCTAATGCAGGAACAATGAATGCTCTCCTGAACGGTCTAGGTGAGTTAGAATTTATCAAAGTAATGCACAGTCAAATTGCGAAAGAAATTTGGGACACATTAGAAATCATTCATGAGGGAGATAAAAAGGTGAAGATGGCCAAGCTGCAAGCCTATAGAGCTTAGTTTGAAAATTTAAAAATGAATGAAGATGAAGATGTAGCCAGTTTATTCTTAAAGGTTACGAAAGTTGTGAATGACATGATAGCTCTAGGAGAAACCATTAAGGAATGTGTAATAGTAAAAAAGATATTGAGATCTTTACCATCTAGGTTTAACCCTAAGGTATCTGCCATAGAAGAAACAACATACTAGGAAACCTTGACCATGAACCAATTCCTTGGAAATTTGACAGCTTATGAGATGAGACTTCCAAAGGGGAAGTCAAATGTGAGGGAGACAAGCTTCAAGGCAGAAAAGTGCATAGAAGAGAAGGAAGCTCCATGCTCATGCTATGATGAAGAAGAAGCCAAATTCGTCAGAATATTGGATAGAGTCACAGGTAAGTATTGTTATCTCTAAATTGGTCCTGATGGGATGCTCCACTAGACAACTTAGAGTAACTCTTTCAAACCAGTTTTTGACTAAGGATTTGCCTCTTCAGCCTGAGAGGGCTCTCTCACTTTAGCTAATGATTTTCTCGATTAGGACTTAAAACAGATGGCTAACTCTGTGAGTGTATTATTGTATTTGATTTTCATGTGAAAAATGGGAAATATTTCACTACCATTGGGATCACGGAGTCAGTAAAATAAATTCGATGACAAGTATACCTACTTATGGAAACCGAGGCTTTTTTTTGTTTCAATGAAAGGAAAACATTAACACATGGAGAAAATCAATAGCTCAATGCTAAAATAAGTCAGGGCATGCATAACATGAATTCTGAGTAATTTAACATCAATATACTAGAAATAAGATAAAAGTAAAGACATAAACTCATTGAAACATCTCAAGAATCTCAAGTGAAGAAGAAACACAATCACTGTCTGTCTATTACAGATATAAAAGTTTTACAATAGTAGTAGTGTCAAAAGCATTCTACAACCTTTTCTCATTCGATTTTATGTCTATAAATAGACCTCTTTTGCTTACATAGGATTTTCCCAGCTAGCTAGATCATTGAACCATGACTTTGACACCTAATCATAACTAAAAACTACTTTTCTAGAACAGAAAAAGACACCTAGTCTCTAAAGACTTACTTTTCTAACAAGACTCTACTTTACATTTATTTCATCCACTTCTCTAGTAGTGGGACAATTACATGGATAAGGATGAGATGCTCGAGTGGAATTCTCCATCACCAAGACATGAATGTACCCCAATATTTAAGAAATAACTGTCATATTTTTGGGAAAAAAACACTATTTAGAACTTTCTTCATGCTGATTTGGATGAGTGACACATCTGCCAAGTAATGGATCTCTCATGGGATGGCCCACTGTCTGCTTGGATGTCTCCAGGTGGTTGGTTGTCCTTCCATATGCTATTCAAATCTTCAAAACTCTCAAAAAATATTTCGTTGCAAAAACAGAGTAACCTTAGGCAGTGTCGTAGCGAAATTTTGTAGGATGTCCACTTCTGCCATTTAACCTCCTTTTCTGCCTCCTCTGCTAATAAAAATGCGTTTTTTAGGTCATAATAACTAAATAAAATCGATTTCCCTCCTTGGATCTCCATCAAACTAATTTTTTAAATAAAGATATTTCTTCAGAAATTTCGTAGCGAATTTTGGCCATCAACCTTGAACCTCACTATGAAACTGCCTGATCTGGCTAAAAGTGTAGATTTGGAATTTTTCTTCAAAAACTCATCTTCTAAACCAAAATTGGTGTTACCTGAAAGCTTTAAAATAAAAATAAAAATATTTTAGATCAGCTCCTCAGTCCTTGGGTACTTCATCTTCAACAAAAACAGGTTGTACCTCAAGTTCATCTACCAATCTAATCTTCAAGCCTCTTTTCTTCAGTTCTTCTTGGATCATGTCCATTTGGTCTTCCAACTCTTTGACCTACTCTTTGAGCATTTTTCTCTCAGAATGTAACCACAAATTCATTTTCCTTGTGTTTTTCACCACCTTCCTCAGAGGAAGAATTCTCTTCAGCATCTTCTTGGCATTTGACAAATTTTTATCATACTTGTCCAGCTGCTCCTTCATCTCTTTCTCAAAATCTACCATTAGCTATCTGTCCACCTTGGCCTCTTCTAATTCCAACTTGAATTCAACTACTTCTTCCCTGGCCTCTCTTAATTTCTCTTGCAAAATTTACACTTCAGTATTTTCCTCAACATGTTATTTTCATTTCCTTTGTACAAAGACCTCTTCTGTTGCTGGAGATAGGTCTATGATGTTCTCTGGCTACTTACCTTCACTAATATTTTCTCCTCTTTTTCTTTCCATGGCATCCTTTGCAAGGTATGACCTGGTCATTGGATTCCTTGGCTGGAAAATGAAACCAACATCCTCTCTTGCAAAATCCAACTTCTTGACAAACTTTCCTTTCTGCATTTTTCTTCTATCTCCTTCAATGTCTTCTGCCTGTACAATTGGGAATTCTTCAATTTCTATTTCCTGGAGGATGTCTTACAGGTTTCCCTTAGCAAATTTTTGGCTCCTTGTTACCCTCATGCTACTGTGTTTACTAATTCTCTGTCTTTATCTTGCAGGTGATGGCTGAGGGATATTAGTCTCTTGCAGAGGTTCAACTTCAATGTCCATTGTTTCCACAGGAGGCTGTCCTCCTTCTTCATTAATTTATTCTATTACAGCTGGAGATGGAGTAATATTTGGTTTTGAAACCTTCTTTGGTGTCATTAAGTCTACTTCATATCCACTCATAAAAAAGAAAAGAGGCCCAATCTCTATTTAACCCTTTTAATTCCTTTGGTACTAACAATTTGATTAGACCATGGTGAAAAACTAATGTTTCACTACCCTCAGCCTTGACCTATACCTTATCTAACATCTTCCCCAAACTTCTAAATAAAAATAAAGGTAGGTCAAGTGGTTGCTTACCAATGAAATGTAGAAGGAGTCTGAAATGATAAGAGTAAACCATGTGGAACCTCCCTTCACAGGTAAAGTATTTCTGGACCACCAATAATAGTTTTGCATAATTTTATTTCATATAACTTCTGGGGATTCCATTTTTCATGTCAGCTACTTTCTGCTCCTGTTTGAGAAAGTCTTCACAGATTCACATTCTGAATTTTGTACTTTTGAACCATTCCTCACCACCCCTGGGTATTTCTGTAGCTTAAGAGATAGCATTAAGTGACACTATGAGGTTCAAAACACCAACCTTTGAGGTTGTCCCTATAAAATTTGTTTCAAAGTCTTTGGATATTTGGGCATGAAAACCTTGCAGCTTTTGAAAAAATAGTAGGCAACCAACCTTCCTGAAGGCCTCCATAGCACTGGGATCTTCATTTAACAATTTCAAATCCATAGGCTCGTACCTCACAAAGTAACGCCCTTTGTTTTCCTTCTTCTTCGGTGCCATTGATCCTTTATACTCTCATTTCCTCCTTGCTTGTGACACCTGCAGAATCAAAACTAGACAACAATATGCTTTGCGTGGTGAACCAACTCTCCAAAAGTGACATTGAGATGCTTTTTATGCAAGAATTTGGACGAGGAATGAAAAAAAGAATCTTAGGGGAAAGGTTTAATAATTAATTCGATAATTTGAGGGAAAATGATAACACATGTGACCACAAGAGGCAATGATTACATAAAATACGACCTTGCATGATTGGTGATTATGATAACTAATTCGCTGACCTGATATCTGTCTTTAGCCATCAAAAAATTGACATCTCACGCTGCTCTTTCAATCTCTGTAGAAAAACCTAGTTTCGTCGTGAAAAAAATTAAATTTCCAACAGATCCGCTACAGAACTGTCAGGCAGTTTCGTAGAGAAATCTACTATTTTGCCATACAATTCGCTATGAAACAGTGAAAAAATAACAAGTGGATTATTTTTTTAATTTGAAAGCATGGGAGCGAAAACTAAATGATATGGGATGGATTTGACTGATATGAAAAGGCTCAAAGTGGGTTTAGACTTAGGGTAAATCTTACCACATGTGTTTTTTTATTATATAAATTTCATGAATTTGACTCTGAAACAACATGGAATCTAGGTGAATGACATGTAAGATCCTATCAATGAAAATTTTAAGACTAATGAGTGATAAAAGTGGCTCCACTGGGGATGGCGTGCCCCTGTGGTACAACAAAGAACATGTAGTTCCAGTGCCTTCTTTGGATGAAAACAAAACTTTTAAAATTCACAAAGCCTTCTTCAAACTCTTATGGCCTTCTCCTCATGCTCAAGCTTGATGATTAACTTATTTTTATTAGCAAAACATCATAACAGAAAACGAAATATATATAATGGAGTGAATATTCAATAAAAAATTAGGAGGAGTAGTGTTTCAGAAACCTACCATTGACAGGTCCTCCTACACACAAAAATCCATCCATTTCCTGAAGCAGATAAGTGTTGTTGCCATGATATGCAGCTACCACAAATGGTCCCTTCCAGATATTCTCAAACTTTCCATGCTTCCCCTTTTCTTCAATTTTGGCTTCCCATTTCAAAACTACATCTTGAAGCTGAAAATTTTCCTGTTTAACATTTCTGTCAAATGTTTTTTCACTCTGTTTTGTGATTGTTGATGGTTGTTATATACCTCTTCTATTTTTTATTTCATATCTATAATATAGTTTATCCTTCTCTGAATATAATTTGGCTCCTCTTCAAGTCCTTCCAGCAAATTCATTACCGGAACTCCCAAATAAGTGGGAAAAATAGCTTCAGCTCCATACACTAATTCATAAGGGGATGTACCAATGGATTTCTTTGTACAAACTCTATCAACCCAAAGAGAAAATTTCAACTTCAGATTCCATGATCTCTTGTGTTCTTGCAGCACCTTTTTGATAATCCTCACTATACTTTTACTGGATGACTCTGCAAGGCCATTACCTTGGGGATAATAGTTTTTTGAATGTCTAAGTGTTATATGATACTGATGAAAAAATCTAATTAATTTTTTGGATTGAAAAGCCTGTGAATTATTAGTAATAATGTTTATAGGACAACCAAACCTGGACAAAATATTGTTCTCCAAGAATTAAATGATGACTGAATCACTGACCTGCCTTGTTCGGATTGCTTTGATCCATTTAGTGAAATAATCTATGGTTGTCAAAATCAAACAATGCTTCCCTAAAGATGCTAGGTGTATTTTTCCAATGAAATCCAACCCCCATTGTTGGAAAGGCGCTTCAACATATATTGGCATCAAAAGTAAAGGAATCAACTTCTTCTTACCATAAAAAATTTGGCATTCATGGCATGCAACGATCTTCTTGAAGACATCCTTAAATATAGTAGGCCAATAGTAGCCCGCTCTAAGTATTTTGTTGGCTATGGATTTCCAGTAATGGTTTCCTCCACAGTCTCCCTTATGGAACTCTTCAATGAACTTTTAAACTTAATCTTCCAGCAAACAATTCAAAAGGATCCCATCGGTATCTTTCCAATACAAATTCTTATTCAGAATATAATATCTTAATGACTTCAAATTTACAAACCTTGATTTATACTTGGTAAACTCTGGAGGAGCTTTGTGATGACGTAAGACAAATATTATATCTCTATACCATTCAGAAAAAATGAATTTCTCTTCAATAGGTACTAACTCTTCCTCTTCTTCTATCAACTCTAAAATTTCTTCAATGAAGTTCATGTCAAGACATTAAAAGTTGGACTGTGCCATTAGTTTTTCTAACCCTTGTCCCTTCACCAACTTTGTAGTCTTGATTTCTATGTCATACTCCAGTAAAGTAGCTATCCATTTCCCTCTTTTTCCATCAGGATCATCTTGTGTCAAAATAACTTTAACCACAGTGTTAGGTACAAATGCAATGACATGAGAATGTAAAATATAAATTTTGAAGTCTTTAAGAGCTTTGACCAAAGCATATGCCTGTTTTTACAAAATATTATACTTCAACTTAGAGTTGGCAAGATTTCTGCTAAAAAATGAAATAGGTTGTTCAGTACTTTGCTGTCCTTTTGCAATAAAACTCCAACAATTGTATTTTATTAAGAAAATGTGAAAACCAGAAATTCACTTGAGAAATTCAGACTAATAAGTACTAGGGCTTCAGTGAGGGATTTCTTTATCTCTTCAAATGATTGCTTAGCTTAAACATTCCACTTAATATCAACTCCCTTCTTTAACATCTTGGTAATATCTTTGAAAATCTCAACAAAGTTCGGGATGAACCTTCTCACAAAATTTACCTTTCCAAGAAAAGACTGAATTTCCCTCTTATTCCTTAGCAGGTCGATCTTATGAATTGCGTTAACTCCATTAGGATCAATCTTTATCCCATCCTTTGATATGACATGTAATTTTTTTTTTCCAGAAGTTAGAGAAAAAATAATTTTAGTGGGATTAAGAGAGATATCAAATTTTCCGCATTTCTGCAACATTTTCTCCAAATGTTTCAAGTGATCCTCCTCCTTTCTTGAAAACATAGTTATGTCATCCAAGTAGACCACAACTGATTTGTGTTTCTCATTAGCAAAGGAAATATCCATTTCTCTTTGAAAAGTCGCTTTTGCATTCATCAAACCAAAAGGCATCTTGGCGTACATGAATGTTCCCCATGGCGTGGTAAAGGCAGTCTTTTCCTGATCTTCTGGATGTACCAATATCTGGTTATAAGCTGAAAATCCATCCAGCATGGAAATTCTTTGAGAGCCAACAATATTCTGTAAAATTTGATCCATCTTGGGAAGAGGATAGTTGTCCTTCAAAGAAGCCTTGTTTAGATTTCTAAAATCAATACAGATTTTGATCTCACCACTCTTCTTTCTGGCAGGGACCAAATTAGCAAGTCATTTTGAAAACCTTATAGGAACAATGATCTTTGCATCAAAAAGTTTCTTAATCTCTTTCACAATCAAAGGCATGATCAAAGGATTAATTCTTATCAATTTCTGTTTGAAAGGTTTCTCATTCTCCTTGATAGGAATAGTATGTTGTATAATACTAGGATCATACCTTTTCAGATCAGAATACCTCCATGAAAAAACATCAATGTATTTCTTCATCATCTACACATACTTTTGCCTCATATACATATAAAGGAACTTAGAAATATTGACCATCTTAGGCACTGACACTGTACCAAGATTGCAAGTTTCTACCTCCTCATCATCAACCTGCAGTCTAGGAGATTTAAAAACATCATTTTGATCACAATTTTTTTCAAGAGGAATAAGGCCCTTTGGTATACAATTGTTTTTCAGCTGCAAGACTTCATAATTTACCTTGGTTTCAAAAAACATATTTTTCTGATCCACTCGTATGTTTTCAAACTCCTCCTTTAACTCTAGGAAATTTCAGACTTGTTGGTCATCCTCAAACACTTGCCAATGAATGATATTATTAGGAATTGCTGGCCTATGTCGAACATCAACCTCATACTTCTCAGTAGAATGTGTAGGGATGAAAAATAAACTTGCAGAGACAAATAAAGAATCAGCCACTGAAGTTTGGTCTCTAGTTTACACAATGAAGGCATATTCCTGAAAATTTTCAAGCATTTCCATAATCAGATTTCTGTAAGCCCTCATCCTTACATCCTTGGTTTGGTATGATCCTTCAACTTGTTTGATTACTAACTCTGAATCACCACACACCGATATCTTCTTGGCACCTAGTCTCTTCAAAATTTCTAAACCCCAAAACAGAGATTCATATTCTGCCATATTGTTGGTGTAATCAAAGTTAAGTTTAAAGGATTAAAACTTACTTTCATCATCAGGAGTAGTGATCCATATGCCTACTCCAGCCCCCTCTCTTCCAGTAGATCCATCAAAGTGAAAAATCCACTAGCCTTCTACTTTTTCTTCAACACCTTCCTAATTTTCAGCTTGCTGATTTTATGTTTTCCCTTTAATTTCTGCTTCATCAGTTAGCTCATTGAATAAAATTGATGATCCTAATTCTATCTCAGTAGCATAAATTGGAAAATTTTGGGGCTTATATTTACTTCTCACCATGTAGGCCATCCTACTTCCCCTGTACAATCTTCTCTTCTCACCAAAATTAGGAATGGTGGCATATGTCATATCCATCTGCATAGTACCTTTGATTTTAGCTACCCAAGATCTAGATAAGATCATGCCAAACTTTGGAGGGATGTCAGCTACCACTATGTCCATCACCATTGTTTTAGCAAGTACTTGTGACAAGCCAATTACAACATATTTGATAATACCTATGCATTGAACTCTCTTGGAGTCAAAAGAAAACAGATCTTTATAAGGTCTAGTGATTTCCAAACCCATTCTCTCCATGATTACCTTAGGCATAAGGTAGTGAGAAGCCCCTGAGTCCAACATGGGTTTGTGCAAAGTCATATCATGAATATTTAGATTGGCATAAAAATAAGGGACCCCTTCATTATGTTCATCTTCCACCCTTAGTCCTAGGAAAATGGTAGGATGGTCTTCTTGTAGATTAAGGAACTAAAGGCCCTTGTTGAGAATTCAACATCTTGACAATTTTTCTTCTATATTCATTGACCTTGATAATTTCTCCAAAGGGGATATGAATCTTAATTTTAGAGATCTCATTCTCTAGACTGAAAGTAGATGTGGATTTTTCAACTTCTTTGGCAGGAGGTGGAGGTGGTGGGTGTTGAGATTCAACAAGATGATGATCTTAGTGAAAATTAAGCACCTTCACTAGGTGGGGCCCGCAGGCTATTTTTTAGGTGTATGCCTATTTTTAGAATGGTCAGCATATTCTAAAATTAGTAGGATGCCGATTCTAGATGGTTGAGAAAATTCTATCTTTAGATGAGTTTCTATTTTTAGAATATGGGCGAAGTCTATTTGTGGATCGCATATCTAAAAATAGAATGCATGTCGATTATTATTAGCCCTTAATGATAATCAGACAATAAATAATAACTTATTATCTTGGAGAACTGTATTTCAGTTAACTGATGTGGAAAAACAGTTAGCTGAAGGAATTATGAATTCCAAGGTTGGTTGGCGACTCATGCATGATGGACTTCATTATAACTGATTGTGGAAGAGTTGTAACAAAGTTGGAAGAGTAGTTATGGGAGTTGTTATTTAGTTTAACTCATTTAAGTGAGTTAAACTAAGTTGTGCTAGTTGTAACTAAAGATACACTAGTGAAATATGAGTGAATTAATTAATTTAATTAATTCACAAGTAGTGTCTTACTTGCAACTGAAGAAATACAACAGTTAACTACTTGCATGTCAGATCTAGTGAAGACCCAATGGAGAGATAGGTGAAAGGGTGTGTTTGACTATTAGTTGTGACTATAGTGATGTATTCAATGCATCTACACACACATTTTATTTTCCAATGAGGATTGCATAGTCAAGGTAAGGCAATATCGAATTCATTCAGTGATCTTCTTCAGCAAGGATTGCGCAGTGGAGGCAAGCTATCAGGAGGCAAGAAAATGGTGCATAGATATGCAAATTTCTGCATGACAATGTGAGACGATTGTATATTGTAATGAGAGCTCTATGAACTGAGCTTTGTATGATATTGTCACATGATTCCATGATATACATAATATATGATAGTTGGGGTTTTTAGCTTTAAGCTTTCCCGGTAAAACATCTTGTTATGTGCGCTTGATTTTTCTTCATATGTTTTGCAATTGGCGATTTAATTTCCACAAAGAATTGAGTAGAAGGATTCTGTATTTAACAGTGGATTTAATTGTTATATCAGGGGAGTTCGGTAATATCCATATTTTGTATTAAATTTCTACAATGGGTCCTTCTTTGGCTCAGCTTCTTTAGGAACATCCTTCTTTGGCTAAGTTTTGTTTGTGGTGATGGGAAAATTTTTGTTTCTTAGATTGCATCGATTTTTCATTTCAAATATGGCATGTTAATAACCCTTTAAGTAATCAAATTGTCCTTCATATTTTTTCAAATCATGACCAGAATCATTATGCTCTTCCTTAGTCAGAAACATCCTAGACATATCTTCATCTAGACAGTGGATAATATCCTCTTGAAAGTCAGGCTGAGCTTCCTCTTCATTAAGGAAATTTTGTTGAAAGGGAGGCCTCACTTGTGGCTCAGGATGATTTCTATTTTCCCTTTGTATTTTCTGATTTTGAGGCCTCCTAAATTGTGGATTTATGATCTATGGATCATGTTGTGTGTATTGTTCATTTTTTAGGAATATTGCCCTTCTGCTGAATAGGAATGATGTATAAGGAAAAATATAAAAATACAATGAAGAAAAATTCTTGGTTCCTCTTATGTATGATGTGGGGGAATTATATGTGGGATCTCAGCTTAAACAAATAAGTTTATATGCACTAAAAAAATCTCCCACAAACTGGTATCAATGAGATATTTCCTTTTCAGACATTAACAATAAAAAATATGATCTAAAACAGAGATTTACTGAAGGGGAATTTACTGGATATGTCACCTCTAAAGAGAGGGTGAGATCCAGAGGCTATCTGGCCCTTTTTAGACTCTTTCTATAGAATATTGTTGAGAGGTAATATCCCAAAGGGTTTACTCAACAAATCATGCCTGAAAAATGCATTATTCAGGTATGATGGCTTCAGATACCAAATAATATGTCTAATAATTCTCAGAAACCAATAGAAAGAACAAAAACACTCTTTACTTAGCTTTTAACATCAGAAATATGGGGAAAAGCAGAATTTTATGCACTAAAATAGGCATATAAGAAAATATGCGTGAAATTAAGGGTCAAGGTTCTGGAATATGTTAGAATAGGTCAAGAGGGATTCACATGCTAAATTTCAGAAAAAAAAAATGTGTTTTGCTAAGTTAAACAGTTCCTCCTTCCCGACTAGTCAAGAAAAACCCTGATTTCCCATGACCTAAATTATGCAGAAAAGTGATGAAGCATGGGTAGCATTATTTCTGAAGGGCTTGGCTAAGTTTATGCATAAATTTCAGTATTCAGGTTAAGAATAAGATTCATATGGCTTATGCAAGGAAAAACATACATTTCTATTAAGGAAAACCCCCAAAATGAGTTACTGCAATACATGGAAAAAGACTGCAGACTATTCTAGCGTTATTTTCCTGAAGATTCAGCTGCTGTAAGTTAAAAATAAGATCTATGATAGATATATGGCTGAAACATCAGATCCCAGATCTAGAAACTACTCAGCCTTCTCCACAAGATCCCCTTGGGGTTTCATCAAAATAATACATGTACAAGTGTAGATATGACTTTGAAAGCTACAGGATTGTAGAATACTCAGAATTTCTGAAGATGAATTTTATTAGAAAATGAATCAGATCTGAAATAGCATAAAACAATAGCTACTTTATAGATTTACAAAGTGAGAGGCAAGCCTCAATCACTAGATAGCAGATTTGCACAAAAACTAAATTTACATTAAACCCCAATGCAGAAAACGTAGTTCATGAGAGGGACTGCGCAGTAGCTCTATATAAATGAAGAAAATGCTATAAAATACAGATCTGAATACAAAATAAGAGAGATATCCTCTTCCGGGTGGTCACAAGACACCCTCCTTGAGAGAGAACTCCTCTAAAACACTAGATCTCTGCAGATCTAGGATACCACTTGCTGCAACTCAAGCAGCTACAAAACCCTCAACAGGATCAACACTGCTAATGGAGATGGAGCTTGGTCTTCAACCTGATAGTGGCTCATTTCAATACAATCTCCTCCAAGAGCTACTCAAGGAAGGAGGGAGGATTCCTAAATAGAAAATCCTCTTCCCTTAGGCTAAACAGCCAAGAGAGCTAGAGTCGCTCAAGAAACCTCTATTTTGAAAATCCTTCAACAACCTTTACATGAGCCCTCTCCTCCTTTTTATAACTTGATGGTGTGCACAAACCCTAAACCACCTCAAATGAATTTCCCCTTTTCACATTGATGTCCTCCTTCTAGAACTGTGCAGTTTGTCTAGGAGGTTCAATGAATCTGGATAGAGCTGAGATTTGGTCCTGTTGACCCAATCAAATGTCTCAGTTCTGTTTCACACACAAGCAGATCTTATTACAAAGGCCCAAATTTATCCCTTTTCACATTGGGCATGTATTTATTCTTTGATTTAAGGAGTTTTTCATGTCTTCCTTTACATTTTATTCCTCAATCAAGAAATGCAAAAATAAACAAGGAAATATTAATGTTCCAATTAGCTGAAGCTAATTTAGGAACATTACAGTCTCCCCCTCCTAAATTTTTCTTGTCCTCAAGCAACTGCAAGGGTGCTGCAAAATCTCCCCGCCTTCTTCTTGTGGCCTCATCAATGGATCCCACCATGGTTGAAAATGGTAAGCAATGAATCTGCCCTCCAATGAATTTCTCCAAGTGAAAGATAGCAAGTGTACATCATGAGAAATTGGAGGTACAAGTGGTGATCTTATTGTTGCTTCATGGCCTCATCAGGTAGGAGTGATAATGAGCATGGGGAAAACTTTTCCCAATGAGTGTCTCCCACACCCATGCTATCATCCAAATAAAAGGAGCCATTCTTGATAGCTCATAGAAACAATTATTAATCCCCATGATGTGCATTGAGTAGGGGCTACAAGGCTGGAAATGAGGGATGAATATACCCAACTCACGCTGTCCCTCTTCCCACTGTTGATGGATGTGGAGTTGTGGATCTTGGGCTGCAAAAATGTGGTCACCATGAAGCCAAAAGGAATTTGAAACTTCATGATCTCCTTCATTGATTTCAGTGAGCCTCCTTTCCCACCCTCTTAGGCATATAGTGAGCAATTTACCTTCACCACATGTGCTCCAAAAGACATGTGGAATAAGTGCCATATGATGTGCTGGATGGTGACAATAATCCCTCCCTTGAGACCAACGCTATCCATCATCTTGCTGCCTCAAGTCATGATACCACAAGTGGCCATCCCACCACTTGCTTGCTGGAATAAGCTTCTTCAAAGCTTCGAAATGATAGAGGAAAATAAGTGTTGGATGAATGGAGATCAAGAAAAACATGTCTTGCTCTAATTCCTCCCATGTGAGAGGTTCCTCTTCATGATACAAACTCAATGCATGACCCTTAGTAAAAGATGATACAATGTACCATGTAGCGGCCACAAAAAGTTCCCTCCTCTTCTTGAAATTCAATTGAATATGGGGGAGTGCATTCCCAATGGATACATTCATCCAATGTATCATTCCTCCTCTCCCACATATGCTCCTCATAAAAATAGAAATATCAGAAACATAGGGAGCAAGAATAGAGTTCATGTTGGCTGCCATATGCAACAAATGTGAAGGGAAATGATCCCTCATATGCAACCAACACAGTTTGGACCTCAACTGCAATAGAGACTACTGAAAAATGTGGTCTTCCAACCACTTGCATGCTGCCCCAATCTCTTCATAAGCTTGGAGGAAGTGTATGATGGATGAGGCACTGCAAGTATGTCCTCCAAAACAGAATTCCTCCCCAAGTCCTCCTAGGGAGTATTTATCAACATTGGTCATGGCCTCAAGTAGACCATGCAACCTCAAAATAAGAATGCTCCTCCTTGGAGCAACATCCTGCACATATGTGGTTAAGGGATGCATGTATACATGAGATAAATCAAGATAATCAACACCATTGCCACAAGTTTTTCTCATGCAATGGGAGCAGCTCAAAGATGAGCCTCCTTCCATTCTCAAAGAGAAGAGAGAAGACTGTAATAACTCTTCCCAAGAGTCATGTGCATGCATAGCTCCCATGCCAAATGTAGATGTGGGAAGGCTGCTATCCTTCCCCTACTTTTCCTGCCACAGTGCAGAAACTGAAATGAGAGTGGGTGTGGATGATGTTGAGAGACTGCTTCTCTCCTCCTTGAGCCTACCCAAGACTCTCAGCACTGCATCAAGACCTCCCAATGTCTCCACTTCTCTGAAACCAATGGGAAATGCCTCACCATTTGAAGCATTCACCTCTCCTTGCTGATCAAGTGGCCTTCTTGGTGCAATGTCTCCAGGAAATGAGACATCATCTAGTGGTGACTGAATACATGAATGGAGAAAAACCTCCATGCTTCCACTGCACAATCCAATCACCTCTTTAGGTGCATCAACCTTCTGAAATAGATAGGAATGATATTGGCCCTCTTCCCCATCTTCTCTCGGTATCCTCATGCTTTTGCACCTTCTCCATCTCAAGGGCTTGTGAAATGTAGCCCCTTTGATATCTCCAAGGGAGGATTTTATTCCTCCCTTACTGCTCTTGCATAGCACAGTGCAACTATGTTGTTCTAGATCAACAACACATAGAAATGTAGATCTCTCCATGCAATGGGCTGAAATGAAAACAAATGAATCCTTGACCATACCTTGGTGAAATGTAGAAGCAAGAACTTCTTCTGCAACTGTGTAGTCTTCCTCCATTGAACATGAAGGCTTCTCCTCCATGGTTGTGCCAGCACTGGTACAAGTCTCTACCCCCTCAACCTCCTTGAGATTTTCTTGAATATCCTTCAAGGTCTGGAAAAAGAGTGGGGGAATCTCTTTTTCTGTCATTCCTTATTCTTCTCCTCTTTCTCTCAACAAGAAAGTGGGGATGTGACAAAATTGTAAATCAGATTGTGTGGCTAAATTCTCACACACATCATAAGAAGTACTGGGTACTCCTTCATCTTCCTGAAATTCTCTAGGAATTTCATTGTAGCTTCTTCTGCTTTGAAACCCTCTTGGAGTTTCACTGCACCCTTCTTCTTCCATTGGTTGAACCTCCTTGGAGAGGCCCTTTTCTGATCTGAAAATGGATGAAAGTAGTCTCATCCTCTCCATCATTGTTCTCTTTTTTTCTTGGGCTTTGAAAGCCACAGGCCGAGCCAAGAAAGGAGCTCTGATACCACTGTAATGTTCCTTTTTCAGGAATATTTCCCTTCTGCTGAATAGGAACTCTGTATAAGGAAAAATATGCAAATAAAATGTAGAAAAATGATTGTTTCCTCTTATGTATGCTGTGGGGGAATTATATGTGGGATATCAGCTTAAAAAAATAAGTTTAGATGCACTAAACAAATCTCCCACAAACTGGTATCAATGAGATATTTCCTTTTCAGACATTAACAATCAATAATCTGATCTAAAATAGAGATTGAATGAAGGGGAATTTAATAGATATGTCACCTCTAAAGAGAGGGTGAGATAGAGAGGCTATCTGGCCCTTTTCAGACTCTGTCTATAGACTCTTGTTGAGAGGTAATATCCCAAAAGCGTTTACTCAGCAAATCATGCCTAAAAAACACATTATTCAGGTATGATGGCTTAATATACCATATAATATGTCTGAGAATTCTTAGAAACCAATAGAAATGACAACAAAACTCTTTAATCAACTTTTAACATCAGAAAGATGGGGAAAAGCAGCATTTTATGCACTAAAATAGGTGTATAAGAAAATATTCGTAAAATGAACGGTCAAGGTTCTGTAATATGTTAGAATAGGTCAATAGGGATTCACATGCCAAATTTCAGAAAAAAAAAAGAGTGTTTTTCTAAGTTAAAGAGTTCCTCCTTCCCGACTAGTCAAGAAAAACCCTGATTTCCCATGACCTAAATTATGCAGAAAAGTGTTGAAGCATGGGTAGCGTAATTTATGAAGGGCTTGGCTAAGTTTATGTAGAAATTTCAGTATGCAGGTTCAGAATAAGATTCATATGGATTATGCAAGGAAAAACAAACATTTCTATGAAGGAAAACCCCCAAAATGAGTTGCTGCAATACATGGAAAAAGACTGCAGACTATTCCAACGTTATTTTCCTGAAGATTCAGCTGCCGTAAGTTAAAACTTAGATCTATGACAGATCTATGGCTGAAACATCAGATCCATACCAGATCTGGAAACTACTCAGCCTTCTCCACAAGATCCCCTTGGGGTTTCATCAAAATAATACATGTACAAGTGTAGATCTGACTTCGAAAGCTACAGGACTGCAGAATACTCAGAATTTATGAAGATGAATTTTATTAGAACATGAATCAGATCTAAAATAGCATAAAACAATAGCTACTTTATATATTTACAAAGTGAGAGACAAGCCTCAATCACTAGATAGCAGATTTGTACAGAAATTGAATTTACATTAAACCCCAATGCAAAAAATGCAGTTCATGAGAGGGACTGTGCAATAGCTCTATAGAAATGAAGCAAATGCTATAAAATATAGATCTGAATACAAAATAAGAGAGAGATCCTCATCCAGGTGGTCACAAGACACCCTCCTTGAGAGAGAACTCCTCCAAAACACTAGATCTCTGCAGATCTAGGATACCACTTGCTGCAACTCAAGTAGCTGCAAAACCCTCAACAGGATCAACGCTGCTAATGGAGATGGAGCTTGGTCTTCAACTTGATAGTGGCTCATTTCAGTACAATCTCCTCCAAGAGTTACTCAAGGAAGGATGGAGGATTCCTAAACATGAAATCCTCTTCCCTTAGGCTAAACAGCCAAGAGAGATAGAGTTTCTCAAGAAACCTCTATTTTGAAAATCCTTCAACAACCTTTACATGAGCCCTCTCATCCTTTTTATAACTTGAAGGTGTGCACAAACCCTAAAACTCCTCAAATGAATTGCTCCTTTTCACACTGATGTCCTCCTTCTAGAACTGCGCAGTTTGTCTAGGAGGTTCAATGAATCTGGACAGAGCTGAGATTTGGTCCTGTTGACCCAATCAAATGTCTCAGTCCTGTTTCACACACAAGTGAATCTTATTACAAAGGCCCAGATTTATCCCTTTTCACATTGGGCATGTATTTATTCTTTGATTTAAGGAGTTTTTCATGTCCTCCTTTACTTTTTATTCCTTAATCAGGAAATGCAAAAATAAACAAGGAAAAATTAATGTTCCAATTAGCTGAAGCTAGTTTAGGAACATTACATTGTGCATGAGGTAAGGGAGTGGCTCCAAGAACAAGTCTATCCATAGTCTTCAACATAGAATCAAATTTAGCATCTGAGGATGAAGTTTTTTCTTCTTATTTCAATTTGGATTTTCCCATATTAGACCTCTTGGAAGCTATCATGTTTACTTCCAACTTTACTGCATCATTTTAAATTTCTGCTAGAGAAGCAAACTCTCTTTCCCTAAGCAGGATAGAAAACACATAATCAAATGCCTCTGCATAGTGTAATTGAGAAGCTCCCCGAGGAGGTTTAATATGAGCAGGTATGAAGTTATAGACTTTGTTAAACCTCTTAGAGAAGTCTTGGACAAATTCATCTAAGGCTCTTTTCAAATTGTTGTATTCTGTCAAGGCTTGCACCGGATTCACCTTACTCCCCCACTTAGTAAAAAAATTATCTTCTAGCTGGTCCCAATTTAGCAAACTTGCTAGGGCTAGGGCCTTAAACCATTTTCTTACTTCACCAATGAAACTCTAGGCAAATAATCTCATTTTTACATCTTCATGGTCTACCTCCTATCTATCAATGAAATCATTGAATTGATCCACATGTTCCTCAACTAATATATCCTCTTCACTCCCAAAGGTTTTAATTCTAGTTGAGTATCCATTTGGGAGGTCATGAAGAAAAACAGGGCGGACCAATGGAGCATACCTTGCAGGTCCAACAAGAGGATGAGGAGGGAAAATTCCAGCCACGATGACAGGAACTGTGGTATGGGGAAGGACAACAGATGAGATTGTTTTCTAATTTGTTGGGAAAAAAGTAGGTGAAGATGAGGTGTTATGAGGTGGTGTAGATGGTATCTGTAATCTAGATATAAATGAACTCCACTGAAGCAAAGGTATACCGGATTTTATTTTCAATAGGAACTCAAATGGATCTAATTATTTTAAATTTTCAAAAGATTCCCCCTCTAACAACATCTCTAATGTGACTTTTTTCCAGAATTCTTCCTTTTCTTCTTTAGATACTAGGGATAATGTGTCAATGCCTAGTCTTTGCATGTCTAGTATTATATCAGTTAGTTCATTTTCATTCTTATACCTAAACAAAACTTCTTCAATTTTATCATCAAATTTCCTATCTTCAGGACTTCGAATAATTTTAGAGGACAAAGCTCTTGAATGTGATGGGATGCCTAATTTTGAAGAGTTGCTTCCAATGCCTCTGAGAGCCCTCTCTGGATTATCCACAATGGTAGGTGGGTTAGGATCTGGATTTCTCCTTGTGTATATTTTTTTTGAAGCCACCTTTGAGCATGAAAATTTCCAGTGCAGTCACCAAGGTAGTTTCTGCAGCCTTGAAAATTTTTGAGCTCCTCCTACCTCCAAGAGTTCAGCTTCACTGTTTGAGCACAAAATTCGGGAAATATGTCTTCAGACTCCTGACAGATGCACCAAAATGTTATCTCTAAGTTGGTCCTGATGGGCTACTCCACCAAAAAACTTAGAGTAACCCTTTCAAACTAGATTTTGACTGAGGATTATCCTCTTCAGCCTGAGAGGCCTCTCTCTATTTAGCTAATGATTTTATCGATTAGGACTTAAATAGATGGCTAACTTTGTGAGTGTCTTAGTGTATTTTATTTGTGGGTGAAAAATGGGAAATATTTCACTACCATTGGGCTCATGGAGTCAGTAAAAGGAATTCGATTACAAGTATATCTACTTATGGAAACTGAGGCTTTTTCTGTTTCAATGAAAGGAAAACATTAACACATGAAGACAATCAATAGATCAATGCTAAAAGGAAGTCAGAGCATACATAACATGAATTATGAGTAATTTAACATCAAGATATTGGAAATAAGATAAAACTAAACACATAAACTCATTGAAACATCTCAAGAATCTTAGGTGAAGCAGAAACATAGTCACTGTCTGTCTATTAATGATATAAAAGTTTTACAATAGTATTAGTGTAAAAGCATTCTCCAACCCTTTCTCATTCGATTTTCTGTATATAAATAGACCTCTTTTGCTTACATAGGATTTTCCTAGCTGGCTATATCATCGAACCATGAATTTTACACCTAATCATAACTAAAAACTACTTTTATGGAATAGAAAAAGACACCTAGTCTCTAAAGACTCTACACTTCTAAGGGGGAGACTGTTGGAAATATTATCATTGATGGAAAAGGAGCAGCACAAAAATTATCATTGAGGCAAAGGAGTAAGGCAAAGGAGCAACATTAGAATAATTATCTAAGGCAAAGGAGTAGAAAAGAGCAACAAAGAGGCAAGGAGCAACATCATAATGATTAGAGAAGACAAAGGAGCAAGTCGGGCTGAAATGCGTTCAGAATAGTGTAAGCCAGGTCGAGTCTTGTATTTTCACGTTCATAATAGTGTGCGTGCAGTTCAGCAGGTCAAGTCGTGTAATTTACAGAAGAAATGCGTGCAGAATAGTGTTTGGTGGCTTAATCACATATCGTAATCACAAGCGGAAGGATGATCACAAAAACTGCAGAAACATAGAAATCACAGAAAATGCGAAGTGCGATATGGTGACGTGGCTAAATGACGTGGCGGTGACATAGGTAGTGATGTCGCAAGTTGATGTGGTAGGTGATGTGGCCCCGACCCCACAGATCGAAAAAAAAAGTTTGATGACGTGGCAAGGTGATGTGGCATGATGACGTAGTAGTGACGTGGCACCCCCATTGGGACCCAAACCCTTTATTGCATATCGCAAGTTGCAAATCTTAGAAGGGATAGTGCTTATGTACCATGTTGAAACGCTGATATGTGAAATGCGATAAGAGACTAGATGCGATAAATTTCAGAGTTTAATACTAAAAATTTTAAAGTTTGGCGTGAGACCCATTCACATATCGCAAATTAAAAGATCGGAAGGGTGAAGATCATAAGAACAAGGCTGAATTGCCGAAATGTGAAATTCGATACGAGGACCGAACACGATGGAGTTTCGAAGCTGAAGCCCAAAGGTTTTCAAGTCCGAGGTTATGTGTATTTAGTTAAGAAATCGCATCGGGAGAACGAAAGGAGTCTATAACATATAATACATAGGATCACCGAAATGCGATATGAGACTAGATGCAATACAGTTTGAAGTTAAATCTAATGTATTTAAAGTCCGGGCTATGTGTTTTATTATTATAAGAAAACGCATAGGAAGAGTGGAAGAGCAATATATAACAGAGAAAAAAGGAAATTCTGAAATGCGATTTGTGAAGCAGATGTGATGTAATTCAGAAGTAAATTCTAAAGCCAAGTCAGGTCCAGGTTATGCGGATACGTTTGTTATTAGAAGAAAGTATGAACGTGTGTAGTAGACTCAGGTAAGTAACCCGAAATAGAGCAAAAGGGAGAGTAAGATGAACATCGCGATAATGAGGAGATAGGCACCATGGGTCGAGTCAGGCTCAACAAAACCTTCGGGGCAGAGTCAGGTGTTGAGACAAGGAGAAGGCTAAATGCTGCGGGAAAGAGAAGGAAGATAGATAGGCAAAGTCGGGCAAAAGGACCATATGGTGGCACTATTGGAAACGTGCCAGCTGGGTCGAGTTGGGAAAAAGGATTTTGTGTAGAACTGTTATAATATAACATCAGAAACAAACAAGACAATGATGGTAGCAAAAAGGAAAAATTCACAACGAGCCAAGAGCTGAAATGGCTGAGTGAATATATTTTTTGTAACTATAAATGTAAATGAATTGATTAATTTTTATTGTATGTGATGCAAAGGAAAGTCTCCGTAGGCATAGGAAAAACTTAAATGAGTGTTGTAATGATTATTTTTGATGTAATAACCTGAACTAAAGTGTAAGGAATCAAATGGGTGGAAGGCATAGGGTTAGGCTTGTTCACTTCGTATTCCCTATAGAATGCAAAAAAATAGGAGTGATATGTATAAGAGATGTAATATCAGTGTGAATAGAGAGTTTTAGAGAGAGGAAGAATCAGAGGGAGCTGATAGAGATGCTGTGCACATCAGGAGCTGATATGAAGCATAAATGAAGGCAGAAAAGGTAGCAGTGAAGAAGGAGGATAACAGAGCTGATATCTAGGTAAATCAACATATGATTTTCATGTTGAGTGAGGGGATTGTAGTCTCCTTTCAGGTTGAAGCTTGATAAAATTCCAGTTGGAGCTGGGTGAGGTAGGAGCCTCCTGCAGGTTATAGCCTGCAGAAAATATTTGGGAGTTTGAGCTTCCTTGCAAGTTGTAGCTTGCAAAATTTGAGGTAGTAGCCTCTTGTAGGTTCGAGCCTACAAAAAATTAGTTGTGAGAGGGAGTTGGAGCTTGCCTTTGCATCACAACAATAATAAGATGTGGTTTTATCCCTTATGGGTTTCCACTTATATCTGTTGTCTATGTGCTTGATGATTATGTGGTGATGTGATGTTTTAATCTAATTAATTACTGGTTGTCCACATAATCAGTTTTTTGATTCATTATGCTACTTATAAAATGAAGTAGTTAATGGGTGTAAAGAAAAGAGTTTTAATGCCCATGAATGTACTAAACTAATTCACCCCCCCTCTTAGTTTAGCTTAGGGTTCATCACAGTGTGTACAAAAAACTCGGTACCCGGTGATGTAATCTCTAAACTTGTTCGAGGAGTGTACAACAGATAAGCGCTCTTTCTCAGTAACAATGTAGTTGAGTTAAACTTTGGACAAATTCTTATTGATAAAATATATGGCATAGGGAAAATTACCTTCCACTTGTCACAAGGCTGATACTACAACCTTGTCAGATGCATCTTCGTGGATGTGAAAAGGAAAGGCCCAATTTGGACCTCTAAGAATTAATGTAGTGGTCAAATTCTCAGTACAACTCTTCAAATGCTTCTTAACACTTAACTTTCTAACAAAATTCAAAATTGTTGGTTAGCAATCCAAACAAAGGTGAAGCCATCTTACTAAAATCATTGATAAATCTCATATAATATTTATCTAGCCCTAGTAAAATTATAAAATACTTTTTTTTAAGAAGTATATGTACCATTTTGATAATGGAACCTTGTTAGGGTCAACTTGGATCCCTTCCTTAGAGTGGAAGTGACCTAGGACAATCCCTGCATTCACAAAAAAATCACAATTTTATGGATTCGGTGAGAGATTCATTTCAATGCACTTCTTTAAAACTTTACATAGGTTGGGGAGAGCTTCCTATAAATCATTCCCATAAGGAGTGAAGTCATCCATATAAATTTCAACTGTATCATGAACAAGGTTAGCAAAAATACTCAATAATGACCTTTGGAAAGTAGTATGGGAATTGCATAAGCCAGTTGGAAGTACCCTATAGGAAAAGGACCTTAGTCTCAGAGAAATGTGAAACCCATTTTCAAAGTTAATATAATGGAAAAAGGAATTTTGTAATAAGTTATAACATTACAGTAACTAAGATGTGTGAAATAAGTCCATTATTAAATTATAACACGAGTATAGGGAACAAAGTCATGATATCGATAAAAAATATACTTATAGTGAAAATGATAAATATAACAAACAATATGAACAGAAATCAAACAATAACATTTTATCATATAGAAAAAAGAAATCCTCCTCCCAGTTACAGGGAGAATTTAAGAAGATCAGACCCGCTAATTTCGATGGTGAAACTAAACAAGGCGCTGAAGCATGGCTGCTCAACATGTCTAAATATTTTGGAGTGTACAACTACCCAAGTAATATCAAAGCAAGGTTGGCCACATGCCAATCAATTGGTAAGGAAACCTTATGGTGGGAATTAAATAAGGTTTTTAAATGTATAAGGGGCAAGAATTTGACTTGGAATTTGTTTAAAAATGAATTTAAGAAAAATTACTTGTCTGAAAGGTATTTTGATGAAAAGGATAGGGAATTTCATGAGTTGAAGTTGAAGTCGCAAAAATTCTCAAACCTCTCGTTGGGAACACTTAGTCCTTCATTAAGGACTCAAGTGACTTTGTTAAGCTTATTAAAGAAGAGAAGGTGGAAGAAAGTGACATTCTGGTAAGCTTTGATGTGGTTTCACTGTTCACCAAAATCCCTTTAGATGAAGCAGTGAAGGTTATTAATGATGTCACGGATCCTGAAACAACCAAAATTGCTGAGGTTTGTTTACGATCCACCTTCTTCAGCTTCCAAGGAGAGTTCTATGAGCAGGTATCTGGTGTTGTAATGGGATCGCCTCTCTCACCTATTGTGGCCAACTTATTTATGGAAAAATTCGAGAAGAAAGCCCTTGCCTCCTTTCCCTTAAGTCTAGCTTGGTGGAAAAGATTTGTAGACGACCCTAACATAAAGTGGTCGCATGGTAGGGATAATCTCGAGAAATTCTTCAACCACCTCAACTCAATTTCCTCAGAAATTAAGTTCACCATGGAAATTGAAGAAAACAGGAGCATTCCTTTCTTGGATGTCCTTGTTACCAGAAAAGAGGATGGAACATTAGGGCATCAGGTTTTCAGGAAGAAGACCGATACTGACAGCTACCTCCATGCTGAGTCCTACCATCATCCTGCTCAGAAATTTGGTGTCCTTAACACCCTTGCTATAAGAGCCTTGAGAATTTCTAATGAGGAGCATCTGGAGGATGAAATTTCTCACCTGACATCTGTCTTTTTGGGTATAGGGTATAAGGCAGGAGAAATAAGGAAAGCCATAAACAAAGCAAAAAGTACTGTCGTATCCAAAAAGCACCAAGATCCCCAAGAGAATATTGGTAGGGTTTTTCTGCCATACATTAAAGGCGTGACAGATAATATTGCCAGGGTTTTGGGAAGGAATGAAATTTTTGCACAATTTTTAGCAGCAGGAACCATTAGGAAAAATATGCGCTCAGTCAAAGATAGCATTAGTCAGGGGCAACTTAAAGGTATTTACAAGATTGAATGCTCATGCGGCAAGAGTGATATTGGTGAAACCGAGCACTCTCTTCAAAAATGTCTGAAAGAGCATGGTGCCGATATTAAGCATGAGCGAGCTAGAACCTCTGCCCTTGCTGATCACTCCTCGAAAACAAAACATCACATACGTCTTGAGGATGCTAAAATCATTGCGAGGTAGGAGCACTATCAGAGATGGAAGATTAGACAAGCGTTGGAAATTATGAAACACCCGAATAACATAAACAGGGACGGAGGATACGAGATTAGTGACAATTGGCAACCTCTAGTTAGACAAATTTTCTTCTTAGTTTCATCCTCATCCCAGGTATGATCTCATAGGTTTTCTTCTTCCCTTGTTTAGTAAGCAATTTAGGGTCATGCCATGTTGGGTATGTGTTATATTCTTTCCACGACTATCCCCATGTGTTGTACGTTGCGCCGGGCGCAGCAGGGGGTCTGAGGCGGAAGCCAACAGCGGGGATGGCCGGGGGCTAGTCGGTCCCTTAGCAAAATAGACACCATATTTGTCATGGTTTGCACATGGTTTTGGGGTTCGATGGTTTTCGGCCCCTGGTATTTTGTAGATCCGGTCAAGGGAACTACGGTTATGTTCTAATCCAGGGTTAATGGATTGTGGTTTATGTATGCTTCGGCATGTATATATATGTGTTGTAACACTAAAAGGAATATAATGAAAAATCAAGCTGGTCGTCCCGATTTGGGATCCAGGGGAAAATATCTGTGTTTATCTGTTTTATGTTTTATGCTCTCGTTATTGTTTATTTTCTGTTATAAGATTCGTGTGTAGATAATTTCTATTCAGGGTTAAAACCTACATTCGGTATCAGAGCAGTTTCGGCTTCAAGGGGACACCTTTGCTACTGAGGGTTTTTTTCTCGAGCCTGAGGTAGACCCTGTTCAGTGGGAGATCTACGGGATCGATTCTTGCGGTGAAAGAAGATGGCGAGCGGCGGGAAGATAGAGATCGAGAAATTTAATGGTCAGAGCTTTGAGTTATGGAAGCTCAAGATGGAGGATCTGCTGGTGGATAAAGATCAGTGGATCGCGGTAGATCCAGGTACTAAACCAACGGCAATGTCAGATGAAGACTGGAAGAAACTGGATCGGAAGGCTAAGAGAAAAATACGGTTGTGTGTCTCAGATTCAGTATTGTTGAATGTATCTGGGGAAGCTATGGTGAAGAATTTGTGGGAAAAACTTGGGACTTTGTACCAATCTAAGTCTCTGGTGAATAAGTTGTTCCTGCGGAAAAAGCTGTATAACCTGAGGATGAAGGATGGAGACTCGGTGACAGAGCATCTGAACTCCTTCAATACTGTGGTAAGTCAGCTGTTGTCTGTTGATATTAAAATCTCAGATGAAGATAAGTGCATCAGTTTGTTGTGCTCTCTACCAGACTCATGGGACAGTCTGGTTATTGCAATAGGTAGCAATACAACTGCCTTGAATTTTGATGACATTGTCTCAGCCTTGCTGTCGGAGGAAATGAGATGGAGAAATATGGAGGGTCAGAATGGAGATGCCTTATCTGTACGAGGAAGGTCCCAGAAAAGAAACAAGAATAAGTTTTCGAGTGGGAGATCTAAATCTAGAGGGAGATCTAAATCTCCTGGAAAGTTTGTAAAGGTGTGCTGGAAATGCGGAAAGGAAGGGCACTACAAAAAGGAATGCAGATCTAAAGCTCCTGAGAAAGGAAAGGGATCTGATGAAGGTCCTTCTGCAGAGGCAAAAAACACCTCGGATGAAGGTGGGGATGTGTATTTGGCTTCTTCTTCAAATACACATGTAGATCATGAGTCATGGTTGATTGACTCAGGTGCATCCTTTCACTTCACTCCCCATAGGGAGTGGTTCTGCGAGTATGAGAAGTATGATGGTGGTGATGTATTCTTATGGGATGATAGGAAGGACATAATCGTCGGACGTGGAAAGGTCAAGCTGAAGCTGCAAGGTGGAAGGATTAGAACACTTCCTGGTGTTCTTCATATTCCTTCATTGGCCAGAAATCTGATTTCTGTAAGCAAGATGGATGATGCAGGTGTAAAAACAATGATAGAGAAAGATGCCTGCAAGATGGTTCGGGGAGCATTGGTATTAATGCGGGGAGTTCGGACTGGAACTCTGTACAAGCTACAAGGTAGCACTGTTATTGATGGGTGTAACAGTTATGTGGTTCCTGAAAGTGGAGCGGAAAGCTTAGCTGTCTCTGGAGAAAAGACCATGCTATGGCATCAAAGGCTTGGACATATTGGAGAGAAGGGCCTTTGGATACTACATAGAAATGGTATGGTAGAAGGTATATCTAATTACTCTCTGGATTTCGATTTCTGTGAACATTGTGTCTATGGGAAGTAGAATCGGGTGAGTTTTCCTTCTGGTGCTAAGAGGGCGAACAAGATATTAGAACTTGTGCACAGTGATGTGTTTGGACCTGTGTCAGTTCCATCACTGGGAAAGTCTGTGTACTATGTTTCATTCATAGATGACTTCTCAAGGAATACATGGATATATTTCTTGAAGAAGAAATCTGAAGTCTTTGACAAATTTAAAGAATTTAAGGCTTTGGTGGAAAACCAGACAGAGAAGAAGATAAAGGCGCCGAGGACAGATAATGGTGGGGAGTTCTGCAAGAAGGAATTTGAAGAGTTCTGTAAGAAGTGTGGTATAGCACGGCAGAAGACTACTCCATACACACCTCAGCAAAATGGAGTTACAGAAAGAATGAATAGAACACTGATGGAAAAGGAAAGAAGCATGCTCAGTGGTACCGGGTTAGGACAAGAATTCTGGGCAGAGGCAGTGGAGACTGCATGTTACTTAGTTAATAGATCACCTTCATTAGCGTTGGAGGATAAGACTCCACATGAGGTATGGACTGGTAAGAAACCCTCTCTTTCACATCCAAGGGTATTTGGATATGATGCATATGTACATGTTCCAAAGGAGAAAAGGACCAAGTTGGATAATAAATCTGAAAGGTGCATCTTTATTGGGTATAAGGATGGTTTAAAGGGTTACAAGCTTTGGAACCCAGAAACAAGGAAGGTTGTGTACAGTAGAGATGTGGTGTTTAGAGAAGTGAAAGATGTTGTTAAACATGAAGTCCTACCAAAGGAACCTGAGAAGATAGAGTTTGAGCTAAAGGAGGATGAATCGGACTCTACAACAGAAGAAGACTCAGAAGATGAAGAGCCACAAACTCCAGCTTTGAGAAGATCAGTTCGGGAAAGAAGGCAACCAGAAAGGTATAGTCCATCTGCTTTCTGTTCAGGTTTTGCCTTAACTATAACTGATGATGATCCCAGAACTGTCAGGGAGGCAGTAGATTCCGAGGATGGAAAACTCTGGAAGGAGGCCATGGTTGATGAAATGGCATCCTTGCACAAAAATGAGGCATGGGATTTGGTGGAGTTGTCGGCTAGAAGGAAGCCCATCGGGAGAAAATGGGTGTTTAAGAAGAAGATGAATGTAGAAGGCAAGGTGGAGAAATACAAAGCTCGGTTGGTAGCAAAAGGTTATTCCCAAGTGCCGGGAATTGATTTTGGTGATATTTTCTCTCATGTTGCCAAAGTTACTTCTATTAGATTACTTTTATCTGTTGTTGCTGCATTTGATTTTGAGATAGAACAGATGGATGTGAAGACAGCATTTCTTCACGGGGATCTAGAAGAGGAGATCTACATGAAGCAACCTGAAGGCTCTATGGTGAAGGGTAAGAAAGAACTGGTATGCAGGTTGAAGAAGTCTCTGTATGGGTTAAAACAGTCACCGAGGATGTGGTATCAGAAATTTGATACCTATATACGGGGACTTGGCTTCACCAGAAGCAAGGAGGATCACTGTGTTTATTTTAAATTAATTGGTGACCGTGTTATTTATTTGGTCTTTTATGTGGATGATATGTTGTTGATTGGAAATGACAAAGAAATTATCCAAGATTTGAAGACCCAATTGTTCTCCAAATTCGACATGAAGGATCTTGGTGCTGCAAACTATATTTTGGGCATGGAAATTAAGAGAGATTAGGCAAAGAGGAAGCTCTGGTTAAACCAAAGGAAGTATGTCAAGACTATATTGCAGAGGTTCAATATGCAGGATAGTAAACCAGTGAATGTTCCTATTCCTGTAGGTGTAAAGTTGTCTGCTTAACAATGTCCCAAGACACAAGAAGAAGAGGAGGATATGTCCCATGTTCCATATGCAAGTGCAGTGGGTAGCTTGATGTATGCAATGGTATGTACTAGACTAGACATTGCACATGCAGTGGGAGTATTGAGCAGGTTTATGTCAAACCTAGGAAAGGAGCATTGGATAGCAGTGAAGCGGGTTTTCAGATATTTACGTGGCACTAGTGATTATGGCTTGTGCTACCAAGGAAGACCAGGATTAGAAAGAATGTTGGACATTTGTGGTTTTGTTTATGCAGACTGGGCTGGAGATCTAGACCAAAGAAGATCTATAAGTGGGTATGTGTTTAGCCTATTTGGAGGTGCAGTTAGTTGGATGAGTAAAAGACAGTCTGTAGTGGTGCTTTCAACTACAGAGGCAGAATACATAGCAGCCACTCATGCAAGAAAGGAAGCAGTTTGGTTGCAGAGATTGTGTTCAAGTATGGGGTTGGTACAACAAGCTATAAGGATAGACTGTGATAGCCAAAGTGCAATTTTCTTGGCTAAGAACCCTGCTTATCATTCAAAGAAAAAGCACATTGATATTCAATATCACTTTGTTAGAGATATGGTTGAGGCTAAAAGGGTGTTGCTGGTAAAGGTGGACACTTTGAAGAATGTTGCAGATGCATTGACGAAGTCTGTGAGCACTCAGAAGTTCTCTTGGTGTAGAGAAACAATGGGTGTTGAATAATTGGCCCAATGACTAAGCTCTCCTGTGGCCCCCTGTGGAAAGAAAACAACAAGTGGGAGAATGTTGGGTATGTGTTATATTCTTTCCACGACTAGCCTCACGCACTGTACGTTGCGCCGGGTGCAGCAGGGGGGTCACAAGGGGGGCGGCAACACCACGGCGAAATTTTTTTTGGTGTGCGGTCCCACTCATAGGTGGACCCACCCATGTTTTATGCATGAGTTTGCACATGGTTTTTGGGGTACGATGGTTTTCGACCCCTGGTATTTTGTAGATCCGGTCAAGGGAACTACGGTTATGTTCTAATCCAGGGTTAATGGATTGGGGTTTATGTATGCTTCGGCATGTATATATATGTGTTGTAACACTAAAAGGAATATAATGAAAATCAAGTTGGTTGTCCCGATTTGGGATCCAAGGGAAAATCTCTGTGTTTATCTATTTTATGTTTTATGCTCTCGCTATTGTTTATTTTCTGTTATAAGATTCGTGTGTAGATAATTTCTGTTCAGGGTTAAAACCTACATGCCATTTCATAACACTTATTACTTCACTTACTCATAATAATTATCTATACTAATTAATTTTTATAAATAAAAACTAATTAATTAACAATTATTATCAGTGATTGGAAGTAAGTAAGGATAACAATTCTAAATCAAATTCATTAATAAAAATAAAAATAAAAATTTATTCGGATTTTATTAAATTAATAAAATATATTTAATATACTTAATATAAATTCATTATATTTATTAACATTGAGATTATATAGATTATAAAATTAATTTAGACATTAAAATATAAAATAATTTTTTTTGAGTTTATTATTGATAATAAAAATTTTAAGTAACAATTAAAATAAAATAAAATATTGTAGTAATTTAGAGTTTGATAATTAAATAAATACTAAATAAAAATATTTATTATTATAATTTTTTTAAAAAAATATCTATTATTTAAAATATTTATTATTAAATTAATAAATATTGTAAATATTTATTATTAAAATTAGAATTAATTTATATAAAACCTTAGAATTTAAAAAAAAAATTAAATTAAATTAAAAATATATATATATATATATATATATATATATATATATATATATATATAATAGAGTCTGTCGGCTCTTCTCATCTTCTCATCTCAGCCCTTCACTATTTATACCTTTTGCGACCTTCTTTCAGTCTTCATTCAATTCTCGTCCTGAAGATGGATCCCCGTTGGGATTCGAAACGTCGACAATCGTTTTATGATAATGTGGATAATCCGGATTCTGCAATAAACAAAAACCACAGAAGCTTGAAAACCGTCACTATGGATGATTTTGTTGATAAATGTATGAGTATGTTGAGGTATGTCCCTTACCTAAAGGAAGAAATAGAAAAAATCCAAATATTTTTGAGATGTCACCTTTCTTGTACAAAGAAAGAATACAATTTGATCAACCAAAGTGCATGGATGAGGCTATCAGAAAAGAAAAATTGTGTTTCAATTTGAGCAGACATAAAGGAGAAAGTTTTAAAGTTTGGATGCCCAAGAAACCAGAAAATTTTAGTAGCAAGAAAAAGGGTTTTAAGAAACCTACTTTTCGAAAAAGCATGCAAACTAGAAATTATAACAGAAATTTTAACCAATAAAAAATGTTGGATAGAAAGGAGGAAATATTGTAAATAATAAGGGTTTCATTGAACTTTTTATACACTACAAGGAAAAGACCCTCTAGAGGAAGTTATAAAGGAGGTTTTCAGTGTTATAAAATTGGCCAAAATTGTCAAAAAAACATTTGCTACAACATCCGTTTATGGTTATAGAGGTTTTGGCAGAGCTTTTAATGGAAATTCAACACAACTAAAAAAAAATGAGCAGCCAGAGGTTATTACAGATGTTTTTTTCATCGGTGCGCTACTCAGGATTTAACGCACTGGTGCGTACATGTAGTAAGCGCCCCGGGGCGGTCGAAGGAAAATGCATCGGGCCGTTAAGGTATAAAACCGCACTGGGCGTAGTGTTGGTGATACAACGCACGAGGCCGTTCTAATTGGTCTTGGGATTTTCGCGGTGCCCATAGGTCGCATCAACGCATTGGCGCGTAGACTTATAAAAACACACCGATGCACAGTATCACACAAATGCACCGAGATTTATAATTGGTATCTATATTCGTGCCATGCCCATAGGTCGTACAAATGCACCGGTGCGTATAGACACATAAACGCCCCGGTGTGCAGTATCACACAAATCCACCGAGATTTATAATTGGTATCGGTATTCGTGTGGTGCCCATAGGTCTTACAAATGCATTGGTGCATATAGACACATAAACGCCCCAGTGTGTAGTATCACACAAACGCACCGAGATTTATAATTAGTATCGGTATTCGTGTGGTGCCCATAGGTCGTACAACGAAACTGGTGCGTATAGACACATAAACGCACCGGTGCGCCGTACCACACAAACACCTCGATATTTTTAATTGGTTTCGGTATTTTTGCGGTGCCCATAGGCCATAAAAACGGACCGGTGCGCTTAAGAATACAAACACACCAGTGTACAGTCATTGACACGCACCCGTTTTCATTTTGTATTTTTTAGAAACATCGACCTGTGACAGTGCAATTATTGTGATTGTTTTAAATTTATTATTCATTAAAAGTCGACACATCTTATAACAATATTAATATTAATTAATTTTTTATTAATGCATTTGAATGTGATGTTTGGATTAATTTGTTATATCATATCATAATTATTGTGGCTTTTTAAAATTCATTATTCATCAAATTCAATACATATAGTATCTTTATATAATAATAATTAGCAGGAATAAATTACATATACTTTGTGTATAAACTCAAGAAATTTGAGAACTAATGTAATAAATTAAAAATATGAGTATATATATATATATATATATATATATATATATATATATATATATATATATATATATATATATATATAAGACATTCTTTGTCATACAAAATGGGACAGTTATTGGTATCCCTTTGTCTTTCAATTGGGACACTATGTCCATTAAATTAAAGAATTTGTCTGATTTCACAAACATATTTTAAAAAATACAACACCTTGCTTTGATATCCAAACATAGTGATCATCATTCTTTGCTTGAACTGTTGTCACTGATAGAGCTACTTCCATGACTTGGGTTATTTTCAGGAATTTTTTGTTCACAGTGTTCATTTTTTTCTTCTTCTTCACCTTCCATCTACAAACATAAAAATAAACTGTAATGAGTGTATATACATTGGTGAGAATACTGAAAATTGCAATATTAAATAATATACATCAATGTAAATAAAAAAGAAATGATGTACCACTGCAACAATTGACTCATAAACTAAACACATTATTTCAAAACCATGTAACATGCCATGTTTCAAGATTTGATCTGTTGGCACAGTGCCATACTTTGTTTTTTGCAAGTTTTATACCCCATAACAAATCATATATTTAATATAAAAGATTTATTTTTTCTATTAATTATAGATGGAGCTAAGTAAAACAAGATCGATAGATGCTTACAAATTCCACAATTAAGTTTTGATATGCCAACATATACTCACAACCCATATTTAACCCAATTTCAATCAATTCCTCTAATGGTTCTTCTTTGTATGTTAGCACCTATTTGAAGACATTCAATGATGATTTTTGTAAAACAACTTAAAAAATACAAAAATGAAATCTAGTTAAGTTGTTATAAGGAAGTAACAATTACTCACAAACTTAGATATCAACCATTTTCTTCCTTGTCGTCCTATTTTATGTGCTGAATGGGTTCCATTTTCTTTTCTTTTTTGCAAGAAAATACTTGAAAATTAATATTTAATGCTAAATTGTTTATTTATTGTACCTAATGATCGAAAAATTCAATGATTACATATTACATTTGAAGCACATTATTAACACTGGAAAATCATACAACAGAAGATGACATTAATTAATGTCAAGCCTAAGGATTTACAGGGCAGGAACACATTATGGAATCAAGAAAGTATTTAAAATCTCTAAGGTTTTGAGAAAATCAGATTTGAACTAGTCTTAAATGCTACAATGCGCACTTAATCCTTCGAGAAGAGCACCTTTTGCATGCCTTCTTGCCTAATAAGCATGCATTCCTAGAAATGGCAAAAAGTTGCTTTCCAGAACCACACAAAGCAAAGGACAATTACTCCTTATATGAAGCCGCCTAAGGATAACCACCAGTACCTCCTTAGACACTATGTGAGCACACAAAGGAATATTTGGAGCACACATTGGAATCATACCCCTCCCTTGGGTCACCATCCATCATGTACCAAGGGAGGGAAGGAGGATTTGAAACTCCTCTATATAAAGCCACCAAGAGATGAAGAAAGGGTGATCACATTGTTATGCTAGCCAAATTTTCCCAAGCAACACTAGTAGTGTGTGACCCAGAGCTGGAGCTAAAGAGGACTCGATCGTTGGCCACCCAACAATCCTAGACCACCACAGCGGAGAGAGAGGGAGACTGCATCAGAGGCAGAGCTTGGAAGGCAACATCCTTGCATCGAGACCTAGAACCATTGTCTAGGGGCCCTTTGGCAAGTGGGTAAAATTTATTCTCCATATCAAGCGTTTAATAAGAAGAGGCCTTTGAGCCATAATTTGCATTATTATCGTTTGACTCTCTTTATAGCTTCTATATATTTATGTTTTAGTTCTAGTTTAACCCTAGCATACTTTTTCCACTAAATTTTATGCTTTTGAGCTCCACCACTTTCTGCCTGTTACCAATAGTTTAAATATTAGACCACACTCTTTAAACTAGTGCGATTTCGTACACCCTTGCAACTAATCCACCACAACAGGATTGGTGACTCCACTGGCACCACAAAACCACAAAACCAACTGGCACCACATGCTCTTCTCTGCCCTGTGGGCATACTTCACAGCTGTTAAGGCATCCACTAGTTTTACTCCCTTCCACTTGGTATACTGGATTGAAGCCGTGATTCCCATAGAGCGTAAGATCCCAAACCTGCACGCTGCCATTGAACTCCTTGATAACACCCAGCCTCTGGAGCAGTGCCTAGTACAACTAGAGCTAGTTGACGAGATTTGGTGACAATCGCTGCAACACAATGAGGCCCATAAGAAAAGGGTGAAAGCATTGTTCGACCGCCACATCACCCCACTCTCATTTACCGAGGGAGAGTTAGTCCTTCTCTACGATGTCGCAAAAGAGGCCTTAGGGCTAGGAAAGTTCAAAACCTTGTGGAAAGGACCCTATATCATCAAACATTTCCTCCGACAGGGGACATACATCTTGATGGAACCAGACGGGATCTACCTTTCTAACCCCATCATTGGCCTTTACCTCAAGAATTTCTACCCATAAGGGCGCCATCAGCCCTTTTCCCCTAGATTTAGAGTACACAAAAACCCAATCACCAAAATATTTTTGACCCGAAGACTTATGTAAAAAATGCGCTCAAAGTGCCACCATGAATCACCAACTTGAACCCTATTTCGGATTTGCTGATGGAGCATCACGATGGTCTCAAAAATTAGCTGTAGCTACCTAGGTCATCTACCACCCCAACCGATCATCACTGTGTTCAAACGGCATGTGCATCGGATCAACAACAAACAATAAGGTAGAATATGATGCCGTCATCGGACTTATGTGCGAGGCCCTCCATCAGGGCATCTGCCATATGCATGTCTACCTCGATTCTTAGTTAGTAGTATCACAACTAAACCAAACATTTGAGACCAAAGACACACACCTATTTAGAAAATATTTGCGTCCCAAAAGATTAAGCAGACAATTTGATTACATTAAATTTTCACATGTATTAAGGAATCAAAACCAAATAGGTGATCACATAGACAACAATATCCTAGACTGGAATGTATCTCGAATAAACCATCATACATAAAAAACCAAAAATATATACATCCATCAGCATAACACAATACATAAACCGAAATAAATAGCACACCATATAGAGCCGCAAAAATATCTCTCATATATATATATCAAAAAATATGTGAGAGTACAAAAATAGTGTCTCTGGCCCACTGGCCAGCCCAAAGATACAAAAATCATCAAAAATAAGGGAGGCATCCTCATAATGGGTGCTTTCCCTATGTACAAAACTACTCTAGGGGGTGCCCCCTCAAGAGGAGCACCTAGACCCACCACTGCTCCTGGTGCCACCACCGAAGTTGCTGTCGCCACTGCGATAGCTACCCGACATAGAGTGCACTGGTAATCCCTCTCGTGGGCCATCATCGTCTCTAACCAAACCTCGTGAGAAGTCATCCATGAAACCTCGAGTGGGAATTTCCTGGGTCAAGCGGTCCAGTCGACCCCGGAAGTCCTCTAGAGTAGCCACCTAAGCCACCAGTATTGCATTATGCGCCTTAGCCGCATTTGCAAGAGCTCGCTCGGCCACAACCTCTACTGCAGCCGAGTTGCTGCCCTCACCACAAGGGCCAACACCATCCCCGCCAGGTCCACCGGCACCACCACTCGGTCCACCTATGTCACCTCCCCCCTGACCACCATGAGGTCGTAGCAGAGGATCATGACCCACCAATTGGGCCACTGGGCAACCTACCTCGCCAACATCTGCAAGAGTAACCGAAATAATGTCAGTGTCAATAACAAAACACATAAGTAGATAAATACTCCAACAAATGCAGAAAAATATAACACATACCCGCAGGTCCCCAAACATAACCAAAAGGGAGACCCATGTCTGGGTCACCTTGAAAGTCCATCCCCACATACGAGTATGGCAAGAACATCTGTGGGTTGGCCTCAAACCAGGCCTCTGTCGTGTCGTTCCAATAATGACCCACCATGCCACCACCACCTTGCGGCATCATTGGAGCCCACCTCCTCATGCGTGGCTCCCGCGACCCCCCAATAGGCACCGCCACCACCGGCCTCAGCAACACCACCCTCTCGTACATAATGCTACATAGGATGCTAGCGTACAAAAATGACTTAGCTCCATGTTGGACAATGTTCAATTGCGACACCATGCCTTAAAAAAAAAAGCGGGTGAAATCAAAAAAATGCCCGCCCCTCGATTGGCGTAAAACTCCCACCTGCGTGCCTGATGCCCGATGTGGAGCAAACGACCCTGCTAGTTGCACAATAATCGCCAGAGCACATTGCTCGACCACATCAGTCACTGATGTAATGTTGATGCACCCTTGAGTAAGAGGCACACCACCGTAATGCCGCCTCTAGAATCTGTCTAGGTTCACTCTCCCAGCAGGGAGTGGATACCTCAGAGCATCACCCTGAGGCAGTAACCCAGTCACAAAGTATATATCTGTCTCTGGACGGATAATCAAGTTCGTCCCCCAGAGTATGAACATGTTGCGCCTCTGGCACCATTGCTGTATAATGTAACGTAACAATCGGTACTAAGATTGAAGGAACTCATTTTTAGCAAACTTCATAAGGCCCCATGCGGCCAACTGATGATGCGCCCCAACATCAATAGCTAGAGCAGTCCAGATCTCGCGCCAATCCCGCTCTCTCCACACCAACATTCCAAGGAACATAGGAACCCATCAGTACAGAGAAAAACATCAAAAAAAAGACAAAAACCCAAGTTTTTCTGTCATCTTGGCCTTTGCGCGCTTGTCTCTTAGTCAAGTGCGCCCCTGCGCGCCTATTTTCTTCACAGGCACACCCTTGCGCGCAAAAAGAAGGGAACAACGCACCCTTGCACGCCTGTCCCTCAGAACTGCGTGCAAGGAAGGTGCTCTTTTGCCTTGATCGCCTGCGCAATCTAGGGAAAAATTTCCTCAGAGACCATACAAACCTAATTTGTACGGCCCCCGACACCATCAAACTGAAAAAATTGAAATGCAAGACGTCATGAAAATTACCTCGGCATGATATTGCTAAGCCCTGGTACACGGGATGACCGCAATGGCAAGAAAGGCTCTGCAAGCACCTTTGATCTCCCAAAACTCAGCAAGTACAAATCAATAGGATTAGCGCCATAATCCCATATTTATCGCCCTTTTCTAGAACTTCGAAGGTCCATAACAGGAGATCAGAAGGTCCATTCTGCAAATCGTAAGTTGCACCATCATCAGTATGCCATGAAAAACGAAAGAGACGCCACACATTCACTTTCCAGAAAAATAAATTTTTAGCGCTGACAGGTATGCACCCTCCCATCTTCCTTTTTTTAAAGCTCATGTATTTCAATAATATTTGATGAAAAGAAGATGCTTTCACTTGAGGTAGTTGTTTTTGCAGGAAGAACTCGCAAACCGTTTACGACACCGTCCACTAAAATTCCCGGAGCAGGTATCATTCTACCCTCAGCATGATAGAGTCCCAGAAGACTTTGCATATCCTGACATCATTTCTCCATCATAAATAAAACATAGGGTCCTCATACTTGACCACGTTTATCATCACCTCACCTTGCATACGATAAACGTCCGTGTTGGTCGGTAGAGCCTCCCCTCCATGGCGCTCGTCACCCAAAGTAGACCATATATCACAGCACAAGTGACACCATGGCCATCCCATTTCAGTTCAGGAAGCACCTCGTGCCCATCCATCTATCATGCATAAGGTTAAGTTTACCATTCAAACTAAAAACCCCCTTCCAGGACGACCAGGTTGTACAAGCATATTGAAAGCACACCTCCGTGCATCACATTTGCCCCACCATACCTCCATTAGCATAATCCTATCTGCAACATTTTCCTCTTCATCAACCCTGCACATGAGACGAAATAATGGGACCCCCACCCCCAGAAAAACACCATCCTCACACCTTCAATGAATGACCCCTTTTCCTGTTTTGGGGTACCTGTCTCTGTGTTTTGTACAAACCAAACCTCATTATTTTATTCTTTTGGTAAGTGTACAAAGACCGCAAACGATGCCCTTCACCGCTTCGCCCTCATATTTCATCTTTTCCCCCATGGCAGCAGTCCCTCATTCCCCTTGGTCGGAGTACTTCACCCCCATGCATCACGACATTCATAGCCGATTCACACCCACCCTAGAAGTCCTACCGACTCCCGGGATTTTACCTTCAGAAATAGCTATGACTGCCGCCAAGCTGCTAAAGTATACTCTGACCTCGGACCACTAAATCCTCATCATCCGTCTTCAGTCACCTCTCACCAACATACCTATGTTAAACCGATCACATCTAGGTCCCCGACCCCTCAGGTCGGTGACCCATGGTTCAATCAAGGCTTCCTTTTTTTCGACCTCGACACCTCTTTTCCAAAAAGGAAGCAGTACCTTGGATCACCCCTCCCCATGCAAAGGGGTATCCTCGGGTGGTACTGTGGGAGACATCATTGTCCACAGATATCATCGATCCTCCTGACATTCGACTAGAACAAAAGCTTCCATGTCATGATGGTATCGTACCTTACAAACATTGCACTTTGATCAAATCCGTCGAAGACCCGTGCCTCCATAAGTTTCTTTGTCAACAATGCTTACACGGGAAGGTCCTAACCAGTACATATGCGTACATTGCACAGTTATATTCCACGCCAAGATTACGCATATGGGTACCACATTCCATCTATCTTCAAATAAAAAACACCCCTGAGGGCGTTAGTAGTCATCGTCAACAACCACCAGCATCACTACCACAGTAGTGACTCAGACAACACATGTATCTGTCAATTTTGTTTAACTAGCCATGGCATCACGATCATGGGACATGTCCGCCTCGTTGAAATTTTGTATATATGTTGTATATTTTGTTTTCTTGCAAGGGGTCCCTTAGGCCATGGTTATCTCGGAAATGGTGCAAGGTGTTGTCAATTCAAAGATTCACGCAGGCCTCTCTCTCTCTCTCTCTCTCTGCGTACGATACAGAAAAGAAACTATAATGTATTTCGACTATACAGTTCTTCCTAGACCTCACACATTAGGGGGAAACTATTAACACTGGAAAATCGTACAACAGAAGATGACATTAATTAATGTCAAGCCTAAGGATTTACAGGGTAGGAACACATTATGGAATCAAGAAAGTATTTAAAATCTCTAAGGTTTTGAGAAAATCAGATTTGAACTAGTCTTAAATGCTACAATGTTAGCTTAATCCTTCGAGAAGAGCACCTTCTGCGTGTCTTTTTTCCCGATAAGCGTGCATTCCTGGAAATGGAAAAAAGTCGCTTTTCAGGACCACACAAAGCAAAGTATAGTTACTCCTTATATGAAGCTGTCTAAGGATAGACACCAGCGCCTCCTTAGACACTATGTGAGCACACAAAGGAATATTTGGAGCACACAATGGAATCATACCCCTCCCTTGGGTCACCATCCATCATGTACCAAGGGAGGGAAGGAGGATTTGAATCTCCCCTATATAAAGCCACCAAAAGATGAAGAAATGATGATCACATTGTTATGATGGCCAAAGTTTCCCAAGCAACACCAGTAGTGTGTGACCCGGAGCTGGAGCTAAAGAGGACTCGATCGTTGGCCACCCAAAAATCCTAGTCCACCACAATAGAGAGAGAGGGAGACTACATCAGAGGCAGAGCTTGGAAGGCAACATCCTTGCATCGGGACCTAGAACCATTGTCTAGGGGCCCTTTGGAAAGTGGGTAAAATTTCTTCTCCATATCAAGCATTTAATAAGAAGAGGCCTTTGAGCCATCGTTTGCATTATTATCGTTTGAATCTCTTTATAACTTATATATTTTTATGTTTTAGTTATAGTTTAACCTGAGCATACTTTAGCATACTTTTTCCACTAAATTTTATGCTTTTGAGCTCCACCACTTTCTGCCTGTTACCAATAGTTTAAAGAGTAGACCATAATCTTTAAACTGGTGCAATTTCATACACCCTTGCGACTAATCCACCACAACACACGTTGTTGTTGAGATGGCTCCTCCCACGAGTCAATTTTGTCCATTTCTTTGTCCATCTCCTTGTACACCTTTTTGGACATTCCTACTGGCATATTTCTGATATCAACTCATTCATCTTTTGATATTTTCATAATCTTCCTGAAAATGTAACATGACAATAAACTATTTAATTTTTATATTGATATATGAAAAGTAAATATAACAAAAGTGATATTTATAAATAATTATAGACAAACATTTAAAGGAATATTAGTTTTTCATTCCTTCTTTTTTGTTGTTGTACGATTTTGCTATTAAAAGTATGACATGTTTCATTGACCAATTCTCTGGAAACTCTTCCTGTAGTTTAGATAAAATTTGGTTCTTGGAATCATTGGATTGATTTTTTTATTGTAAGTGGAAATAATGTCTATACATTCGTTCCACTAGATCCCTCAAACTTTTGTAAAATATTTCCCCCCTTTCGTTAACCTCCAACACCACTCCAGATGAGCTAAGGAGCAATTCATTTTCATTTGCATGTTCTACTTTTTTTCTTTTCTTAGAATAACATTCATTTTCTGAGTTGTTGGTCCCTGTAGAACATTAAACATATGTTAATTAATAGATTGTTTGACACATGTTATCTAATAAAGTTAATTATATTATTAAAGAAAATTTAAAAAAGAAACTCATATTGGATCGATAATATTTTTTCATTCACCTGATTCATCCTTTTGCAATTTTTCCATCAAGCTTTTACGCTCTTCTGGTCCTAGATCATAAATAATCTTATCGAGCTTCATCATTTTGTGGCTCTACATGATACATGGTAAACATACATATTAGTTAAACTTACATATAGTTGAAAAATAATATTTTTTATAAAGAATTTACAAAGAACTTGCATTTTTTTCTTTTCTTGATGTGTTATCAGTATTTTGTTACTTGATCTCTTGTTAGTCATTTCTTTATCAATCTCAAACTTGTACCATATCATTCATTAATATATTTATAAATAAATTGTCAAATTTTCAAGTAAAAAAAAAATCTCAAGAAATCGGTGCGCCATTCATGGTTTAAGCACCGACGCCGATGCGTGGGTGTCCTAGAAACGCACTGCACAAACAGTATAATAGACCGTACAGTGCTCTATGTCAACAAGGCACATCGATGTGTTACATGTCAATCATCGCACCGATTAACCATGATAAAATAGTAAAAATCGTCTAGTGCTAGTTTTTGTAGCATAAATCAGTGCCATATTTTGCATATGGCGCACTGATAAAAAAATTTTGTTTTTTGATTTTTTTTTCATATTACTTTCACGATGCGCTTGCACAATACAGAGCATCGGTGTGCTAGGTTATGCCAAGCGCACCGATGAAAAAAAAATCTTTTTTTTTTTTTTAAAATTCACGCAAGGAACAGCATGGATTAGGATCCGACTATGAAAATCGTCCCGTTGGTTGGATGTCTTAGGTCTATATTTAGCAATAAAAACCCTATAAATCTAGATTGAAAAGCCCTAATTCTGAAATCACAGAAAGAGGGAGAAGAAAGGGCAGAAACAAAAAGAATGTAGGGTTTGTATTTTTTGAATGTTTTTTATTTTTATTTTTATTTTTTCGAAACAAAACATTCACGATGCACCATAATGAAATAGCGCACCGGCTGGATATTTTACAAATGGTGCACTGAGAAAATATTTTGTTTTTTAAATTTTTTATTACAGTACTTTCATGGTGTGCTGGGATAATAGAGTGCACCGGTGCGCTCAGGTACACAGGGTGCACCGACGACATAGATTGAGATCCGACTATGCAAGTTGTTCCATGGGTTGGATGTTTTAGGCTTATATTTATCAATAAAAACTCTATAAATATAAATTGAAAAACCCTAATTATGAAATCAGAGAAAGAGGGAGAAGAAATGGTAGAAACAAAATGAATGTAGGGTTTGTTTCTAAAATGGTTTTTTTTTGCGAAACAGCACGTTCGTGGTGTGCCATAATGAAATAGTGCACCAGTGCCATATGTTACATATGGCTCACTGATAAAAACATATATATTTATTTTTTATTTTTTATCACTGTACTCTCACGGTGCGCTGCGTTACACAGGGCACACCGAGGCAAAAAAAATCTATTTTTTTTATAAAATTCACGCAAGGGCCGACATAGATTGGGATCCGAATATGCAAGTCGTCCCATGGGTTGGATGTATTATGACTATACAAACCCTATAAATCTAAATTGAAAAGCCATAATTCTGAAATTACAGAAAGAGGGACAAGAAAGGGCATAAACAAAAAGAATCTAGGGTTTATGTTTCTAAAAATGGATTTTATTTATTTATTTTGTTTCTGAAAACTGCAGAAAAAGTAAAAAAAAACAAAAAAAAATTGATTTTGTTCTTTTACTGCATAAAAAAAAATGCAGAAAAAGTAAAAAAAACAATAAACTTTGATTTTTTTCTTTTACTGCATAAAAAACTACAGAAAAAGTAAAAAAAAACAATAAAATTTGCTCACATCGTTTGAAAATTCTATGGTACAGAGTTTGAATAACCAAAGGTTTGGAATTTTGATTGTCTGAATACTTCTGTTCGAACGTATTTCCCTGCTCCACAATGCTCTCATGCTCTGTTTGCTTCATGTATGTATCCTGCAAATCTCTGGCTGAATTTTTTTGCAAAAATAGTGAAATAATGAAAAGTGTTTAGTATTTAAAGAAATGTTTTATGAAATTAGATTTTCGAAAATATTTTGTTGCCCATTTTTCAATTTACCGTTTTTTTTCACTCAAAGAAAATAGAGTTGTGCTTTTTTTATTTGTGGTTATTCGTCACCGATGCGTCCCTTAATCGAACCACACCGGTGCGTCTGTGTATAACACGACACCAGTGCACATTACAAAAAACGCACTAGTGCGGTGATCTCTACATTATGCACCGAAATTACATTTAGGTGTGTGCACCAAAATTTATTGTTGTTTTGCTCAAATGCAGGGAGAAAATATCATAATTATATGGAATGGAAAATTCTTCAAAATCCAGCTCATTCCATAATATTTCTCAAATTCCATGGCAGAGTTCTCCCTATCCATCTCGAGATGTAATATTTACTTTAGATTTTATTTATATTTTCACTATCTAATTGAATTTATGTTTTTTATCCATGCAATCAATCATGCACATCTTAATTAAATTTATAATGTATACAAATTTGCAGGTTCATGCAGATTCAACATCGAGTTCAAATGCACAAAATATTCAAACGTCATCTGTTCCAAAATGTCAAAAGTTCTTATCAGGAGCTGCATACCATAAGGCACATTTGGTAGATGAAAATGGACAACCTCTTCACCCTGCCAATTGTAACAATATTGCATCTTCTAGCCACAATCCCAGGAAAATGATGGTAATTATAATTATAATCTTTTGGTATATATATTGATTAATATGTAATTATTTCAACGTCAAACCAATTTATAATCATGCAATATTGTCAACGTGGTTACCAATTGATATCATATATTTTGTAATAATCATGTTCAATTTTTTTTTTTTTTAATTATTAGGATTCTAATGATGATGAACGACCTACATACCATCTTCCGTTGCACCCCACGACAATTTCAAATCGAGAGAAGACCGAATTAAGAGAAAAAATCAGAGAAGAACGATACCAAGAATGGTTGAATCAACCATCGATTCAATTCTCGCTACATCCAGATTCACCAATTAGGAATGACTACAGCAATAGTAGTTATTCACAAGCTAGAAATGGAGGAAATCAAATATAGGTTGGTATGGATGATTACTTAAGGGATACGACTGCCATGGAGACAATATTGTTAGATGCATTCCAAAACGATGATCAGTTAGGGGATGATGCTCATATCGCTGACACCTTTTTCGAAAGCCTTAAATTTGCTTCCACTAACCCTCTCTTTGGACCTGGTGGTCAGTCAAAGTCTACCCAGTTGGGGAAAACGATGTTACTGTACAACTTGAAAGAAAATTTTTTCTTGTCGAATGCATGTTTCTGGGAAATTTTGAGGTAACTTACCAGAAAGTACTCCCTTATATAAATTTGAAATATAATCAGTACAGTGAAATGAAAATTACAAATGGTAAATTTTATGAACGTTAATAATTATATCGACATTAATGTACATTTATTAATATATTTTTCCATGATCACCAACTACAGGTTATTCAAAGATAAGGTTCTTCCGGGTGATAATGTCTTGCCCGGTAGCTGTGAAGAGGCAAAGAAATTGTTGAAAATATTGGGTGTTGAGTACATATCATGTCATGCATGTCCAAATGATTGTATTCTATATAGAGGAGAATATGTAGACAAAGAGATGTGTCTGAAATGTGGGCATGACAGGTATGATAAATAAAAAAGAAGGGTAAATCACGTACTGGTCCTCATTTTAAGATATTGAGGCACATGCCTATAATCCCAAGGATTCAAAGGCTCTTTCATTACAAATAATTAGCTATGTTGCAGGGATGGCATGCATCACACAGAAGTGAGTTGGGAGTTATGCAAATCCAAACTGATTCAATAGCCATGAAGCATATATAGGATACATGGCCCGAAAAATTCAAGGATGAAGTACAAAGTCTACGACTCAGCATAGCCATGGATGGCGCCAACCCATATTCCCTCCAGAACACCAACTATTCTGTTTGGCCTGTAGTAGTAATAAATAACAATATCTGCCATTATTTTCCATGAAGAATGAACATATTATTTTGGCTCTCATAGTCCTTGGTAGAAGACAAGTGAAGAATATGGATGTCTACTTACAACCATTGGTAGATAAATTGAAGGAATTATGGGATGGGATAAATGTATATGATGTATCAACACCCATCGCAACAGAGATGAGTTTTACGTTGTATGGCATATGTGCTTACATGACACATGATTATCCAGGCTTAGGAGTTTGCTCTGGTAAATTACATGTTTAATTTATTGATTTTTTTATATATGTAACAATATTCTTTCACATATTAGTTATTTAATTCGTTGTAATATTTGTTATGATCTTCATGATATTATTTAATGTGCCATGCATATTAATTAATGTATACAAATATAATCTTGCAGGTCTTGTAACAAAAGGGTATTTTAGATGTAAATGTTGTGGACCTTCTCTGAAAGTTAGATGGTCCAAGGACCTACGAAAGCCAGTGTATGATTGCTCCAGGGTATTCCTACCAGAAGAACACCCTTACAGAAGAGCAACATACGCTTTCAATGGTAAATGAGAGAGAACCCAAAGGCCTCCAGTAATGACACCATCTGAATGGCTTAGAGCATATGAGAGAGATAAGGAGGAGGAGTTCATAGAAATGTTTGATTCAAATAGGGAGCCTATGTTCGATGATCCAGATTTCTTCAACAGCTATGTTGAGAAATTTCCCATTAGGATGAAAAGGAAATCTATATTTTATGACCTCCCATATTGGGAGCATCTTAAGATTACCCACTTATTAGATACCATGCATATATTTAAAAATGTTTCATCTTCTTTACAGAGGCACATATCATCGAAACAAAGTGACACATTTGCTGTTAGGAAAGATCTTATTACTTCAAAAACTAAAAAGAAACATTGGCCAAGATGATTAGAAAGTACGGGATCAGAGGCAGGTGCTGATCCCTCTAAGTCATGGTTTTTCAAAGAAGGTGATGTCCCATGGATTTAAAAAAAAATGATATATCTTTGGCAAAGGAAGTTATAATGGGTGTGAGGGTGCCAAATTCATACGGGTCTTCACTATTGCGCTGCTTCACCGTGGATGACCATTTGTCAGGGTTGAAATCACATGACCATTTTAATCTTCTAAGAGTACATATAATGTCAAAAGCATGATTTTATTATTTTTTATATTAATAAATTTTATCCCATGCAGGGATCATAAAACATAACTAATTTTTTATATTATTGCATGTGTTTATAACTTTGCAGTGTCATTATCCTTTGTTCGTGCGTGGGTTTGTGAAACATGAATTCCCTCAAGACCTAGGACGTGCCATATCTAAATTATCTGCATTTGTACATTGGATCATGTCAAAGGAGATTCATGTGGCTAGCATTCCACGGTGGCGTCAAGAGATAGTTGAGATTGTTTGTATGTTTGAGAAGGAACTACCGACGAGTTTCATGGACTTACAGGTTCATCTTCTAATCCACCTAGTAGATGAGGTTGAATTAGTTGGGGTGGTTTCTTGTCGTTGGATGTTCTCCTTAGAGAGGTACATGAAGAGATTGAAAGGTTTTGTTCGACAAAGGAAAAAACCCGAGGGGTCCATGGCAGAGGGGTACATATCATATGAGTCTTTCTATTATGCCAGTGAGTACATCAAGCAGATCAACAACAGACCAAGTGTAGTGATTTGGGACGATGAAAGGGATGAAGACAATAGAGAAGGGGAGTTGCTCCAAATGAGTGGAAAAAGGCGCTTGATAAAGAGTAAGCGACTTATAATTTTTCAAATTTACAAAAAGTAATTAATTATATTCATGTTGAAATTAGATATAATGTATATTTTGATCTCTAAGTACTATATAATGTTGGTTTGATTTCATCAGCGAATGCATAAATTGAAGCAATTAATAAATTCGTTCTTTACAATTCTGAAGCAACACAACTGTGGGTCGCATTGTACGAACAAAAGAGGATGAAATGGGATAGTGACAGGAAAGAATTCATATGGTTGAATGGTAGAAGTGTGCCTTATCCCAATCATTTAAAAGAAAATATGTCAAAAATATGCCCCAACAGTTGGGTTGCTGACAAAGTTAGAGAGAAATACGGTGCTACCGGTCGTTACCCGCGTGCCGAAGAGGATGCACTAAACATAGAGATTAGGTTCATCAACTTGGTAATAATATTTTTAATTTATATGTAAATTTTAAACTTATATTAAGACATGTACATTTCATATTTTAACTATTGTGTTATTATAAGACACATGACACTATGATTTTTTTAACTTTTTAATAATAGGTGCATTTGTTCCCATCTATGTGGGCATATGGACACCATTTTCGCATAGAAAATGCCGATGCTGGAAACATCACACAAGACTGTGGAGTGGAAGTCGAGTTCGATCAATCTAGTCGATCTAGCCACCGTGATCAAAACCTAGTACGAGGGATGTTAGGCTACGTCGGAAAGATACAAGAGATCATTGAAGTGGATTTCGCTTCTTTCCAATGTGTTATTTTTAGGTGCAAGTTGTGGGACACCTTTGATCGGAATAATGTAAAGGAAGATCGTGATAGTAGGCTTATATATATCAACTCTAAAAAGATGTGGGATGAAGCTAAGGAGCCCTATGTTTCCCCTAAACACTGCAACCAGGTGTTTTCTTACCTAGATGTGTTGGATAGGGATTGGTGGTTCGTATTGACACATGACCCTAGATCAAAACATATTTTTGATAACAATAGTGTTATCATGCCATGCGAGCTGGAAGATAATGAGGGTGATCATGAGAACCGAGAGTGATATGGTACATGTGTTATTTCATCAATATTTATACTTTTTAAGATGGGCTTTTTGAAACATTATAATATGTATTTTGAATTAATTGGTAATTTGCATTGTGTTAATGTTAAAATCAATAATTCACTTGATAATTTGCAATTATGTTGATCTCAAAAACAATGGCGTACTGTATAAATTAGTTATTTTTTTTGTATCTAAGATCATAATAAAATAATGATAATTCTAAAGTACATGAATTTATTTGCATTATTTTCTAAACTTTATTATGTCACAATAAAACATATTATTCTAGATTTATTATTTTACAATTATTTAAAATTTACAAATTTACAAATTTAAAATTTTTAATAAATTCATTTCACATTAATACAATTAAATTTTTACAAATATTTTACATACAATTACAATTAAAATTAGAATTAGAATTAGAATTAGAAATAGAATTTTACAATTTCATATACAATTACAATTACAATTTTAGAATTTTACATACAATTAGAATTAGAATTAGAATTTACAATTTCATGTACAATTACAGTTACAATTACAATTTTAGAATTTTACATATATACAATTACAATTTTACAAATTAAAAAATTACAATTACAATTACAATTTTACAAATTTACATATATAGCATTACAATTACAATTTTAGAATTTTACATACAATATATTAGAATTACAAATATTACAATTTTACAATATCATGATCATTTAGTATTAAATTAATTAATAAACATCACGTTCATGATAACCACCGTACAAACATTATATTTGACTAAAAAACACATTCAAAATCGCTAACATCATTGTGATCATGATCATCTAACAAAACACAATTAACATTATATATTAGCATCATCACAACACAAACATCAAATATACATCTCATGTCAAATAACTCATGCTATCATCACATACACATCTATCTACAAGTTGCATATTAAATGAACATATCTAACATGACCTAACAATATACACATCATGATGATCATCAACATGTAAATTAACTACAACTGCAACATGAAAGAAAAATACATGGACCATATATATATATATATATATAACTGAATAATGTTAAAAATATACAACTGTAATATAAATGTCATGGATTAGCTAGTGGTAGTACAACTTCAATATCAGTACTAGTGGAGGCTTGCTCATTCAATGGCACAACCTCGATGATCGATGGTCCAGCTTGCTCATGATCATGAGTACTGATGGATGCTGCAGGCTACTGACCAGATGTGGCCGATGGTCCAGCCTCATCTCCATGATGACTACTGCTGGATGCTAGTGGAGGCTCATGCTCATTTGACGCGGCGCGAGGTGAATGACCATGAGATGAAGAGTCGCTGCTTGTTGACTTTCCATCACCTGCTGCATCTCTACCACGCCTATAACTTTCAACAGTGCTTGTCAGTCACGTAAAAGCTGTCGTAACTCCTGTGACATGCCGCATCATGCTGTACATGTCACGCATCATGCCTCTACACATATGTAATAGCCTATCATCGACCTCTATGTCTCTGTAATGAGCGGGCCTGATGCCCACCTCAATAATCAATGCACTGAGTTGGTTGCCCAACTCCATCCGATATCTAGCATCAAGTACTCGACTGCGCCCAGGACCGACCTCCTGATGATCCTCGGCATCTGGCATGCCCTGATCATCATCAGGATCCACACCAACATCATGTGGTACTAGTACTGGCATCTCCTCACCATCAAAAGAGCCAATGTATGAAAAATATATACAAGTACACAACAATAATTAGACAATTTCATTACACAATTTAATAAAAAAAAGTTAAAGAACATGCTAGAATAAATTTAAATATATAAAACAGTAATATTAACTCTATCATCTAGAGGCTCATCAGCTGTGAAGAGGATGTTGGGACACCCTCGCCAATCCAAACCCACATAAGGACAGGGGACCATAATGAAGGGATGCTCATCAACACTAGCTAGCAACTCCAGTGCATCCTGCGATATCCTCACGAAAAACTCATTGTCGCCCCTCTTGGGCATCATCTGCCCCCACATGTGCATACGTGCCTCAGACATCGTCCTACAAGGCTATCGAAGAAAAGTAGGCCTCATATCTGGAAACCTCTCAAAAAATAAACATAAAATATCTGAAGAAAAAGGGAAGTTCACCCTCCCTTGTGCATGAGCACGACATCTATCTAAGGCTGTACAGAACTGCTGCAAAAAAATGGCAGACCACCTGACAAATCATAGCTCCTGTACTAAAGAATCAACATAATATAGAAGCGAGAAACTATTGTGTTGCCCATCACTGGTATTGTGTGAAATGGTCGAAATGATAAGTGAGAGACACTGCACCTCCTCCCTACCAAATGCACCAATATGTAACTGACCTCTAGCAACCCGAAACTCTGTAGGAGATAATACATTTTATCCAATGTATCTCTGGTAGTAAACTAATTTATTTCCTGCTACACAGCCAGCCAGAACCTCTGGGAATGAGGGAAAATCCACCCCTCTCCTTGATAGCCCTATAATGAAGTATATATCCTCCTCAGTGGGCGTGTACCACTGGTTGATACCAACCCGAAAAGCCTATTGCTGGGCATTCCACCTTTGGATAAGATGTCTCAAAAACAAACTATGGACCTTTAGGGAAGTAGACTTCTCATATAACTTGAGGAGGCCTACCTACCTTAGGAGCCCCTGTGTAGCTGCTGTAATAAGGCGAGGGTACACATCTCTCTCCCTCTCTCGTGCCTCCCATAGGCGAACCATGTTATACTGCTCTTCCTGTTGTTGTTGTTGTTTCCCCTCTTCTCTCCTTTCACGTCTTTGAATGATTAACATATTAAACACAATTTTTTTATTAAATGAGACATGTATTTAAAAAAATAGATATATAATTTTTTTTTGAAAACAAAATAAAAAAATAGTCGTTGTGCCACAAACACAGTCACGCACCGGTTCTAGTGCGTCTTTCTATTGAGTGCATTGGCCTCGGTGCGCTTAATAAGATTAAGTGCCCTGAGGAAAATGCTCTTGAAGAATTTATAGTGCACCTTTGACTATGTACGATGTCAGGAGGGTGGTGCACTGAGGAAAATCTACGCCCCGGGGCGTATAGTTAAGTCAGCGGACTGACCTCCTACCATCGTGACATAGTTAACGGTGCGGCCTTTTACAAGGCCACACAGTTGACCAAAGCCAAATACGGAAAGTTATGCGCTGAAAAAAATAGCCATCCCGGGGCTGCTATTTTTGTCAACGCACTGCATCGCAACTATTCCAATAGGTCAACGGTGCAGTCGGATAACTGACCGCACCAGACTTTAAAAAAAAAATTAAAATAACACGGTGTGCCTTCGGTACCACCCTGGAACTGGTGTGGATACCATTAGCACCAGTTTACTAGGCTGCACCATTGAAAATGTGGAATAGCGGCAACGTGGTGGGTTGGTAACATGACCAGCCCTAGGGCGAATAATTTAGTCAACGCACCGTTTCGCCGCTATTCCACATTGTCAACAATGCGGCCTAGTAAATGATCGCACCACACTTTTTATAAATTTTTAAAATAACACGGTGCGCCTATTGGTATTTCCCCGGAACTGGTGCGGATACCGTTAGCACCAGTGGTGGTGCGACCTGTAAATTTACAGGCAGCACCGCAAACCGGTGCGAGCCGAACGGCTCGAGCGCATCGCCCGACAAATATTTTTTTTTTCTTTTAAATGGTTAATTTTAAGGTTATTTGAAATTCTAATCCACTAAAAGGCTTAATTATGGAAAAAAAATAAAAATACCTGTACATTTGCTTGTCGAGGAGGCATATTGGCTGTAGAATTTGCAAAAGAAATTTTGTCCACCGTTTTGCAAAATTCAAGCTGGAGATTGGTGGGAAATGCACAACAGCAGTGCGTGCAATGAGTTCAATGGGAGCACCGATGTCAGGGCAGCTCATACAAGGATAAATTGCACCGGTGCTTGAGAGATTTGTAGCACCGAAAAAAGTGAAAAATGCGGTTTTTTGGCCGTAATTTTTTTTTTATTTAACCCTGTTCCGGTGCGCGGGATTTTATAGGCACACCGGTACGTTTGCTTCCTTCCACACTGGGCGGTTTCTGTTTCATGCGCTTTTTATGAGGCACCGACGTGGACGATTTGTAAAGCACCGGTGCACTACAGTAATATAACGCACCGGGAGGGTGTGTACGGAGCGCAGAGTGTCCGGTGTGCCAATGTTTTGTGCGATTTTTTGGCCATAGTTTTTTTTATTTAACCCCCTTCCGGTGCGCCGGGTTTTATGGACATATCGGTGCGTTTTTGTCATTTCAAGCTGGGCAGTTTCTATTTTCGTGTGCCTTTTATGAGGCACCAGTGTGGATGATCTGTAACACACTGGGGCGCTACAATAATAAAACGCACCGGGAAGGTGTGAATGGAGCGCACGGTGTCCGGTGTGCCAATGTTTTCTGCAGTTTTTTGGCTGTAATATAAACCCCGCGCACTAGTGCATTTTTGTTATTTCGCACCGGGTGTTTTCTGTTTTCACGCACTTTTTATGAGGCACCAGTGTAGATTCTCTGTAAAGCACCAGGGCACTACAGTAATAACATGCACCGGGCGAGTGTGTATGGAGTGAACGGTGTCCGGTGTGCCAATGTTTTGTGCAGTTTTTTGGCCATAATTTTTTTATATTTAACCCCGTTCTGGTGCACGGTGTTTATGGGCGCACCAATGTGTTTTCGTCATTCTGCACTGGACGGTTTCTGTTTTCGCGCGCTTTTTATGAGGCAATGGTGTGGATGTGTTGTAAATTACAGGTGCGCTACAAAAATGAAACGCATCGGGCGGGTTTGTACGGAGTGCACAGTGTTTGGTGTGCCAATGTTTTGTGCGCACTGGTGCTTTCTCGTGTTGAACGCATCGGTGTGTTTTACAGTGATAAGCGCACCGTACGAAATACATCCACAAACACCTCTGCCCGCCAACCTCCTCTAGTAACCTCTGCTAGAAACGAATGTCTAGGGTATTTTCATAAGAGGTTCCTCAAAAACATCCGCTAGAGGGTCTTTTCCTTGTAGTGATACCTCCCTTAAGCATTGGGGTTGTGGTGAGAATCACTTGCAGAGGGATCTCCCACAAAATCCCATGTAGAAGAAGACAAGTTTGAATCCAATTCATGAAGCATAAACAATAAATGATGTAGCTCATGCCCACGTGGTGCAGAGCAGTCAGTGATGGGGTGCGCTGTTAAGGCACTCCGTATGCAAGGTCACTGATTCAAAACCCGTGGGTGGGATGGGAGGAGAAAAAATGGAAAGATTAGGATTAGTCTAAACTACAAAAAAATAAAAAATGACGTAGCTTGTAATATACCGAGAATCAACATAACACTGGATGGAAGAGAAGCAAACCATCAAGTAGCTATGGTAGAAATACAAGGTAAGATATTTAACAGTGAAATTTTATCATAGACCCGAGATATACCTTAAGTTGTGTCTCCCCCGCTGTATTTGAAAAATGAAAAATTAAGAAACAAAAACAACAAAACCATGGTTGGTAAAACTAGCTACCAAAACCAAAAGAAAAGTTTCAAAAATTAATAGGGACTGCCCTCTAAATCTAAATGGAATGAAAACAATCATTAATTTAAATATTTTACCATTCGGGTCGTATGATATCCTCTTAGGAATGGACTAGCTGGAAAAGCATAAAGTGATATTAAACTTTCTAGATAAGTCCTTTACATGTGTAAATGATGAAGGATAATCCTTTAGAGTTCAAGGCATTCCAAGAAAATTTACTGTGAGGAAAATCTTTGTGGTACAAATGAAAAAGTATGCTAGAAAAGGGTGTCAATTATTCTTTGTCCAAGTACATTAAACATATGAAAAGGACCAACAAACATTATTGGCTAAATATTCGATGTTAGAAGCGTTTAAAGATGTATTTCCAGAGGAAATACCAAGAATTCCTCCAAGGAGAGACATTTATTTCACAATTGATCTTGTACCAGGTGTTGTTCCAATTTCTAAGTCCCCATATAGGATGAGTGTACTTGAATTGATGGAACTGAAAATTCAGTTGCAATAGTTATTAGATAATAAGTACATTAGGCCAAGTGTGTCTCATTGGGGAGAACCTATGCTATTTGTGAAAAACAAATATGGAACATTGAGACTATGTATATATTATAAACAATTAAAAAAATGACCATAAAAAAAAAATAACCCTTACCAAAAATAGATGACTTGCTTGATCAAGTTAGGGTTGCTTCCATATTTTACAAGATTGATCTAAGGTCAAGGTATCATCGGATCATAATCAAGGATGAAGATATATACAAGGCAAGATTTATTACTGGTTATGGACACTATGAATTTGAAGTGCTTTCATTTGGGTTAACTAATGCACCTACCAAATTTTTGTGTCTCATGAACAATGTGTTAAGGTCATTCTTGGTCAATTTTGTTATTGTCTTCATAGAGAATATCCTGGTATACTCAAAAATAAATGAGGAACATGATCAAAATTTAAAGATCATTCTCCAAACTTTAAGATATCATGACTTTATGCTAAACTTAGAAAATTTTCATTTAACCAAAAACAAATACATTACTTGGGGAATGTGATATCGAAAGAGGGAATTGTTGTAGATCCTAACAAGGTAAATTTTTTTTTGGAATGGAAAACATCCAAGAATGTGGAAGAGGTCATATCATTTATTGGAATCATAGGTTATTACTGAAGGTTTATTGAAGGATTTTATAGGCTTGCTTATCCAATTACTAATCTACAAAAGAAGGGAATCAAGTTTGAGTGGAGTTCTAAATGTCAAGCTAGTTTTGACAAGCTCAAACAACTCTTAACAACAACTCCTATTTTAAAATTAGCATATCCTAATAAGGAATTTGTGGTATGCACAAATGCAAGCAAAGAAGGACTTGGAGGAGTTTTAATGAAAGATGGCCATGTTATCTGCTATGCATTTAGAAAATTAAAAGAGCATGAAAATAATTATGCTACACATGATTTGGAACTTGCAACAATAATTCATGCATTTAAAATGTGGAGACACTACCTAATAGGGAATAAATTTCAGCTAAGGACATATAGTGTGATCCTTAAATATCTTTTTGACCACCTTCATCTAAATGCTAGGAAAACAAGATGGCTTGAATTTATAAGTGAGCATGAATTTAAAATTTCACACATAAAAGGGAATAAAAACATGATAGCTAATGCATTAAGCTGAAAACTTCACCAAATCAATAAAGTTACAACAATCAGTTGGTCAACATATTTAGTTAAAAAATTCAAAACAACTGCAAATTTTAACCTAGAATATGTATAAATTAAATAAAAACTACATGAAACTGAAATTTTGGGAGAGAAAGAAGCTAATTTCTCAATTAACATCCAATAACTATTGTTGTTTAGGGGTATAATTTACATACCAAATGAGGTAAGTTTGAAAAACTTAGTATAATATGAGCTACATAAAATCCCAACAACTAACCATCCAGGTTATAAAAATTTAATCACAACATTAAAGAAATAATTTTACTGGCCAAATACGCAAAATGAAACAATTGAGTATGTGGCCAGATGTCTTAAATGCTAACAAGTTAGGGCATCTCATCAACATTTTGTCAGTTTATTATAACGGTTCCCCTTCCCTATATGGAAATGGGAGACTATTTCAATGGATTTTATTAATGGACTACCAAGTATTAGAAACAACATGATGCTATCATGGTTTTGGTTGAAAAACTCAACAAGGAGACACATCTTATTCCAGTTAAATCCACTTTTAAGATTATAAATATTGCAAAAAAAATTATGAGGGAAATTTCCAGACTCCATGGGGTACCTAAGGTTGTAATTTCAGATGGAGATGCAAAGTTTACTTCCAAATGATGGAAGAGTTTGTTTCAAAACATGGGAACCAACTTGAATTTCAACAAATATTATCATCCTCAAACTGATGGTCAAACATAAAGGACCAATAAGATTGGAGGATATGTTATGGATGTATGTGAAGGAAAAACAAACCAAATGGGAAGACTACCTAGATCTAGATGAATTTTCTTAGAACAATGGATATTATACTTATTTGAAAATGATTCCATTTGAAGTTATGTATGAGAGGATATGTAAGGTGCCACTAAGCTAGGACCACCCATAGGAAAGACTCATACTGGGACCTGACATGTTAAAGGAAATGGAAGACATAGTCAAGCAAATCAAATAAAATTTAAAAACAATCCAAGACCATTAGAAGAGTTATGCAGATTTGAAAAGAACTCGGAAATAGTTCAATGTGGGGGATCATGTATACTTGAAGGTCAAACCAAAGAAGAGTACACTTAGACTTGGCAATTGTGCTAAGCTATCTCCTAGATATTATGGACCCTTTGAGGTGTTAGCCAGAGTTGGACCTGTTGCTTATCAACTAGCCCTACCATTCAATATTAAGATTCATAATGTATTTCATTTTTCATTATTAAAGAAATATGTCCATGATCCTTCTCATGTAATTGAATGACATGTTTTACATGTGGAACTAGAGGGAGAGTTCCTAGCAGAACCAATAAATATTCTAGACTCGAGAGTGGTTACGCTCTGGAATAAAGAAGTGGTGTAATTAAAAATTTAATGGAAACATTTCACTCCAGAAGAAGCAACCTTGGAACTCGAGGATGCTTTAAAGGAATCATATCCTTGTATAGTTTCAATTTTAAAATTATTTTCATGAGAAGTAATGACTGGGACACTGATATGGTGTCAAATTTAAGTGGGGGAGGATGTGATATCCCTCAACTTAAAATAACTTATTTAAATCTATGTATATAAGTTTAATTATGGAAGATAGTATGCTACATTAGAAAAACAAACAAATATTTAATTTTCAGTAATTTTACTGACAAAAACTATTGTATAGTTGTCTTTATGTTTCATTTTATGAATAAAAAAACTATAAATTATGGCTAGGGACAGATGGATAAAAGAGGAAAAATGTTGTAATTGTAATTTGAAAATAATTATTTCCCATCAAAAAACCTAGGCATCTAATCTGGGTGATTAGATTGAATTCTAAAAAATATTAACTGCCTAATTTAATTTTTCCTAGAAGACAAGAAGTTGTCTTCAAAAGTGGGAAGTAAAGGCTCATAAATGAGAAGTTAACTACCTGCCACTTGTCGATGAGGTGGAGGTAGTTAATAACCACCCAAAGAAGTGGTATATTGAAATATCTGAGAATTCTCTTGTTTTGGGTCTGATTATTTTGAAAAGAATAAAATAGTAGAAATTGAAGAGAACAAAGAGAGAATAGACATAAGTGTTGAAAATATTAGTGAGAAAAGGGTTCCTTGGTTTGTGCCTTAATCATAGGAGCTAGAATGAGTTCCTTCTTGTGCATGACTCGATTTCCTAGAAATTAGGAGATTCCCTATAAAATAGGATGAGTTCATATACTTTAGGAATCTATCCCTAAAAATTATGACGAATTAGGATGCAGTTAATTGATGTGTTATAATTTAAATTCTAGTTCTTGATTTTCTAGTGTGAGTTGATTGAGGAAAAACATGAGTGACTGAGTTTCAAGTGGTTGAATTGAAATAGGGCAAGTTGCTTGAGCAAGCAACTCATGCTAACTCAACAAATCACAAAATTATTCCTTAATTAGAAAGCTCACGAATTTTAACCATTCAAATTTCCTTTAAAAGGAGGAACAAAGGCATAATTTTGATCTTTGTTTTGGTGAGCACAAGTTGGTGAGACCAAGAAATAGGAAGCACAATTTTTTACATGGAACTTGTGAGAGAAAGAATGTAGAAGATGATCTTGTGTGAGTATTTAAGAAGGCAAGCAAATCAAGGGTTTTACAGATAGTTTTAAGCTTAGTACAAGAAAAGAGAATAAGATTGTATTCTCCATTGAAACTATATTGTATTGTAAGATACCTATTTCCAATTCTTCTTTAATAATATTCTCAAGAAAGAAGAGGGTTTTACTAGTTGGGTTCCCTAGAAAAATTGTGTTGTTGAATGATTTAATTGTGTATTTATTTCTGTTCTTATTTTGTTACAAAATTAGTAGATAAAATGTGTCTATATGAAAATAAATTAGTTTTTATATTGTTCATATTATAAGTTTAAAAAATTCATTGATTTTATACATGGTATTAGAGCATGGAACAAATTTAAGATCATCAAAAATGCCCTAGGAGCAACATTCTGGAGCAACCAAAATCTTGACAAGTGGGTAGACCATAAAGTCCTCATGTACAGTGATTATTGAAGAACTAATGGGTTGTTAGGAGGAAAATTTGTGGAGCCATAGTTTAGTGATTTGCATATGGCCAAACAATTGATAAAAGGGAATATCCAGAAGACCCAATGCACAAACTTCTTAGTGGAGCTAGAGGCCTGCTAGTGGGATAGATTAGTGAGCCAAATTTTAGTGACACTAAAGGAGGTGTGATAATTGATAGTGGAAGATTGTGGAGCCGGAGATGCACACTTTTTGAGGGAGTAGAAGTTGTAGTGATCAACAGAAGAGGAGAAAAATTTCCTACCAGATGTGTTTAAGGAGCATTATTCCACATTACTGGGAACAAGAAGCATTTTAGCTAAATGAAGGAGAAGGACATGCAGTTTCAGATCGAGCTAGGAGATGATGGTCAATATGAAATCAGAGGAGTTGGAACTGTTATTTTTCAGAGGGAGTCATTTAGTCTTCTTCATCTCAAATATTTTCTCTATGTTCCAATATTGAGGCAGAATCTTGTTTCAATAGCTATCCTTGAGGACAAGGGATACAATGTCATCTTTAGTAGATGTAAGGAAGACATCTAGCATTTAGCTTCTAGATTTAAGAAGAAGATAAGTGTGAGGGTGAATAATCTCTACAAGTTGCAAGTAGAGACAGGTGCAACCTTGAGTAGTAAGGTAAGGAGTTCTCAGAGTAGATATGTGGTGGTTGAGCGAGAGTAGGAAAGAGATATCAAGATGGAGACTCAACCAATATCTTAGTTTCAATATAAGCTAGTTGGAATTTGGTCTAACCAGTAGGATTATGGTGATGAGGAGCATAACCCAGGGTGAGTGGAGGAAACCACTTAGTCTGAGACTTCTAGTATAGATAAACCTTGATCCAAGTGGGTAGAGGATTTGGTTAAGGGAGATAAAAAGAGAGTTGAGTCTCCTAGCATCAAGAAGCAGACACCCAGGTTCATAGGGTACATGGCATTTATGACTAAAGTGGTGGACTCGCAGAGCATGGTGGGAAAGAATAGGTCTTCAAAGAAAGTTCTGTAGAAGAAAGCAAGGAATCCTTCTAGTTCAGAGGGAGAAACTGTAGTAGCGGAGAACATGGAAATGTTGGAGAAAAATCTAGGTGGACGAGGTTCTTCGAGGAACACATTCCTCACTAAGAGGGAATGTTGAAAATATTAGCGAGAAAAGGGTTCCATGATTTGTGCCTTAATCATAGGAGCCAAAACAAGTTCCTTCTTGTGCATGCCTCAAGTTCCTATAAATTAGGAGATTCCCTACAAACTAGGATGAGTTGCTATCGTTTAGGAACCAGTCCCTAAAAATTAGGATGAGTTAGGATGTAGTTAACTTATGTGTTAAAATTGCAAGTCGAGTTCTTGATTTTCTATTATGAGTTGATTGAGGAAAAACACAAGTGATTTAGATTCAAGTGGTTGAATTCAAATAGAAAGAGTTGCATGAGAAGTTAACTCATTCTAACTCAATCAATCATAAAATCATTCATTAATTAGAAAATTCACTAATTTTAACCATTCGATTATTCTTTAAAAGGAGGAATGAAGGCACAAGTTTGATAATTGTTTTGGTGAGAACGAGTTGGAGATACCAAGAAATAGGAAGCACAAGTTTGTGCATGGAGCTTGTGAGAGGAAGAATTTGAAAGAGAATCTTGTGCACAGGTTGGTAGAGGAAAAAAAATATCATTAGTCTTGCAAAGGTTTCAAGCTTAGATCAAGCAGGAACGATAAGTGTGCCTTTCAAATTGAAACAATTATATTTTGTAAAAGATAAATTGCTCATTTTTTTCTATCAATAAAATTCTCATCAAGTAGAGGGATTTTCCAGTTGAGTTCCCTAGACAATTTTGTGTTTTTGAATTGTGTGATTATGCTTTTTGTTCCTATTTTGCTGCATCTAGTAGAGAAATTTTGTGCTTATGTGAGAAGAAATTTTATTTCAAATTTCTCATATTAGCATTTCAAAATTTAGTGGATTTTCTACAAGAAGAGTTGTAGGCCTAATTTGCTTGGGGGGACAAGCTATGTTTTAGGCTTGTCAAGGTTGGTAGGAGCCAGGTACTAGCTATTTAATTTCCATAAACATTTCAAGTCAAAATTCTAACTATATTTTGTAGAATTAATGAAAAGTTATGAATTCTGGTTAATTTTTTATATATAGTATTTTTGACATCGTGTTGGAAAAATAAGAAAATTATAGAGTGAATGTTTAAGATAAATATCATCTCTTTTATTTGCATAGATTTGTTATCAACGTATGAAGAAAATATTTATCAAGAAATACAATTACCGAGTTAAAATATTTATCAAGAAATACAATTACTGAGTTAATTGTATTTTTTTTTGTGTGTGTGTGTGTATCAGCCTAAATAGTATAATAGGTATCCAAAGATTTAGAAGTAAGAAAAACGATGAATGATTGATTAAAGGAGGACAATATTATAGTTCTTTTGAGAATACTGGTTAGAAGTTTAGTATGAGTAGACACAATTTATTGTGTAAAATAAATTAACACTAAATATTCTTGTTTACAAAGTTGAGTAAAAAATAAATGATGTTAATAGTTGGGATTTTTCATTGTATGCATACAAAATATAGAGTAAGAGTGATAGGATTCCAAGCTGAGTAAAAGTAGAGTGACTAATTTCTCTCATATCTAGTAGAGAAGTTAGCGTAGCTTATGTATAATAGATACATATAGTACACAAGTTTACTTCATGGTCCTTGAGGAATAGTTTGATTAAAAAAGAAAAGAAAAAAGAAGAAGATTTTGTAGAAGATATAATAATCACTTTTTCCATTACACTAATAATGGATACAACAGAGTTATAATATAATAATACCAAAGACGATAGTGAATAACGATAAACAATGAAAAAAAAAAGGTGGACAAAAACATATTGTATGATGAATATCATAACCACAGATAGCACAACAATATATTGTAACAAAATTTAGAAGTAAATATTGTCAAATATTCATATATAAAGCAACATTACAAGAATTTATTTTGGAATAAACATAAAAGAGTATACCTTAAAAAAAAACTGTTTAAAGAGATTGATAAACACGTTTACACACACATATTAAGTATCCATAACATGAACTAGTTGTCTATACAATAAAGTACAGTCTAAAAGGCCTCTTTCCCTTCTAATTAAAAAAATTAGGAGAAGTCCCACGTAGATGGTAAAATATTTTATGAAATTCTACAAGATTAAATTGAAGAAAACTAGAATTTCCTTTTTAGAGGCTACTCGCTATGTCTATTGTTAGCCCCCTAATTTGCTGTCTTTTTTCCATTTTCCCCTTCCTAAATCATAACCATTTACCTCTGTTTTACCTCTTTTATGCACCCTCATCTTGCACTAGTCCAAGCACGGTGACATATTTCGTATAAAATTTATTTTTCATACTTTTAATTCAACTTAGCATTAATCAATCATTTATTACATGATTTCTTACTTTTAATCACTCTTTGTAACTTATCGTTATCTCCAATGTTTATTTGGTAGTTAGAGTACTTACCGTGACCGCTGATCCTAGTGCAGGATTGGATCTTGCACCGTTGCTAGCACAGTAAATCCTTGCAGCAGATCCGAACCTCCTTGATCACCGCCTCATTTTGAGCAACTTTAGCCACGACGACAAGATCGACCCAAAGGCAGCTGAGGCCGAATCTGCGAAGGACGAAAGTTGGAGATTGATTACGGCCAGTTTTGCTAACTGTCTAATTTTGAAGGCCGAAAAGCTAAAATATGTGTTTGGTTATGTAATCGGTTGAATGATCTATTTTTGCCTTTGGCCAAAGATCTATATAATGTAGAATGTAAATAGGACTAAGAGGAATTTTTGATAGGAGAAGAGAAAAGAGACACAGCCAGAGAGGCGGTAACAGGTTGCTGTATTTTGTTATCGCCCGAATCTGGGCTGGACGATGTATTAATTTATGTACTTGGCTCAGTGGATTAATAAAAGGGAGCTCCACCTCATGTTTCCCAAATTGTGTTTCTGTATTTGAGCTAATGAATTGATTAAGGTACTGAGCAACATTATTATGTAAAAGGGAAATGCGCTGGTTGGCTAGGGGCCAGCCAACCCAACACGTTTACCCCATTTCCCGTTTTCCTATAATTTGTGTTTATATTTTCAAGTGTGATTTAATTTTAAGCACATGCATTCCTGTTTGAATGAAAGTGGATGCAATCTCCTTTCCTACACTTGATTTCAGATTGGTTTTCCTCCGCCTGGTCCAAGCAGGAGAAATAGCCCTGCACCAGTGCACGTTGGTGTGATATCTCCTTTTCTGCAATTCTGTTTGATTGGTTTTCACCGCCTGGTCCAAGCAGGAGAAATGAACCTACACCAGTGCACGTTGGTGTGATGCAACAAGCCTTCTTAGTCTACTCCCCACAATATTCTTTCTTTCATTAAATGCTTATGACAGGATAAATGTATATTGATTTTTTCTTTATTCCTGCACTCTGTTAAGATCAGAAACATTCACTTTTTATGTGTGAAATTTGATTTAACAGTATAATAGCACTTGCAATAATTAAGCACTCATTTTAAGAATTAAATGCTAAGTGCATGAAGCTCTGATCCAGTGCAGGAACTAGTTTCTTGCCACTGGATCTGAGTGCTTTGAACCTGGAAAAGTTCAAGCCCTTGCATGAAGTAAAAAGCCTTTAGTAAAGACACCATTTATACCTTCTGCATAAATCTTTGTTCTTGCACTAGTGCAAGCAGACTGCGATAGTGCAGGACAGATTAGTGCAAGAAGGAAATCTCTAAAGGAGCGGGTTTAAGGGCCCTTCTGATGAGATTGATAAGTGTCTCTGCTAAAGAAAAAAACACACTCAGTAGTTAAACAATAATTAGCTAGAGTGATTTCCTTTTATCTTTAATTCCCTCTTGCAAATGCATTCTTCCTTGTTCCAGTCTTAGATTATTTTGATGGTTCAGGTTGCCTTTTTCTCTTTTTAATTTGATTCTGCAATATTTCCTTTAAAGAAAATAGGGATTTATATTAGGAAGATTCATACCATCTCTAGCATTGCCTGTGCTTCGTATCTAAGTTTATGGATCCCTTGGGTTGACAAATTAAGTGTTGAGGAGTTTTCTTAAGTGTAATTCCTGGAACCAACATCTATGAAACAAGTATTAAAAAATACATATACATCCAGAAGTGAGTAGACTAGTTCCAACTTGGAGAAACAAGTCAAAAAGGATTTAAATATAAAAATGAGTCATAGCTACTGATTTGAAGTCATGAAGAAAGAAGATGGCAAAAACCTGGCAGTGGGTTACTTTTAGAATAATTTAAAAACCATACAAGGGTTAATATATTATAAATATGTAGATATTTATATACAAAAAAATGTTGCAACTAAACATATTATTCTCCAAAAATGTTTAATTAGGGAAAACTACCTTGAATAATCCCTCTAATTTCTCCAGAGTTTTTCTAAAAAGAGGACACATGAAAAAAAAATTGATAGATATTAATATGGAAAGAAAATACAGAGAAGGAAAAATTTCCTTCCTGCGAAAGACCATAAAGGATGATAGTGACAAAAATATTCAAATTACTAAAGGAAAAAAAAAAAAATTTTGGTAATAAATATACAAGGCTATATTAAAGCATGAGAAACCCAAAGGTTAATGTTCAATTTCACGATATAACTCTTAAGAATTTCCCTGACCGATTCTAGGGTTTAACAGAAAGGAAAACAAATATTTCCTTTCTGAAAAATCCTCAAGGGTTTCAAAAACGAAAATTTCGACCATAAATAATAATAAAAATTGGTAAACCCCATATTCAATAGAATGCCTAGAATAATGGGAAGTATCATACTGGAAGCATTTCCTTTAACAACTTCCAAACTTGCAATTAAGAATCAATTATTAAACCTTTATAGGTTACGACCATAAAAATGGAAACTTGAAAGAAGTGGACTAACTGTAAATTTTGTTTATAATCCTTTCTAGAAGGAGTCGAGGTAACACACACCTTCTACAAATGATATTTCAAAGGATTGAAAATACCAAAAGCCAAAGTAGTCACTCAACGCAATGTACAAGCATGATGAATAAGCTATTGTTACAAGGGTGATCTCTAATGGAATAAAATTACCTTTAGAATGAACCTGGAGTCAACTATTAAAAAAATTATCTTTGGGTAAAAGGTGGAAAAGTATGCCATGGAGTTCCATATGGGAATTCATGTGTACGAACCTAGTGGAAACTTGAACACCTGTTGGTTGCTCCATAGATGGTGCAGTAAAATTGCAGAATTATTTGGGTCAAAAACCCTCTCCATCAGAATCAACATGTCGATAATGGCTAAGAATAATAATAAAAACCATAAAATATTTTTTGATAAACCATAAAACCTCTGAAAAACCTAAATATGATCTTAACCATTAATTACATATGATCAAATCTAGACCGCTGAAGTTGGAACACAAGGAAAGGGTTACGTGGTAGTCGTAGGAGTATTCTCACCCAAGCTTGGAATGTTTCATATTAATACCATGAACATGTATAATTTAAAATAAAATCTCAAAGGAGGGAAAAATACCACATTGCCAAGAATATTATCGAAAATAAACATTAAAGTTCTTCCAATGTGTGCATAGGATGTAATAAGTATGTTTGGTCTATGAGTTATGCAACCAACTCACAAAATAGAAGAAAAGATAGATCAACAACTTAAAAATTATCCTCTTTGAGGAGGAAACCTCAATTACATTACATAAATGAAAAAAATCTTCGATGATACAAATGATAAGACCTCCTTAGTATATATAGCAGCCTAAGGGGTCAAAATATAATTAGAGCCTACATAACAATAATGAAGTAAGGGCACAAAAATAACAATAGTGGGCTTCTATGGGGCACAACAATAACAATAGGGTGCTACACTAACAATAACAATAAAGGGAATGCACTAGTATTATAGGGACCTAACATGCCCCTCTACTTCAAAAAAGTGTTGTCCTTAATGCTTGAGTAGCTTCAGATGCTTCTATATAAAATTCCCATCCTCCTATGTGGAGAAATGTAAGTTCTTCCACTTAATGAGATACTCTAAAATTAATCAGTTCCGTAGCTGCCGGGTTCTTGTTTCCGTGACTTTTTCAGGGTCAAATATGTTTTTTCCTTCTTCGTCAAGTTATGGCAACATTGTTTGAACTGGGAGCTTGTCACCAATAACCTTCTTTAAGCATGAAACATGGAAAATTCAGTGTACTTGAAACTATGCCTACAACTCCAATTTATATGTCATAGTACCAATATTTTTCAACACCTTGTAAAGACCATAGTACTTGGGTGATAATTTATTATCCTTCTTGGCTTGCTTGAGGGACATTTGTTTGTATGGTTGAAGCTGTAAAAATACCTAGTCGCCTATATCAAAACTTCTTTCATTGCGATTTTGATCTGCTTGTTGTTTCATTCGATTTTGCACGAGAGTGAGGTTATCCCTTAAGAGTTGGAGAAATTGTTGTTGATGCTCGATGTGACATTCCACTATTTGAAACTTAGAATTTTCCCTTAAAGATGATTTGATGGATAGTGGATGATATTCATAGAGTGCCATAAATGGGGTCATTTTTTTCAATGGTATGGAAGGAAGTGTTATACCACCACTCAATTAGAGGTAACCACTTGACCCATTGTGCTTGTTTATTGGATACAAAGCAATGAATATATCCTTCCAATTTTTTTTCACTATCTCAGTTTACTTGTTAGATAGAGGATGATAAGATGAGATTTTAGCTAATTGAGTTCCAAGACAAGAAAATAATTCCCTCCAAGAATTTTGAGTGAAAATGGGATCTCTGTCACTTACAATAATCTTTAGGTTTCCATGTAGATTTTAAACTGTTTCCATAAATGCAGTAGTAATTGTACTACCTTTAAAAGGATGTGATAATGCACAAAAGTGTGCATACTTGGTAATTCTATCAACTACCACCATGATGACACTCTTTCCTTTAGGATTGGGTAAACTTGTGATAAAATCCATTGAGACCTCCTCCCAACATTGACTTGGAATGGATAAAGGTTGTAACAGACCCGGGGTCTTAATTGTCTCAAATTTATTTTGTTGCAAGACAAAATTTTTTCCATGAACTTCTAATTATTAGATTTAAGGCCATCCCAAAAAAATTCCTTCTTGACCTTGTAGTAAGTTTTAAAAATTTGGATTTCCCTCCTAAGGGGGAGGTGTGTAATTCCAAAATAATATTTTTCTTGAGTTGGGAAATTTTACAAATATATAAGCGATATTTGTACCATAATGAATCATTTTTCTACCTAAATGTACCAAATGTATTAGGATCTTGCTGCAAATTTTGAATTAGTTTCCACACCTCTTCATCATTCTTCCATTCATCCTTGGTTCGGTTATTCAATTAGGTTGGATAATAGAAATGACACAAAGCAATGCTTCCACATCCTCATCCTTTCTTGAGAGTGGATATGAAAAAAAATTTGCTGCCCTTTTTTGTAGATGATTTCAAAGTCATAACCCAACATATTTGTGACCCATTTTTGCTACTCTTATGAAGATAATCATTGTTCCAAAAAGTATTTAAGACTATCATGATCTGTTTTTACCTTGAAGTGTCTTCCCATTAGGTAAGGTCTTCATTGCTTTAGTGCGTGTAGTATTTCCAACATTTCCTTCTCATAAATAGGTTTGTGTAAATACTTTCCATTTATTGGACGAATTTCAAAAGCAATGGGTCTTCCTTCTTGCATTAAAACAATATCAATTCCATTTCTCGAGGCATCACATTCCACAATAATGGATTTTGTGAAGTCAGACGTAGCTAAGACTAGTGCTTGGAACATTGCCTCTTTAAGATGTTCAAAGGCCTTAATTGCTTTTGGAGTCCAAGAAAATGCATCTTTATTCAATAATGTTGTTATAGGTGTTGCTACTCTCCCATAATTCTTAACAAACTTGTGAAAATACCCTATCAACCCAAGAAATCCTCGAAGATGCTTTATGGTTGTGGGGATTTTACTTTCCTTAATTGCTTTAATTTTGTTAGGGTCTACCTTAACACCCCCATGAGATACAATATGACCCAATATTCCACCTCTTGTTCTCCAAAGAAACATTTGGATTTTTTTTCATTTAATTGTTTCTCCTTAGTTTGAGCACCCTATCAACACGTTGAACATGATCCTTCCAATATTTGTTGTCGATTAGTATAACATCAAAAAATAATGACACAAATTTTCTAAGGAAGGGTTTGAAAATGGAATTCATCAAACCTTGAAATGTTAAAGGTGAATTAATAAGGCAAAAAGGCATGACCAAAAATTCATAATGACCCTCATGATTTCTAACTGTTGTTTTCAGAATGTCTTCAGTCTTCATTCTAATTTCATGATATCTTGAATGAAGATCCAACCTTATGAAGTAAATCTCTCCATGTAAGTCATCCAACGATTTATTAATGACAAGAATGGGACATTTATCTTTAATAGTGATTTTGTTGAGCTCGCTATAATCCAAACACATACACCATGATACATCCTTCTTATGCACCAATACTATTAGAGCAGAGAAACAACTTTGACTAGGTTGAATTATACCAACCTCTATCATTTCTACAACCATACGTTCAATTTCAATCTTTTGGGCATACAGATATTTGTAAGGCCTGATGTTTGGAGGAACACTTCCTCGAATCAAAATAATAGCATGATCATGATCAAAAATAGGTGGGAGGCCTTTGGGAATATAAAATACCTTCGAATGATTGTCTAAGACTTTTTGGAGATCTAGAGAAATAGATCATTTTGATGTTTGAACCTCTAGTGAGCATAATTGTGCAATTACACCTTAATGTTCTTTCTTCAAAATTTTTTACATGCCATTAGAGCTGATTATCTTTCTTGGTTTCCCCGTGATACCCCTTAATTCAAATTCCTTTCCTTCCCAAAATAAATTAAAAAAAAATTCATGAAAATTAAAAGCTATCATCCCTAATGATTGTAACCATTGGACTCCTAGTACAACATCAACACCACCCATTGGAATGGAAATAATTGGGCTATTCAATACATATTCCCCCATGGTTAGCTTGATATTATGACCATTTCCAGAGAAATTTATAGTTCCTCCATTTGCAACCATCACTTGACATTCTGGTGCTAGATATAGGAAGCAATTCAATTCCCTGGCTATCTTACAATGAATAAAATTATGAGTACTACCTAAGTCAATCAAAACTATTAAATTTTTCTTCTTGATATGTCCTTCTATCTTGAGCATTTGAGGAGTGGTAATTCCTATCAATGCATTACAAGATATGGTCAGATTCATTTCTTCTTTCTCAAGGGTTGGTTCCTGGTGTATATCCTCCTCTTTTGATGTTTATTGTTCCTTTTCTTCCCCCTCTTCACAATCTATGAAGAACAATTTATTCTCATCACACTCATGACCTTTAGTGCATTTTCTATTACAACTGTAACAAAGCCATTTTTCTCTTTTTTTCCTCCAATTTTTGTGGCGTCAACCTTGCAAGTTGTGGAAGGATAGTAGCAGAAACACTTCCATCTTTATAATTGTGAGTGGTAGAATTCCTTATCGCCATAATTTTTCTTTCAACCTTTCTGGCCACCCTGAATGTCTTCTCCAATGGACTAGGTTCCCAAAGGCGAACATCATGTTGGAAGTTATCTTTCAAAGTCCCTATGAAGACATCCTATGGAATATAAGTTACCCTGATATTCAATTTTTTGAAGTCCTCAATGTGCTCCGCCATTGAACCATTTTGTTTGAGATTTATCAATTTGATAAATAAGGTGTTTCTCTTCGTATCCTCATAATGTGCTATCATTTCCTGCACAAAAATTGAACAAGTGACAAGTATTTTATGAGAAAAAAGCCATCGATGCCATACACACTGATTTGGTTCTAAATATAAAGTTGCAATTGTACCTTTTGTGTGTGTTGCACATCATGGAGCTCAAAATATTGTTCGATCTGTAATATCCATGTTACCGAATCCTTGCCATCAAACTTCTTCATATCTATATTTGGATTGTGGTGGTTCTTAAACCCAACATTGGAGTCTCTAAAATCATAATTCATATTCATTTTTTCCTCATCAAGATTTTCATGGATTACATTGTCACCACTGGGAAGCCTTGCAACAACTTTGTAAACCCTTCCAATTTGAAATTCATTGCATCCATGTCTACTTTAAAAACTCCCATGTATTATTTTAAACCATCCTTCAAGCCTTTCATGTTGCCTCTAATTTTTTCTTCCAAACCATCCATATTAACATTCATCACTTCCAATTCATTTTTGGTTACTCTTTGCAAGAGTGAAATTTGTTGCACTTGGTCTCGTAATTTTTATATATCATGTTGCATTTCTTCCTATTCTTCATGTGCCATAGTAGATATTTCTAGTTTCTTAATATGTGTTTCCATTTTCTTGCATCGAGTAATTTTTGAATCAAACAATGATATTTATGTTTCACTATGCCCCTTGAATCACTTCAAAACGTTTTTTCAAACAAAACTTATGCAACTTTTAAAAAAATTACACACATTTTTCTTCCTTTTTAAGAGCTAGATATTGAGGCTATTGTATCTCTGTAATTTCGGATCTCCAAGGTCCAAAATTTCATCCTATGATATCCCTATGAGTCTTCTTTCCAACCCCACAAGTTAGACGAAGTTTGGATTCTTCAACAAAGATTTATGCCCAATCTCCCACGATGACCTGATTATAGACAAGTTCAGTAAAGGTAACTTGTATGGAATGCCATGTGTCACTGTTTCCACTAGTGACTCTTAAAATGACAAAAAAAAATATAGTCCGTGAAATTTCTGTTAAATATTACGAATTCAAATCTGATACTCAAAGATAAAGTTATGATTATTTTCCCTAGTTCACCTATTTGTGACTGAATTTTGGAGCCTGCAAAAACCATAACTTCCTTGGTTAATATCTATGAAAATATAGCAAACCAAGATCTAAATTTTTTACATGAGGTTCATCAATATTTCAGCTCCATGTGGATTCAATGTCAGCTTCTAACGCTTCGTATAAAAAAAATTATAGCGAAAATTCCAAGACAATTTAGTTGAATAAGCGAAACCCAAGAATTGAAAGCTCCGATACCAAATTTTATGCAACCATCTCACAAAATAGAAGAAAAGATAGATCAATGACTTAAAAATTATCTTCTTCAAGGGGGAAACCTCATTTAAATTACATAAATGAACAAATTATTTGATGATACAAATGATAAGACCTCGTTGGTATGGAGTCTATGGGGTAACAATATAATTAGAGCCTACATAACAATAATAATGTAAGGGCAGAACAATAAAAATAGTGGGATTCTATGGGGCACAACAATAACAACATAGGGGATACATGGGAACGACAATAACAATAGGGGGCTAAAATAACAATAACAATAAGGGGAATACACTAGTATTATAGGGACCTAAAATTAAGGTAGGTGTTCGACATAATGAGATATATAACCCTCGTAACATCAATAACATGTAATGTTCACCTTAGCCTTAGAGAAATGTGAAACCCATTTTCAAAGTTAATTTAATGGAAAAATGAATTTTGTAATAAGTTATGACATTACAATAATTACAGAGTGTGAAAGAAGTCCATTATTAAATTGTAACATGAGTATAGGGAACAAATACATTATATATATATATATATATATATATATATATATATATCATAATTTATATTTAAGCCTTAGAGAATTAGACTATAATAGTAGTAGTAATCAAGATAAATACAGTTCGTTTGTTAGTCAATATTGGAGCAAGTATTATTAAGAGAGGAATGATAGCATTGTACTCTTTGCAAAAGAATCGTTAGAGTGTTTAAAAGAAAACATTACCAAGTTTCTTTGAGATAGAATAAGAGGAATTTATCATGAAGGGATTTGTTACCTTATAAAGAAACAAATTGATAAATACACTTAATTACCATATGTATGGAAAAATTGTTTTTCTTTTTCTTTAAGATTTTTTTTTTTTTTGAGTGTGTTTTAGGGTCTTTACAAAATTCCATGATCAAACCAAGCACATAAATATAAAATTCCATTTGATTTTATATCAAGTAGAAGCCAATACTATTCACTTAAGACATTTTTTAAAAGATATCAAAATAATTCTTGAACTCACAAAAACTCCTTTATATTAAGTGGAGGCATGTTAAATACCTAATCCTTAGGGATTGAGGTCCACTCTATGTTGTTTTGCTAATGCGGGGGTGTCAGTGGTTCTCGGAGGCCCTGAATTGGTATCACATATCAAAGAAAGGTGGTGGGGGAAGCTTGAGGTCATGATAGTAGGTATGTTCCTGAGCATCAAACACAATGGTCTTGCTCAATCCTTGGTTCAAAGAATCAACTTTCCCCATAGCATGTGGCCATCGGTAACCTGCTCCACATTTATGTGTACTTGGTTCTTCATCCAATATGGTGGTAAATCTATTATTTTGGTGTTCATTTCCTATTATTCTTTATTTTTGTCTTGGTTTGGTGTTATGATCCCTTGTGTCGTGGACAATGAGTTTTACTCCCCTCCTTGTCTTATATCATGGCCACCCCACTCTACTCTCATTCTACCTCTGTGTTTTGTGGTCATGTGACTCCATTTCCTCCCATACCTCACTTCATCATACATGTATTCTCAACTCCTCTGGATGACACTCAATAGTCCCTTTCACTCTCATTTTTCCTCCTATATTGGACACCATGTCTCATTAGTGAGCTAGAAGCAACAAAGGATCTTCTATCCAGGTTGAGGGTAGTGCTCATGGATGTCAACATTGCCACTCTATTTCCCATTGATTTTACATACAAACTCCTGACCATATCCAATTTGAATTATATCATGTGAAAACAAAATCCATGGCTAACATAGACAAATTATCATATGCTAAAATTTTGGCCTCTATTGCAGAGTGGGTTCCTAACCCTTGTCATACTCATGGTTGTAAAATCCAACATCTATGAACTATTGAATTTTATGTTTATATTAAGGCTCTCCTTGGAAAATTATTATTAGAGAGAAATGAAGCTAAGAGAGATATCTCTCTCCAACTTGATGACATACAGGTTGAATGTTGATATGTGTCTCTTGAGCACTAGAACATGGCCCTTCAGCTAGCCTGAATTGAGGATATGATTTCTTGTGGAAAAGGCCTAACATCACCAAACACACCAACAAATCCAATTGACGTCTCCACTTCCACATGGTCAAATCCATGGCTCATAGTTTTGTTAGCAATAATTCTCTTTTGGACACTGTTATGTTTCTTGTATATACTAGTTTATAGGTAGCATTGCTGCAATTTTGATCATACTTGACATTTGTATTATGCTAGTAACATGCTAAAGATTTGGTTTGGCGATTGTTGGTTATATGTTATTTTTTGGACAAGACTTATACTTTTCAATCTCTAGTCTAATACGGAGATAGTATGCCAAAGTTACGACCCTGGGAAATTGATGTACCAATTTACCCCGATGGGGCCCATATTCTAGAGTTTCATCTCCTAGGGTTAGGTTTTTGGACGTTTAGGGTTTTCCATTGTTTATCAATAATATATAGGCCTTCGAGCCTCATTGTAACACATATTTTAGAGGCATGTAGCCACCATGGAAAATTTTAGGGGCTAATATTCACAGGTGGGCTGATTTTCCATGTTTTTTCCAAAATAAAGATTCGCCAATTTTCATTTTTTATAAAAATGATTCGCCCAAATTTTACAATATAAAATTATTTTAACTCAAAAATCACCAACATTATATAGAGAGTATATATAAAATCATTTTAAATTTGATGATTTTACAAATATATCAATAAAAATTTTATAGTTTGCATATTAGGGACTAGTGAGATTCACCAATGTTTTAAACTTCAAAACAATTTCCCATCCTTAAAATTTTCCTTGGTAGCCACCACACCTCTTCTCAGAGATAAGCTACCAACACCCTAGCTAGTTTATTTCCATTCTGTGTTTAAACAAATTTCAGTTCTTTGATATTAATGAAATGAAGTGTTATTTCCGCTACATTTTTATATTTATGGTTATATGTCTATTCTGTTGCATTCCTGCATAAATCTAGATCAGTGGTATCAGAGTGGTCTGCTCTTTCTCAATCCTTCTTTGAATGTCCCCAACGAGGTCAAGGTATAATAATTTAGGGCTCGATCTGGTTAAACCTTTGCAAGATCAGCCTCGCAAACCCTGAAGGCTGCCCACGGGGGATGAAAAGAAAGATGAGGAAGTAGGAGATCCTATAAAAATATTGCTCGAGGAGGCCCTCAAAAAACAAAGGAACATGATGATGGATAAATTTTCCCATATCCTTCAACGACTACCCATTGGCAGTGTATCTGCATCAAGCATCCACTCTGGAGGCGCAACTCCTTTTAAGGTACAAGTAAACTTTGACATTCCCATATTTGAGGTTCAAATATATGCAGACATCGTAGATAGATGGTTGAATCTATTAGAAGGATATTTCTCAGATCATGACTTTTCTGACCAGGAGAAGATTATTTTTTGCACTCCTCAAAGCTACCCCCCATGTCAGGGACTGGTGGGAAAACTATAGTGAGAAAACAGACGAGCAAGAAACCTCTCTATTATCGGCCATAACCACTTGGAATTATTTCCAAGATGCCATCAAGGAACAATATTATCTTGTGGGGAGCTATGAGGACAGGTACATACAATGGACTATGCTGCGGCAACAAAGGGATCAAGATGTATATGAGCTGACAAATCTGTTCCATACCTTGCGCAAAAATTTGGGTATCAAAGATTCAGAGAAGAATCTACTGCTGAAGTATGGTAATTGTCTACACAGATACATTTAGGAGGAAATGGATTTCCTTAACATCTCCTCGCTTGGTACGGCATACCAGTATGCTGCTAAGATTGAGCAGAAATTCAAATAGGAGAAGTGAGACTTTGGATATGTGAATCAAAAGCAAGGGAAAGGTGCCCCCAAACCGCAGAATAAAGGAAAAAACCAAGGCATAGAAGCCCAAGATAACCTACCAAAGCCGCAAGAAAAGAACAACACCACAAAGCCGAAGAAGGACATGGGAAAGTGGTGTGAGCTCCATAAGAGCTCCACTCACAACAAAAGTGATTGTCGGGCCAAGCAGTCACTGGTGGCCAATATGAGGGCTTCTGAATCAGATGCATGCTCTGAATCTGAATCATAACTCGACAAGGGGAATGAAAAAGGGAAGCATATTATTGATGCAGAGCCCAACGCCACTGTGGCCATTGCAAAGATCTAGAAGGAGGAACCTGAAGATCTAGAGGAGGAGGAGCATCTCTTCCACTCTCAGATGTTAGAAAAGGGTTCCCCACTACAGTTAATTGTCAACAGTGGGAGCCAAAAGAACCTAATTTCAGCAGAGGTCGTGAAGCGGTTGGGCTTTCCAACCACATCACACCCACAACCATACACCATCGGGTGGCTTCACCAAGGACGAGATCTCTGCGTCAGCCAGTAGTGCCGCCTTCCCTAAAACATCAAGCCCTTCATAGATGAGGTATTATGTGACATGGATCCTCTTGATGTTTGTGATGTATTATTAGGCTATCCATACTTATGGAAGTGACATGTTATGTATGAGTCTCGACCTCGCGATGTTATTGTTACTTTGGGAAATAAGTTATACAGGATACCATAGGTACCACCGCCTGCAGCTATCTCTTTGGTTTCTGCAAAACAATGCCGTAAGCTCATTTCAAAAACCAGGAAATTTGTTTTCCTGATGATCTGCCCCTAGGGCAAGAAGAAGACTGTGGCCACAACCTCCAGAAAGAGCTCCTCCGCACGACAAAAACAAATGGACAAGATCATGGAGGAGTACGGGGACATCTTCACCTCACTCACAAGGGTGCCTCTGTACTGTCAGGTCAAGCACCCCATCGATCTAACCCCAGGTGCGCTGATGCCAAATGGACTAATCTATTGGTGCTATGTTCTAGAGAACGATGAAATCAAGAGGCAAATTTAGGAGCTACTACAGAAAGGTCACATCCGACTGATTTCATTGCCCTGTGAGAGCCTGATCGTGTCAGCACAGAAGAAGGATGGGACTTGGAGACTCTGTATTGACTGTCTGGCACTGAAGAAGATCATTGTTCGGAATAGGTATCCGATCCCACATATTGATGACCTTCTGGATCAACTCAAAGGGGCGAAATATTTCAGCAAGATTGACTTGATGTGTGGGTATCACTAGGTACCAATCGAACCCTCCGATGTGTGGAAGAATACCTTCAAAGCCAAGGAGGGCCTTTTCGAATGGCTGGTCATGCCTTTCAGGTTGAAGAATACTCCTACAACCTTCATGAGGCTGATGGATGACATCTTGCATCCATTCACCAACTCATTTGTAGTAGTGTACTTGGATAACATCCTGATCTTCAACCAAACTTGGGAAGAGCACCTCCACCACATCCGACAGGTCCTCCAAACACTATGACAACACAAGTTGTGTGCCAATTTGGAGAAGTGCACTTTTGGCATGACCCAGGTTCAGTATCTCAGATACATTTCTGATGGACAGGGGGTGCATGTGGAACCAACGAAGATCCAAGTAATTTGGGATTGGCTGGCCCCAACCACTCTAACAGAGCTTCACAGCTTTCTGGGTCTTACTAATTTCTAAAACAGGTTTGTGTTGGGATTCTCTCATATCACTTGGCCATTGACTCAAGTCACCAACGAAGGAGCGAAAGAAAAATTATTTTGGTCGGAATCTCAAGAGAAGGCGTTCGTAGAATTGAAATATTTCCTTTACTCTGTGTCAGTGCTCACATTAATAGAGTTGCAACAACCATTTGAGATCGAGATAGATGCTTTTGACTATGATATTGGGGTATTTCTTACTCAACAGGGGCATCTAGTGGCATATCATAGTGAGACGTTGTTTGACACAGTCCAAAAGTATCCCACTTATGAAAAATAAATGTATTCCATTGTGCAGGTGTGTCGCCAATGGAAGCATTAAATTTTGGGGAAGGAAACGATCATCCACACAAACCACCGACCCCTAAATTTCATATAGATAAAATGGAAGTTGCAGAATGATCGCCATCAGAAGTGGTCCATATATCTACAACAATTTCATTTGAACATCAAGTATAATAAGGGAAGCATCAATAATGTTGCAGACTGCCTCATCCGACCACCGATCGTGGCACTAACCACCGTTCTCAACTCTTATGGGCATGTGAATTCTGATTGGCCTATTCTCTACAAGAGCGATCCAGAATTAGGCCACACATACAAGACACTCTTGGAGGGTACGCAAGTTCCAAATTTTCACCTCCAAGACACACTACTATGTCACTTGGGACACCTTTGTGTTCCTTCAAGCGAGCGTGCCAAAATTATTTGGGAAGCACACTACAGTCGAGTTGCTGTGCATTTTGGGGTTGAGAAAACAATGACTGTATTGCAGAAGTATTTTTATTGGAGAAGCATTTGAAAGGATGTTGGGAAGTACATCAGATCCTGAACTGCTTGCTACATTGCCAAACTGACCATCAAGAAGCAAGGCCTTTATACTCCGCTACCTACCCCTAGTCGACCTTGGGAATCCATCTCCATGGATTACATGTCGGGCCTTCCTTATAGTAAGCATGTAAACGACTGTGTTTTATTGGTCATCGACAGATTCTCAAAGATCACCATTATGTTGGCCTGTAAGAAGAATATCACAACAAAAGCCACTTCTATACTCTTCTTTGAACGAGTGTGGGTGCACTTTTGGATCCCACAGTCTATCATCTCAGATCGGGACAACAAGTTCCTCAACACATTTTGGTCCAGCCTCTGGTCAATGCTGGACACCAAGCTCACCAAGTCCACAACTTTCCATCCCCAAAGTGTTAGCCAAGCAAAGGTCGTCAACATGATGATTGTACACATTCTGTGCATGTAAAATTCAAAGAATCCACGCACATGGGATGAGAGCCTTCCCTATGTACAACATAGTTATAACCGGGCTCTCCACAACTCAACCTCCCACAACCATTTTCAGGTGGGCCTAGGGTTCCAACCACTATGTCCCATTGACGTAGCCATGCCATTGCGGCTACTTAGGCTGATTCAACTCATGTCCAGTCTGAAGCTGACAAAGCGAAGAAATTCATTGATAAAATTCAACACATTTTCCAACAGGTTCATGACATATTGGACAGAGCCAATGCTAAGTACAAGCAACGACATGATCAACATCGGGTGCCACACCACTTCCAGGTGGGCGACAAAGTGTGGCTACATTTTCAGAAGGAGAACCTCATTGGACCCCTCCACAAGCTTCTCCCGCTCCGATATGGGCCGTACACCATCACCAAGGTTGTAGGGAACAATGCATTCGAGCCTAGTATTCCACCATTCCTTGGTCTGCACCAAGTATTTAATGTGGACTACCTTCGGCCCTATTTCCCACCTCTACTGGACACCTCTGACATTGTAGAACAACTCACACCAATAGAGTTAAACCCAAACCGTATGGAACATGCCACCAAATATTGTATCATGGACATGAAAATCAAGAACACTCGCCAGCAGAAGATCCAACTATATTGGGTTGTCAAAGTTGGCCAACTCCTACACCAAGGAAAGTGGTTCACTAGGGACCAAGTTCAACAGAAGTTTCCTCATCTCATGGAGGAACTCAACGCTGTAGAAATTATATAACTTATGTGTTATATATCCAAGATTCTCTTGACCACACACTATTTTAACTTCATGCACAATACAGAATCTATTCCACCATTGATAATCACATGTGGAAATTAAATCAATTGCAATGCACACATGAAACCATAAAAATTCACACACATTAACACAATGATTTAACGGGAAAGCCTGAAGCTAAAAACCCAAAATATTTGTATATAATATATGTCATAGAGATCATGTAACAATCCTCATACAAAGCTGAACATGTCAAGCTCTCAGTACAATACAATCGCTACACACTAATCAGGCTAGATCTTGCAAATCCATGAGCCGATCTCTGCCACCTGTTAGCCTGCCTCTACTGCACAATCCCTGCTGAAAAATGGCTCTAAATGAACTCGAATCCACCTGGATTGCACTGCGCAATCCTCATTGGCATCTCCACTGAGTGTTGGATGCAATCAATGCATCATTATAGTCACAACTGATAGTCTATCTTTCCCTTTCACCTATCTCTCCACTGGTCTCCACTGAAACTGTCCATGCACTGTAGTTAACTGATGTATTCTTCAGTTTATTAATGAGTTATTATTTAGTGAATTAATTAACTAATTAATTCACACCACTCTCACTAGTGTATCAATCAGTTAGACTAGATACAACTAGCTCAACTGAGTCTAACTCAGTTAAAATCAAAATAACCTGATCAACTACTTCCAATTCAACAACCTCAATAAGAGTTCTAATCAAGTCCTCGTGTAGCCATCTTTTAATCCCTCGTGATAAACACTTTCCTCAGCTACCAAAGGTGCCAAGCATTTGTGCACTTAATCTAACTTCTCCAAGAGAAGATAATTTTTGAGTCCAAATATTATTAAGAGCTAATATTTTACATCTATTTTTAGACTGGCAATCTAAAAATAGATTCTGCCTAATATGTCTAAAAATAGAAGTCCATCTATTTTTCCAACTTGACCAACCATCCACAAATAGCATCTTGTAACTCATAGAATATGATCGACATGTCTAAAAATAGACATAGTCTAAAAGTAGACTTTGCGCCAAAAATAGCCTGTGGGCCCACTTAGTGAAGGTGACTCTTTTCACTAAGCTCATCATCTTGTTGAATCTCAACACTCCCTCTCAACAAGATAGGGATTATCTACCACCCCGATCTTGTCTCTATGGTATTCGAATTTTCTCCTGGTGAGCGCCTTCGTTAGAATATCTGCATCCTGATCCTACGTAGGAATGTAAGAAAGAAACATGATATTCCGTTGCACACAATCTCTGATATGATGATACCGGATGTCAATATGTTTAGATCTATCATAAAATACTGGATTAACCGATAGTTTAATGCAACTATGATTATCGCAATATATCACAGTAGGATCTAACTGTGAACTGAACAACTCGACCAGGATCTTCCTCATCCATATAGCCTCGCATGCAGCCAAACTTGCTGCCATGTACTCGGCCTTCGCTAAACTGAGTGCCATGGATCTCTTTTTCCTACTGTACCAAGAAACTGTTGTAGACTCGATACTGAATATCCCTCCAGATGTGCTCTTTATGTCCGTTGGGCTCCCTGCCCAATCTGCATCCGTGAAGCCATGCAGATTCAACTCATCCAACTGTCTGTATCATAATCCATATCCCGATGTGCCCCTGAGATACCTTAGGACATGCTTGCCTGCCTTCCAAAAGAGCTTGGTAGGCTTAACCATAACTTGTGAAAGCTGGTTAACAGCATAGCATGTGTCTGGTCATGTATTGACCAAATACATGAGCGAACCAACCAACTGTCGATAAACAGTGGCATCCTCTACCTTTGCCGATGTAGCATCCTCTTTCCTCCAACCACCAGGAAGAGGAGTGTCGATAGGCTTGCAGCCTTGCATGTTGAACTTCTCCAGTATCTCCTGGGCATACTTGCCTTGAGACACAAACAGTCCATCCTTCCGTTGCCAAATTTCCAATCCCAGGAAATAATGAAGGAGGCCCAAGTCCTTCATCTCAAACTCCTTTGCAAGATCTGCCTTGCATGAGTGTATCAATAGTTCATCACCTATTAGTATTAAATCATCTACATAAAGTACAATGATCAACAACTTACCCTCCACCACAATCTGGTATAGGTTTGGATCTGCCTCACTCTTGGTGAATCCAAGTCCAGTGAAATAACTGTCAATCCATGTGTACCAAGCACGAGGTGCTTGTTTCAGCCCATACAGTGCTCTTTTGAGCCTACACACATGCGACTCGCTGCTGAAGATTTCAAAACCTTCAGGTTGCTCTATGTACACCTCCTCCTCAATGACTATGTTGAGGAACGCAGTCTTCACATCCATCTGATGAATGTGCCAACCCATCTGCGTTGAGAGAGCAAGGATGGTTTGTATGGAAGAATACATTGCGACAGGTGCGAAGGTTTCTTCATAGTCGATCCCCTTGATCTGTGAGAAGTCCTGGGCAAAAAATCTTGCCTTGTACTTCTCGACGCTCCCGTCAGAAACTTGCTTCACTTTGTAGATCCATCTCGAACCTACCACTGATTTCCCTTCCAGCCTTGGGAAAATCTCCCATGCACTGTTTCTGACAATCGAATCATACTCTTCCACCATGGAATCTACCCATGTCGGGTCCTCCACAGCTTCCTCGAAAGAGGATGGCTCTATCACGATACACTTTCTCATAAGAGCCATGTATCCAGTAAATTGGTCAGGTGACTGTCTTTGTTTACGCTGTGATGTAGGTGCTCTTACATTTTGCACTGCATCAAGATTCAGTCGCTCAGCTTCTATAGTGCGCTTTCGCCCTCTGATGTTTGGTGCTGCATGAGTGGTTTCTTCCACTCCATGAACCTCCTCTTGTGGCTGATCCACATCCTGAGGCTCATCCTTAGGAACTAGTAGCTCCTCATCTGCATTCAAGTGTAGCTCCCTCTCGGGGAAGTGACAACCTTCTGTCATTTCCCAGAAATTTGATATCCTTGCCGCAAGGCAGCCCCTCCATCATCGTAAGGTACACACACAATAGTCTGTGGGGTGTTTCCGTGTACCCCAAAAGGCCATCCCAAACTCTACTTGGCCGGTCTGCCTTCTTCCTGGCATCCTTCATCACATGAATGTAAACATGTGAGCCAAAAATCTTCAAATGAGAAATATCAGGCTTCTTACCAGAAAATGCCTCTTCGGGTGTACTCATGCCAAGTACTCTATGAGGACAACGGTTTTGCACATAAACTGCAGTGTTGCATGCCTCAGCCTACAAGTGTATGGGAAGGCCTTGATCATGCAACATCACCCGTGAAACACCCACGATCATTCTATTATTTCTCTTTGCGACCCCATTATGTTGTGGGTTATGAGGCACAATGAGCTCTCTTCAAATTCCTTCTGCGTTGCAAAAGTCTTTGAATTCGCCAGAGATGAATTCACCACCATTATCGCTCCTTAGAGCTTTCACCTGCTTCCCCAAATATTTCTCAACCAGTGCCTTGAACTCACAGAACTTTGAGTATGTCTCGCTCTTCTTCTGCATGAAGAAGATCCAGCACTTATGAGAAAAGTCATCAACAAATATCACATAATACTTGTGCTTTGTTGTCGAAGCTACTGATAAAGGTCCACACACTTCTGTGTGAATTCTCTCAAGGATCATTGTGGCACGACTATCCTTTCATGAAAAGTGGTCTTCACAAATTTTCCCAAAGTACATCCCTTGCACTGATCTGACTGTGCAATTGTACCCTTGGGAAGCCCAGTAGAAATCTGCTGCAAAATTTTCAAAGCGCTATGGTGAAGATGGCCCAATCTCCTGTGCCACAATTTTCCCTCATCTCGGCTCACCACTCCTTCTGCTTTGCCTCCCATTGCTACACAGCCATCTACCTGCAATTGATAAAGGTTCTTAACTCGAACCCCTATCCTCTGGGTTTCACCAGTTTCTTTACTACGCAGGAAAGCCTTTCCCTCGCTAAAAACAACATCATATCCCTTGTCTTCCAACATAGCCACAGAGATCAGATTCTTCTTCAATCCTGGAACATGCATGACATCCTTCAAGATGAAAGGTTTTCCAGACTCCCTCTCAAAGGAAATGGTCCCGATACCAGTCGCACCGTATCTACCATCATTGCCCATCTTGATGTGCACTCCAAGATCTTTCTCATCCAGATCAGTAAACAAATCTTTATCTCTGGACATATGGAAAGACGCACCACTATCAAGAAACAACACTGATCCCATCACAATTGAAACCAAGCATGCGATTAGCGAAAAATACAGCTCAAACTGCGAGGCTAAGGCCTCTCCAGCTGCAGATTCAGCAGTCTAATTATTTTTCTTCTTCTGTGGACAATTAGTGGCGTAATGTCCACGTTGGTGACAGTGAAAGCACTTCACCTTGGACAAGTCCTGCTTCTTTCCTTTCACACCGGATTCAGAAGGATTTTTCTTTCCCTTCCCTTTCCTTGCTTTGGTAGCCAAAGCGAAATTTTATTCATCTTCATTCTTCGATGAAGATCCATCCCTGGTACCTCGCCTTATCTCCTCCTGCACAAGATCCGACCAAAGTCGCTCCCATCCTGGCAGTTTCTCCCGACCATTGACAGAGTCCTCGTAGCTATGCCAACTCTTCGGAAGCCCAAGGAGAGCCAATATCACCAAGTCCTCTTCATCTATAGTAACCCCCACACTTCCCATCTCATCCCTACACTGGACAAACTTCATGAGGTACTTGGGTATATTGTCACCTTTCTCCATTTTTATTTTTCTGAGCTTGTCTTTAAGCGCCAACTTCCTCTGGTCGCTTCTACTTTGGAATAAGTCTATCAAATCTTTCCACATTAAGAATGGACTAGCTTTACCATGAAATCTGGACACTATGTGATCCTTCACACCTTCCAATAGAATCCTTCGACATTTTGTTGTCTTCTTTTGCCATGCGTCAAGTGCGGCTACATCACTAAAAGCAGGTTTTAGAATTTCTGCATCTATGAACTCCTTCAACCCATTATCATCCAGCACCCCTCCATCCTATCCTTCCATGCAATATAATTCGAGCTGCCCTCAAGGGCATACTCCAATTGCAATCTGTTGAAAGACATTTCAATGAATGCTCAACTTCGACACCAAGAAAACACTGCAACAAATTCGAATTCCACCAGCACAAAACTCAACTGCTTCAATAATTGCAATCTGCTCCAATGATCAATTCCTCTGATACCATGTAGAAATTATATAACTTATGTGTTATATATCCAATATTCTCCTGATCACACACTATTTTAACTTCATGCACAATACATAATCTATTCCACCATTGATTATCACATGCGGAAATTAAATCAATTGCAATGCACACATGAAACCATAAAAATTCACACACATTAACACAATGATTTAATGGGAAAGCCTGAAGCTAAAAACTCCAAATATCTGTATATAATATATGTCATATATATCATGTAACAATCCTCATACAAAGCTGAACATGTCAAGCTCTCAGTACAATACAATCGCTCTACACTAATCAAGCTAGATCTTGCAAATCCATGCACCGATCTCTACCACCTGCTAGCCTGCCTCTACTGCACAATCCCTGCTGAAGAATGGCTCTGAATGAACTTGAATCCACCTGGCTTGCACTGTGCAATCCTCATTGGCATCTCCAGTGAGTGTTGGATGCAATCAATGCATCACTATAGTCACAACTGATAGTCTATCTTTCCCTTTCACCTATCTCTCCACTGGTCTCCACTGAAATTGTCCATGAACTGTAGTTAACTAATGTATTCTTCAGTTGATTAATGAGTTATTATTTAGTGAATTAATTAATAATTAATTCACACCACTCTCATTAGTGTATCAATCAGTTAGACTAGATACAACTAGCTCAACTATGTCTAACTGAGTTAAACTGAACACAACTCCATCAACTACTTCTATAACTCCACCAAACTTTGTCACATGAGTTCTAATTGAAGTCCTCATGCATTAGCTCCAGTAAACCCTTAGGAATAGCGTAATTCCTTCTGTCAGATGCCGTGCCACAGTTGTGCACTTAACTGAAGGGAGGTGAGTGCTCCTATGAGAGAAATATATATATTATTTAGGGTTCCATTATTGCTTTGTTTATTAATATTCTTCACTCGATATCTATTTTTAGATCTACAGGCTCAGTGTTATATTCCGCCCAACATGTTCATAACAGTCCATCTATTTTTCCAACTTGACCAACCATCCACAAATAGCATCCTGCAACTCATAGAATATGATTGACATGTATAAATATAGACATAGTCTAAAAATAGACTTTGCACCAAAAATAGCCTGCGCACCCACTTAGTGAAGGTGACTCTTTTCACTAAGCTCATCATCTTGTTGAATCTCAACAAACGCAATGGGGACCATTGCTTCCTAAGGGGGGAGGAATGATCTAGGTGGATATTGGTGGCCACCCACCTATTCCACTTGGGGCCCCATCATTGTTTCTTTCAATTTTCAGTTTCCTTAATTATAGCACAATTTACTATTTTTAGCATTTTTTCGGGTCCTGAACTTCCGGAGTCGTTTTGAGGCCCTAAACGACGTTTTTTGGGAATCTCTTCTTAGGTGAAAATGAGAGTCCCTTCGGTGAATACGAGTCCATTCCAAACTTGATATTTGTAGTCAGCAGTTGTAGTCCTCGGATAGATCTTTCTAACGATGTATCATGTGCGTCAAATGGAGATAGTATGCCAAAGTTATGACCCGGGAAATTGATGTACCAATTTACCCCGACGGGGCCCATATTTTGGCGTTTCATCTCCTAGGGTTATGTTTTTGGATGTTTAAGGTTTTCCATTGTTTCTAAATAATATATAGGCCTTCGAGCCTCATTGTAACACAAAGTTCAAAGGTTTGTAGCCACCACATCTCTTCTCAGAGATAAGCTACCGGCGCCCTAGCTAGTTTATTTCCATTATGTCTGTAAAAAAAATTTAGTTCTTTGATATTAATGAAATGAAGTGTTATTTCTGCTGCATTTTTATATTTATGGTTATATGTGTATTCTTTTGTGTTCCTTAATAAATACAGATCACAAAGTTTACTCATTAAAAAAGCAAATATATCCAAGACCCTTAGTGTATGTCATCCAAAAAAACATAACGCCATATGAAAGCTTCAAGACGATTTTCTCAATTGGTTTCACAACATCAAGTAAAGGGGGAATGCTATTCTTCAATCATGCGCTTATTAACACTGGGGCTTCTTTGGTTATTGAATTTGTACAATAAGAAGATTTAAAATTGAAATACCCAAATGGATTATTACAATAAAAATGGCTTGTTTTTAATGGATTTTATGTTTCAAGTTAAGTGCTTGAGTTATAGGCTCGTTGATGTGGCAACAACCCCATTAAATTTTGAAAATAATTTAGGGTAATTTTTTGCTAAATTTTCATTTTGGTGAATTATTGTATGTATTTACTTGATTTTCAATTGTTTTCCTCCATGAATTCAATCTTTTATTAATAATTTGTTTGGACCTTGATTGTTACATTTTAAATCACCTAAAATCGCGAGAAAACCCATGACATGTGTCACCCATGTGGTATTGCCACATCACATGATGTGATGTCACCCAAACAAAGTTATGCTATTCAAATAACAGAAATCTACATATTAGGTTACTTCGTAGTGATACATCATTGAGAACCCTCGATGCTATGATACCCAATATTTTTGAGTAATGAGATTAAAGCATTAATAAAATAATTAAAATAAGGTTGAGGTATATTACACAATAGATTAAGTTTAAGCACAATGTGATTTAAAAATAGTTATGGTAAAATATTGTTGTGTGAAATGGATTGAGCATGCTTGCGAAGTTTCAATCAAATATTAAATCAATAACACCATCTGCTCCTTATGGCAACAATGATACATAATTAACTCTCATTTAAGTCGTCTAAGACTAAGCCAATCAAAATTATAACCCTATTCGTACCTTGATTGATATTTGAAATATTACATAGTTTTCATATCCTACTTCTGGTTACCAATGCTCTAGGCACTATAACTTATCAACTATGCTCAATTAATCTTAAATCACTACCATTAAAGTAAGTATTGATCATTAAACAATTACCTCACATTACAAGTACTTTAATCTAATAAAGATGTTGAATTTTATTATAGATTATAAAATACTTCTCAAGAAATTTGGAAAGCTACCAAATGTGGTTGACCCTTTGGAGGATGAAGAAAACAACCCAAATTTAGCTCTGTTTTTTTACACTTGTTACAATATTGGATGAAATTTTATAAACTAGAGTAAGATATTTGATTACATCGAGTAGTGAGATTTCAATTATGAATACCAAGAAAATGAAGATAATTATGTTGATGTATGGAGGTCAACACTTCACAAAATTGTGGTAAGGCCTACTCTAATCCAATATACATATATGTTACGTTGGAATATCACTCATTCAAAACCTATACCATTCTAAATGATAAAAGAGAAATCGTAGGATCATTAAGGCTAGAATATTTTCAAATTATGTATAAATCGCCTAGTGTTGAACTTAAATATGATAAAGGGCTCCTCAAATATTTTATGAATAAAAAAGGGATTAATAATGATTTAGAGATGAAAAATTTAAAAGGTTGGTGGGTAAATGATGATGCATTTAAGACCGAAGCAAATAACCTAAACCTTTTTCATCATATGAATAGTGCCCCTGCAACAACCATTGTTATGCTTTGTAGAATACATGGTGAACATAATTCTTTGTTATTTAGAACAAAATGGGTCCCCTTAATACATAAGGAAATGGACAAGGGTAAAATATTTGATTGGGAAACTATTTTGTCTAATAACTTGCAAATATAGATTGAAAAATTATTAAGTTCCCCTCCAGGGTTTGTACCTAATTTCTTCATGTTAACATTTATTTTAGATGTAGTTTGTTCTAATACACCCTTCCCTTTGATGCAATGGAGTTGATAGTCTGATTTTGAGCCAATTCATGTATATTGTTCCAAACTATGGGACACTAAGGTACTTGTTTTTTTTAGAGTCTACAACAGTTTTATGATTCCTTTACATCACATTTTGTTTGGTATTTCGTCCTGAGGTTTATTGAAGAAGCCATGGAAGGCATTGACCTTATTGGAGATTGGTTCATCGATGAATATTTCTTTTACATAAGAATTTATGGCTTCAAAGGGCCCCCTCATGCCTTATAAAAAAATTTCCCAGACATGATTGCCCTTCAAAAAATAACATATCAAATTATCTCCACAAGTATTTCTAAAGATTTACATGTTGGATCAAAGAAATTTTAGCCCCATTTCCCTATAAATTGGGGATTTGTTCCCTATACAATTCCAAACATGCCAAACAAAAAGCAAAAATATTGGAGTTACTTAATTTATCTCATATTGCATTCAAGAAATATGATCCCCTAAAAAAATTTCGAGAGCATTGCAAGACTCAAAATTTCTTAAGTGTTTATTTTGATGAGGATTCATAAAGTTTTTTAGAGAGCCAGGTCTTATGATGAAGTAGCTAAGAGAATTCAATAGATTCTAGAAGTCCCCAAAAAGGTTTATTTCCTTGTTTTTCAAAGGTATATAGTTCTAGCTTTGGGTAAGGATTTTAGCATTGGAGAAAAAACCTAATAAATCAACCCAAAGTCATGCAAAATCATCAAAATTTAGTTGTTCAACCACAGGGTGAATCATCGGTTCGAGAAGAATCTATACAAATTGAACATAGTTTTATAGAGCCTTCATTACTTGAATCTATTTAGTTAGAGATTGTACAATCACAAGAAGTATACTTAGGGGAAACATCCATTACAAAAGTTCCTATACATGAAAGTAAAATAGAAATTCCTATAGAAGTGCTAGATCCTGAAGAAGTGTGTGTGATACAATCAAAACTAGTTATATAACCACAACCACAGATAAAACCTATTTCAGGATTTCAATATACTACTTTTAAGGATAAATTTGAAGAAGTTACAAGGACTATCACAATAAATGTAATTAGTAAAGCACCTATAATTGTTTATCCAAATATTACTACTTCCATAATTATTCATGTGGATGATATTGAACCCATTGAAGAAGAAGGAAATCCTTTATTTAATACTTCTTCAATAGTGCTAGAAAAACAATTGTGAAAGGAAAAAGAAAAAATAGTAATGTAAGGGAGATGTAAGGATTTCCTAACAAATAGAAAATCACCTGGGGTGCTTATAAGTTAAGTAATGAGGATTTCACAGATGAAGTAACAAACTCCATGGGTGCATTCACACATGCAAATAAATGTCTTGTAAAAAATATGAAGGCTAATATTCAACAACTAAGGGAAAAGAATGAAGCCCTAGAAACCAATCTACAACAACAAAAAATGTAAGTGAATCAAGAAAATCAATTGAAAATCAGTGTCATGTAGCAATAACATCAAACACAGATACAATATATGGATAGAAAATTTAAGGAGGAAAATTCACAGCTTCAAGAGAAATTTACCAACTATATTGCAAGTATGGAAATAAAGAGAGATAATGTGATTAATCAATTATCTTCTCAAATATATCAATTACAAGAAAAGCAATATAATTTAGGTGAATAATCAGTTGGGTAAGTCTAAGGAATGTTTATATCAAAAATTTAATCAAATTCAAGAATTTCATAATGTTGTCAGTTAGTTCTCAACCAATATTGATGCCAAGTTTGCAGAACTCAACTAAGCAAAAAGAGATTTTCAAAAGCTTAAAAATTGGAAAGTGAGGTATGAGACAATTTCAGGTAGTTTATCTGAATTTCAGAGGTTGAAAAGCTTAAAAGGAAAATTTTGTTTGAAGACTGGTGTCAAAAGTTAAGTCGTAGTCAGGTCTTAGTTAAAAGTGCAATAAGTATGCACTCTAATACATGGGAGAATTCAATAGACATTATAATCAATTCAACATGCCTAACGTCCATTTCTTGGGACAAGAGGTGCTCTGATATTATTGTATCACTGACATCCAATAACAAAATAAAGACTCAAGGAATCAACTACAACATTATAGCTGAAAATGGGTAGACATTAATCCATTTTTTATTATTCCATCAACCCATGTTAAATTGATCAATAATCTTATCCCAGAGATGAAAACAAATATCATAACCATTAATTGTAAATTTTACTACTATGAGCTAAATTTGGATACAACGATTACGACTAAGATCGCTCCCTTATAGTAGGTACAATCCCAGTGACAAGATTATGTCGATGATGTCAAAAGGTGTAAATCAACAAATCAAGAAGGCACATCAACCCCTTAAAATCCATAACATTTTCATCAAAATAAAATCTTTCAGTTTTCATAGTAAAGAATGCTAAATTAAGATGAGGTTTGTTTTTTGGTTAAGAATTTTGATGTATAAATGTAATTTTTGCAACTAAGACAAGGGTTGGAATTTATAGATAGTTTACTATATACACTACTGTCGAGTATTTTTTGAAGAATTGAAGACCATGACATAGCGTGTTGAAATATTTGATATTATTATTAAATTCTAAATATAAAAAGTGGATCATTCATCTTTCCTTTATTTTCTTTTAGTGGAATGTTTTAAAAACATATGCTTTGTTTCTCTATATATTAGTGTTTGAGAAATGGAGTTGTATCATTTTTATGTTCCATTTTGAATGAACGTAATTGTGAATTACATATATTTTAAATATGAGAATTTGGGAATAATTATTTAAATACTTGTTTGTGTAAAAAATTAAGTTCTATTGGTTGTTTGAATCACTTTTTAAGTTTCAAATTTATCTCACAACTAAACAATCACATTTCACATCTCATATTTAAAGACTAAAACTTGCTCCCAAGATAGTTTAGTTTCAACTAGGAATATTTGTTTAGTTTGCACATTAAATTAGTTCTTCTTAGTTAATTTTAATTACATCTTAGGAATAACATTAAATAAAAATTGCATGAGCAAAATCATTAATCCATAAACATATTTAGTGGCAACCCAACCCACATACTAGTGGAAATCACCATAGAAAATGAGTATAGGCCTAATTGGGGCCTTGATTGGATGGTGATCCTCATTGTTGTCCAAGGAATTTCCTATGCATCAACAAATTTGGAGCTAGAAGGAGGGCCTATGATAATGAATCACATGTAAATTTCATATATCTAAGATCCATTCTTCGGCATTGAATCAACCATTAAATATGACTTTAGAAGCCATTTATAGTGAATTTTTTCCAATTATTAAATCGACACTAGAACTTGGTGTTTTTCCCTTAGCAAGTGAACAAATTGTGAATTTTCCTAAGTCTTGTTCAATAATATCCATAGATAAACCAACCTTTATTATCAGAGGTTAGAACCTTTGAATTAACTAAGGAAATCACTCATGGTATACCTCACCAATTTAAACAATTGAGATTTTTAACCAGAACCCAAGCAAAACAAACAAGTCAGGAATTTTTTGTATGTTATGTAGAAACTAGGAACAATAAATAAAAAGCTAAAGAGGCATCTGAACCACCCTTATCTGCAAAAAAAATCCCCTACTCAATTGGGAAGAAGAGTATCAAAAGGGATTTATATTTTGAAGTGAGCTTGTCCTATCATGAGGTTCACCACCAGGGTCTAATCCTCCTGATAGTCCCTGATATCACACTATACCATATTATTCTAAATCATCCCCATCAACCTCTTGAATGGTTAGGATTCAAAAACAACCAAGAAGACCATGGTTTTCCCTAAGCGTTGTTATATTACTTGGTGTCCAACACAACTTACTAAAACATATTGAGATATTTCTTCCCATGTTCAATCCTGATAATAATAAATTCTCTGAAGATCATATTAATTCTAAATGCTTCCTCAAACGCATTTCGGTTTGTTATAGAGGATTTTGGCAGTGTGAAGTACCATATATAATATTTTCCTTGGAAGGTAAAAGGGAATAGTCGACACACAACATGAAGTAAAGGGGAACGATAGACATACAACATAATAATGTTGTATGTTGACTGTTCCCTTTTACCTTTCAAGGGAAAGCTTATATATGGTACTTCACACTGCTAGAAGTCTCTATAAAAATTGGAACGAGTTTGAGTAAACATCTATGAAAAAAATTGGTGATGATAAATCACTTTCCACATTAGTTCTTGAACTTTTCAGAATAAAATACATTAGAAGGACAAAATTAAGGATTTTAATCAAATTTTTTTAACATTGTGGAAAAAATTCCCCTTTGGATTTGGAACTACAATAGATGTTTTGCTTAAGTTTTATACTACTACACTACCCTCATCAATTTCCATTTTTGTTAAGAGAACAAAAAAAACCACTTTAAATGAAATTATGCATGGAAATCTAGATGTTGTAAAAGAAATAATGAGTATTTCTATTAAATCCCCTACAGAATATAGGAAAACCTTTCAATTTCTTGAAAACCAACTCAAATTAAACAAGCAGAAGAAAAGAAAAAACAAGAACATTAGACATAAAAATATTGCACAAGTTATTAAAAATCCTTGCTAATGATATGATCTTAAAAACAATGTAGAAGAAGAACCATTCTCTAGGATACCTTAGAGGCCATTTGGAAGGAATGTGCCACCTCCTAGTAAGTATTTAGATAAAATATTATTGAAACCACAATTGTATTTGATCAATTATAATATGATATCATAGATGACATGAAGAGAACAAGCACAAATATATCCTTTGAATTGTCAAATCTTAAGCAACAAAAGAACAAATTATCCAAATCTTTACATATTAAATATTCTCTAGATCAAACATATACTCCTACAACCAAAGACAAAGTAAAAGTTGTTCTTGTTCATCTTCAAAACAAATTAAAAAATGAATGCAACTGATGTGATGAATGGGGAAAAGTAAAATTCCCATATGCCTCCTTTACTCTTAAAATTTGATATTTTTAACTAAAATGTACATAAATGTCTAGTAGATTCAAGTGCTTCATTTAACATCATGCCACATTTTGTATGTAAAAATTTAAAAGTTTAACCCATGAGGTCTACTATGCAAATTGTATAGCTTGACAAGTCAAGAGTCAAGGTTTTGGTTAAACTAAATAATGTTTTGATTAAATTATTTTCCAATCCTAAAGTTCACAAGATAATTGATAAAAAAATTGTTGACATTCTAAAATCATATGATCTACTCTTAAGTAAAGACTGGGCTAAAAAGCTAAATGGCTACCTTGCCACTATCTGGTTTCATTTGTGGCTACCATATAATGGTAAGACCAACCAAATTAAGGCAACGCATGAAAAACATATGTAATATGCTACTTTGCCACTATTTGGTTTCATTTGTGGCTACCATATAATAGTAAACCCAACCAAATTAAGGCAGCACATGAAAAACATATGTAATATGTTGTAACTAAAATTGATGGCGAAAATGAATCAATATTATTTTCAAACTCTATCATCCACAACTATTATGTTGATTCATAATTTGAGGATTTCACTGCAGGAATGCCGTCTCTTACAATCTCAGGTACATAATTTGAGATTGAAATTTTTTCTCAGACTAATTGATCAAAATGTATAGATTATATTTTTTCAAATAAAAAATTACATGTGTAATTTTTTGACTTTATATTTTGATGGATTTAAACCTAATGAAGGTGTTGGCACTAGTTTTATTATCCAAGATCCTAATGGAAACAAAACCATGTTGGCTCGCGGATTAGAATTTCAATCCATTGATAAGGTAGTTAAATATGAGTCCTTAATTCAAGTTTTAAAGAAAGCACTTGATTTAGGTATCAAGAAAATTAATATATATGGTGATTATGATATTATCATAAGATATGTACATAACACCATTCATTATGTTTCTAACCACCCCAGGAATTAGTTGTAGGTAGTTTGGGATTTGATATCTAATTTTATTACTCTCAGTATAATGTCATTACCTATAGCTCAAAACTCGAATGCATATTTGTTGGCTAATGTGCTCTCAAAACTCATCCCATCCAAATATTTTTCAAATGATATATTTTCAATTGAATTATGGTTTAACTAGTTACCAACACTATTACAAATTGGAGAGTCCTGATGATGAGAAAATTCTAATATTACTCACTCAAGAATATATTTATTCTAACTCTATCATTGATGATGATCAATATGATAAAAATATCGTCTCGGGGGGGTGGGGGGCAAATCAATTGGTTATCTGAGAAATGTGAAATTGTTGTAACTCGAAAGACCCGGGTTCAAATCCCCCTGTTGAGATCCGGGTCGCGGGGAGGAGGAAAATTCATATCCCCCTAGAGGTTTTGCTAGTAGTTACGTGTCAAGCGGGCTTTTGGGTTCCTCTGGGTTTAAAAAATATATATAAAAATATCAATAAACCTTCACTAAGTTCCAAATCAAAATATGAAAAAATAGTTCCAAAATATATAATTAGACTAGAAATTTTTATGATTTGAAAAATAGGTTTGAATCACCACCTAATTAAAAAAATAATAATCTTAAATGAAATTTGAAATAATTAATCTAGGTTCTGAAGATAATCCAAAAAACATAAATCTCAAATTAGTTTGTACCCCTTCAGAGCAAAACACTTTCATCCAACTTATGAAAAAGTACAAAGATGTGCTTGCATGGACTTATGATCATCTCAAAATGTACAACACAGTTATCAATCAACATGCCATTCCACTCAATTGTAATAGTAAACCTATTTGGAAAAAACTGAGGAAAATATATATTAACTTGGAATTGTGAATTAAGAAATAATTAAACAAATTATTACAAGAAAAAATCATATTTCCAGTTAGGCATTCACAATGGGTATCTAATATGGTACCAGTTAGGGAAAAAAATGAAGATATATGAATTTTCATTGATTTCAAAAACCCAAATAAGGATTTTGAAAAAGATAAATTCCCATTTTCTCCCATAGAACAGATTATGCATTCCATTGTAAGGTTCAAGATGATTTCCTTTTTTGACGGTTCTCAGGATACAATCAAATTTTAGTGTCTAGAGATGATTAGTAGAAAATATCCTTTCAATCTAAATGGGGCATTTATGCATATAAAAGAATTCATTTTGGATTAATCAACACTAGTGCCACATTCCAATGTGCTATGTATATCACCTTTCGAGGGTTAATTAATAAGTCAGGGGCCATATGCCTTAATGATATTAATGTATAAAAGAGTGTATGGAGCCTCGCATGGAGAGTATTGTTATCGATGTTTCAGGCTAAGTATCACAGCCAATTATCAGGAGATTCGCGAAAGAATCAAGATTCTTTCATGGATTTCATGACGATGGGTTGTGATACTTAGCGCGAAACGTCGATAATAAAACCCTCCACGGAGGATTCCATACACTCTTTAATGAAAACCTGCGAAAACACCAAAATATTTTAATGTCTATTCAAAAAACAATATCTAATCAAATTCACCATCTCAAACATATCTTTGACCACTAAAAAATACAACATTTATCTTAATCCAAAAAATATTATCTTCACTTTAACCAAAAGGAAAGTCTTAGGATTTTTTTTTTCTAAATTTGGCATTGTTATCGAACCAGAAAGAATCAAAGCCATATCTAAAATTCCTCTTCTAGAAAATAAAAGGAAATGAAATCCTTCTTGGGACATATCAATTTTTATCAGAAATTTGATCCCAAGTTTTCCAGAGATAGTCAGACCTCTCCAAAATTTAATTAAAAAAAATATGGTTTTGAATGGAACAGTATTGAAAGAGTATCATTCAGGTCTATTAAAGAGGAAATTATACAAGTTATGGCTATAATAGCTCCCAATTTTAATAATGAGTTTATTTTATATACTTTTGTTGCTTATTTATATTGCATTTTTATCCTCACTCATAAGGATAAAAAAAAGGCCAAAGTTCCAATTTCCTTCAAGAGTACCAGATTCTAGGGGTTGAACTAAATTATTTTGATGTTGAAAAATGGCCCAATGTTGTATTTAAAGAAATATAACATTTTATGTCTTTTGTTTTAAAATCACACATTAAGGTGGCTATTCCTTATAATCTATTCATAACTTGCTTATTCAGAAGGATTTAGGAATAAAACAAGCGAACTGGATAACTACTCTTCAAGAATACGACATGGGGATAAAACCATAAAAAATTATTAGAGGTGAGGGGTTGCAAAAATTAGAAACTAAATCAATGGATTCTTACTTAGTAAATAAATCTCAAACTGAAGATGAATCAGACAAAAAAATTAATGAAACACATCTTACATCTAATTTTAGTGACTCTTGGTATCCAAATATTAAAAATTTATTGTCTCATGGTTATGCTCCTTTACATTTAGAGCCCAAAAAGAGGAGACTTAATATTAGAATCTTCCCAATATCAATTAATTGATGGAGTATTATACATAAATAAAAAATAAAATAAATAAAAATATAAATAAAAATAAAAATAAAAATAAATAAAAATAAATAATAAAAAATAAAATAAAATAAGATAAAAATTATGACTCTATTTTCCTTAAGTGTCTTGAAAAATCATATGTTGATAAGGTGCTATCAAACTTACACGATGGCCTCGCGGGTGGACATTTTGGAGGTGATGCCACAACTCACAAAATTTTGCATGCAAGATATTATTGGCCTACCTTATTTAGCGATGCACATGCCTATGCCAAAATATTCAGGGTTTTCTGCATGTGCTTACCCATCAAAGCACATTGGTAAATACAAATGGAGTGTTAAGGCTATTTAGAGAAGGACTAGTGAGATATCTGTGTCCCATGCCTCATCGTTTCAAGAATAATTTCAGGGAGGGGACTTAGGGATTGTCCAGCATATATAGGAAGTTCATGAAATAGATCGTAATCTGCTATTGCAAGCCTGATGTTATCCCTGCGAATATATAATAAGGATTTTGTGCCAACTGGAGCCACAAGTTCCAAGAAATAGTCCCTATCGCTCGTGGTCCAGAGATTTATAATTGGATAAAAAATCGGTGTCTAGATTCTTCTACGCCATTGCCTACACCAAAAACCTTGCATTCATGTAGGAAGATCTCTGGAATCAAGAAGGGGATTTCAAATTAATTTGTTAGACAGATCATTGATTATGGGTATAGATTTGCTATGATCATGGTCTCCGTGCTTGCCTCACCATTGCTTCACCATGGGCGGGCCTCCAAATCACAAGAGGAATCATTTGTTGGTTTGATCAGATCCTCTCAAGAATTTCTAAAACAAGTGAGAATGTTCCATATCCAAATTGAATATGATATTAATAGAAACAAGAAAGGTATATTTTTTGGTAAATTCAAATAATTTTGGCTCTTGGAATGAGAGTGAAAACACACAGAAGAACAAAACATACGAACCGATACAGAGAAAGAAAACCAGCTAGATTTTGTCTCTTTCATACATATATAAAGTTATGTTATTAGATGGAACAACAAATTTTTGTTCTCTGTTTCTATCCAAAGATTTTTTTATATTGTTTTCCAATGTATTTATGTATGCATGAGTGCTTCTGATCTGATCTGACACCGCTCTCAAGCATTTTTGTATGAAAAATACATTTACTAAATTCCATAGTTGGCATATTTTTAACCAGAAAGGAAAACTACACAAAGTGGCTGAGAAATATAAAAAGTGCACTGATTTTTTATGACCTATGGGACAATGTTTGCAAAGGAGAAGCCACAAAAATGGTTGAAGATCAATTTGGATACGAAGTGAATCCGAAGGAGGAAGGTCCAACCAAGCCTACATCCACTAGATATCTTGCGATCTAGAAGAGAAAGGACAAGGAAGTTTTTTACCTCCTCAATGCTACAATAAGTGAGGAGATAAGAAAACACATTTTTTCAATCGGCTCATATGATGCACTTAAGAAGTTTAAAGATCTATATGATTCTCATTCAGAATTATAACTCATATAGATGTTTGTGAATATTTTTAACTTTGAATTAAAGATGATGAACCCATGACACTAGCCACATAAATCAAAACTATCATGCATAACATATATGTCATCGAAGTTAAGATAGATATGCCTCTCATAGCCTTCATAAAGGTCCTCTATCCTACCTACTCTCACTACCTTGAATCTTTACAAGCAAGTGGCCAGATGAAAAATATGACATTTGACTCCTTGGCTGAGAAGGTTGGAGAAAGAGAAAAATACAATGGAAAGAAGAAGCAAGCATCATAGTCCTTTGAAGAGACTGTATGTGTTGTCCAAACCAAAAATATTGATTCCACCAAAGGAGACAGAAACAGAAGAGGACGTAGGAGAAGGAACTTCAGACAAAAGGGGGGAAGAAGGAATCATACAGAGAGATATGATCCACATTATGTCTGTTGTGGAAAAAATGTAAATGAGGCCAAAACATGCAAAATTCCATCGTAGAAGATCAAAGAACGACAAGAAAAAGAAAAATATCCAGAACAAGAAAAATATAACACATAAGAATTTACTATTAAATTGTTTCTCATTGTAATTGTTAGTGCTGGAACTCGCACTTGGAATGCTTCAAGCGCCTAGCTAGACACATCCTAAACTCTAAGGAAATTTAATGATTTGGTTTATAATATTGGTAGTAAGATTGGTAGGTGGTTTAAACTCCCATTCATTGAAAAGAGATTTCAGTTAAATCCATTGTTCTACTAATGAGGGTATTGGGTTTGACGTGATAGCAAAAGAGTGAGTTTGTAGCATATGAGGGGAAGAGAATGTGAAATGGAAGAAGACACAATGGGTCTGCAAGGCATAAATCCATTGATTTTGGTAGAAAATAACACAAGTAGCAATTTGTCAATATTTCAACACGAGAAAGATATTTCTAGACTTACAATATTCTCACTGAAATATCATGGAAGATAAATGTTATAGGTGATTCTCTTTACACTGTCATCATGTATATTTCATCAAGAAATATCACTGTCTGAGACTAATAAAAATTGATAAAACACATGAACATGTCAAGAGACTGATAAAAACACATAATAACATGAGGGATTACAAAATTCCACTGAAGATAATAAGATATGGAAACACAAGTGAAAATTAACAATACACACACCAGATTGATAATAAGTCCTCAAAAGTTTCTTTCAATTTTATTCACTGAAAAGAGTATTGATCATATGAGTGAGGATCCTAAAACCACGAACCTTTTTTACATAGCAGTTTTTCACATATATACAAAAATATAAAATTATCATTTCCACAAAAGGAGTAAACCTGTTCCCAAAAGTTATTACGGTCTCGTGCAAGAGATGAGGCTTATCCTAAAAATTTAATACAAAGTGCTATGACATAATCAAAATAAACAACATCAAGGCTAACAATTCAAAGTGGTTGTATGACGTGGCAGTGTATGGGAAGACTCCTCTTATTTTCTAGTGCAACCAACTCCACAAAAAGTGTAAAATGTAGTGAAAGTGACATGTGACTATTCTTTGAATGTTGCATGATGCCTTGTGGAAACGTGTTGGTGCCAAGAGTAATGGTAGAAATCTATTTCAGAGAAACTCTGCTGGTGTTCCTTTCCTTTGGTTTCTTGTTTGTCGCGATAGGGTCACGAATTAAGCATGGAAATAGTGTTGGAGTGGAAAAACCCATATAGATAGGTTCCAAACAAAAAGATCGGGCATGTAAAAGATATGAGAAGGAGACACATTGAATTCTGGGCCAGCGGGAGAACTAAAAGAGGAGAAATAAATATTGAGGTTAAACAGGTTATGGAGGCGGATTGAAGAGATAGTGGGGTTTCATTTGATTAGCGGGGGAGATTATTAAATAAATGATGAGTAGGAGGAGAAAACCTTTTATCCATGTATCGCAATCATAGATCGAGGTGAGAAACGTTTAAGCATAAGACAAAAGCAGGAGGGAATGCGATTTGAAATGGGGGTGATGACGTGGCAAGGAGGTTTGCACTAAGGGGGGTGCGAAATGTGGAGAGGAGGACACGTAGCAGGAGGAGCGATGGAGAAAACAGATTTTCGGACCCCCCTTGCAGTGTCAACAGAAGAATGGAGAAGGGGGGCCTAAAATGCATGAGAACCTTGGATCAAAGGGCCGGGAAGATCACGAGGTGTAACGATCGGTGGAAATTGCAATCACATTTCGACATTTATAACAGATTCCTGAGCACCTATCCTCCTGAGCTTTCGAATTGTGATATGCGATTGGGTCCCACCAATATCGCACATCGCACTTCAAAGTTTATAACATGATCCTGAGTGCCTATCCTCCAGAGCTTGCAATGTGTGATGGGGAAAGGGTGATGTGGCAAGGAAAGGTGGGTCCCTTTAGTATCACATCAGAAAATTTGTGGAGTGGCAAATGAATGTGGTGAGGATTGTTGCAATATGCGATTAGCGATGATGACGTGGCAGGAAAGGGTCCCACAAAATATCACAATCGGGGAAATGAGGAAGCGAAAGTGAATGTGGTAAGTGAATTTTGTGAAAATGCGATGCGAAAAGGTAGGTGGGGCACATTAAATGGATTTTAAAAGCAGATAAGTGAAAACTTTGTTAAGTCAATGAATATGGTAAAATTCATCCGAATCATAATATAAAGGATTTTTTTTAAACATTTTGAATGTTATGAAACAGATCAAAAAGAAATGATGGGTCCCAACAATGTCACATATCAGAAAGTTTGTAGGATTCAAAAATGGTTACATGTATAAGTTTTGAATATGCGATAGAAGGTAAAGTAAAAAGGGTATAATATGATATGGATGTTAGTGTGTGTGAAGAGCTGCTTTTTAACTATACAAATTGAATTTTAATAGTTAAAAAGGGGTTTTGAAAGAAATTAAACGCTGGACTTTGCATTTTTTATGGAAAAATGAAAGATAAAAGAGGGAAAATGAATGAATTTTTCTCACCACTACACTTTGTCAGCGACACTTTCATCTTACAACCAAACTGAAAAGGCAGATTGATTCCTTGGAGAATGATGACCAGACTTTGAAAATCTTTGAAAATTTTGTAGTGCTAACAATGGCTCCTATTGGGGATGAAGTCCTCCCTATGAGGCTTCAAGGAATGTATAATTAGTGCCTTAAAAACTCTTTAAACTTATAATACTTCTTGGAAATTATGACTAGAACTAAGCATTGATTGACTGGACTCAAAACTGACCATATATACAGACACAAACACCATTGGGCATGGAGTTTTATTGACACATCGCACTGGATATTTACAATGGAATGAATCAACTGACTTACTAAACAAAGAAATTTTTAAGAAAATTACCATTAACTGGGCCTCCAGTCAGTTGATCATCATCCAGATGTTTGAAAGTATTGTTTTCCAAAACTTCAGCATTTCTACATGGCCCAAACCATAGATTGTCAAACTTACCATGCTTTCCATGGTCTTATCTCCTGACATCCCAAAGCAACACCAAATCATTCTCTTGAAATAACTTCTGATTTCACTTTTGTCAAAAATAGATTTGACTTTATTTTGATACTTTTGTACTTTATCCATCAATGATTCTCTGATTTTGTGTGCCTCTATCAACTGCAGCATTCTCCTTTGGATTGGATTTTCATCATCAACTTCATCTTGCAGGAACTTCATCACAGGAAGAGCTAATTGCAAAGGCATTACAAAATCAGTACCATATACAAGATAAAAGAGAGAAATTCCAATTGATTTTTTACCACTTACCCTATCTTCCCAAAGAGCATGTACTAGCTGAGTGTCCCAATTTATCTTATTTTCAGGCAACATTTTCTTAATGATCCTCACCAAAATTTTATTGGATGACTCGGATAATACATTAACTTGAGGGTAATAAGGCATGGAATGATTCAATTCAATTCCGTATTGCTGACAAAAGTTGTACAACTTAGTAGACTTAAAGGCCATTGCATTATCAGTTACTAATTTATGTGGACAACCAAATCTCGACATAATATTTTCCAACAAAAATTTGATACTTAACGTATCAGTAGCATTTTTGGTTGGTACAACTTCAATCCATTTAGTAAAATAGTCTGTAGCTGTGAAAATCCATCTATGTTGTCCTTATGAAGGTGGATGAATTTCACCGATGAAGTCTAACCCCCACTATTGGAAAGGAACATCTGCTGAAATAGGAATAAGAGGTAATGGTAGAAATTTCTGTTTACCAGCAAATTTCTGACATTTGACACAACTCCTAACTTTGGCAAAAACATTAGAGAAAATAATTGGCCAATAATAGCCAGCTCTTAAGATTTTTTTTTCAGTGGCCTTCCAATACAAATGCCCTCCACACACTCCTGAATGTATCTCTATCATAATCTCTTGGGATTCAGCTTCATGTACACATCTTAATAAGACTCCAATAGGATCTTTCCAGTAAATATGGTCTTCCAAAATGCAATACTTCACAACTCTCAAGTTGAAAGATCTCCTTTTTGAATTCTCCATTTCAGGGGGACAATTGAAATTTAACAAAAAGTATACTATATCCTTGTACCAATCTGAATGAAATATTTCAGGATATTTATAAATACCTTCTCCATCTTCTCCTTCAACTGCCTCTACATACAGATTTAAAGCCTTGCAGTTAGATTCCACCATGAAGCGAGCCAAGCCTTGACCTTTTATCAATTTAATTGGTCTGATCTCAATATCAAATTCCAGAATTTTGGTCAACCATCGTCCTCTCCTGCCATTTGTATCTAGCTGCAACAATACATCTTTAACAGTGATATTTGGCACAAAAGCAACAATTTTTGAATGTAGCACATAAAATCGAAAAGACTTCAAAGCCTTAACTAGTGCATATGCTTGTTTTTCAGTCAGGTTGTATTTTAATTCAACATCTCTTAAAGCACGACTGAAAAATAAGATAGGATTCTCTAAACCTTCTTTTTTCTTCTATAACAAGACAGTTGAAATTGTATCATTTGAAGCATATGAAAAAATCAGAAAATATTTTTGAAAATCAGGACTAATCAAAACTGAAGCTTAAGTGAAGGCAGACTTAATTGCTGAAAAAGAATTCTTTGCTTCATCTCAACTCTGCAAAGTTTGGAACAAAGTGCCTCAAAAAATTGATTTTCCCTAAAAATGACTGCAATTATTTTTTATTCCTTGGCAAACTAATCTTTTGAATAACTTCTACTCTTCTCGAATCAATACAGATGCCACTTTCTGTTACAATATGTCCCAATAATTACCTTCTTGGACAACAAAGGATGAATTTTTTGAGTTCAAGGACAAACCAATCTTTCTGCATTTTTCAAAAAATTGTTTCAAATGTTTCAAGTGGTCTTCATCAGATTTTGATAGACTGTGATGTCATCCAAATAGATGACTTCAAATCTATATTTTTCTCTCGCAAAGGCAATATCCATTGCCCGCTAAAAATTTGCACCTGGATTCATTAGAACAAATGAAATTTTGTTGTAAATGAATGTACCCCATGGTGTGGTAAATGTTGTCTTTTCTTTGTCTTTGCTGTCAACTGAAATATGATTATAGCCTAAAAACCCATTAAAAAACCTTCTGCAAAATATTATCCATCTTGGGTAGTAGATAGTTATCTTTTAATGAACACCGGTTTAGGTTGCGAAAATCGACACAAATTATTATCTCTCCATTCTTTTTCTGAACCGGGACTATATTAGCTACCTAGTTAGAAAATATCAAAGGAAGAATTATCTTTGCTTCCCATAATTTTCTGATTTTTTTCTTAATGATTGGGAGTAATATGGGATTGAAATGTATAATTTTTTGTGCTACAGGCTTTGCATCTGTTTTCAAAGGAATATTGTGCTCCATTATGATTTTATCATAAGCTTTCATCTCACTATAATACCATGCAAAAATATCAGCAAATTCTTTCAACAACTTGATATATTTTGTTCTGGTTTCAAGAGAAAGGAATTTGGACACTTTGACTAATTTTGGCTGACCTTTATTATCAAACAATATTTTTAAAGGGACTAAGCCTTTAGGAATATAGTTAGTTTTTAGATCTATAATGTTCTTCCCAACCATGGTTTTCTTAAAAGGCTTTCTATTTTCATTTTCAACAATGTCCTGCTCATCATCAATTTGTATATCTGCAAACTCTTCAACACACTCTAAAAATTTCTGAATTTCCTTGTCATCCTCAAATACTTGCTAGTATTTGATGTTATCAGGAATTGAAGGTCTGTTTTTTATTTGAACATCATAGGCTTCCTTAACATCTAGAGGAAGTTTGAAATTACTAGCAACAATATCTAGTGAATCAACCATTAGATTTTCCTCTCTAGTGACAAAATTTATATTAAATAATGAAAAATAATGCTCAATCAAGTCCCAGACTTCATTCCTATAATTTTTCAACTTGGAATTTTTCACTTGGTAGTTTTTTCTCACATGCTTTATCACCAACTCTGAATCAAAAAAAGAAATTAGCTGCTCTGCTCCCAAATCTTTCACTGCCTTCATACCCAGCACAAGCACCTCATATTCAGCAATGTTGTTAGTGGTAGAAAATTGCAGTTTATATGATATAGTTACCCTTTGCTGAGTGGGAGAAAATAGGACTACACCGACTCTTGGTCCTTCTCTTGATGAGGCTCCATCAAAGTAAAATTTCCAAATCTGTCCTTCCTCTAAATGCTGCTCATTTGTACCTTCAAAGTGCTGTTTTTCAGTTATTTCAGGCTGGAAATTGTTATCATCAGCAACAAGGTATAGTATTGATGACCCCAATTACTTTTCTTCAGCATATATGGGATGGTTTGAAGGATTATGCTGATCAATAATGATGTAGTCCATTTGGGTTTCCATATACAGCCTTCTGAATTCCCCTCCAAACACTGGGATTGTGGCATATGAAATGTCCATCTAAAGAGTGCCTCCCAATTTTTTAGACCAAGATCTGGAAAGCAACATCCTGAATCTAGAAGGTATGTCTGCAAATACGATTTCCATCACTAAGCTCTTCATAGGCAGCTGGGTAAGGGAAACAACCAAGTCCTTGATCACTCCTAGACACTTGAATTTTTTGGAATCAAAGGTGTATAGGTCATGGTATTGCTTGGTGATCTCTAATCCTAATTCATCCATGACCTTCTTTGGCATCATATTATTAGAAGCTCCAGAATCTAGTAAACAATTATGCAACAATTTTTCATGTATATTGAGTGACAGGTAGAGAGGTGGTGATTTTTCATCATTTTGGTCTTGGACATGACAACCTAGATAAATAGTGGTATGCTCATCCTCAAGGTTGAATGAATCGGGAGCGAGGGGTGGTCATAGCAGACTTTTAAAAGACTCTTTATGTGTTATATTTTTCAACAATTCTAGAAGTGGGACCAGAATTTTGATTTTATTCAATTCAGATTTGAAATTGAAATAAATTGGACCTAATTCCTTATTTTTTGCAGTGATTTTGACAATTGGGGCAAGATTTTGAGGTGGAGGAACCTCATTGACCTTGGCCTTCTGTTTAGCAGCTTGTTTATCTGAATCTGATTTTTGTTGATATTGTTGAATAGAACCTTTGGACCTCGAAGGATAATTTCTTTTTTGAACTTCTTGCTATTTTTTTTATCATTTTGTGCAGAAATTTGAGCATTCTCATAATCCGAAAACAAATAAATCCTTGTCTGGTCTTCATATTCTTGCAAAGTCAAACATGTTGACTGTGAGGTTTCTCCCACAAGGTTTATTTCTTCATTTTCTTTTTAATTTTCTTGTTGTTCTTCTTCAGAAAAATTATTCAAAGGAGGTTGAACATTTTGATCATCAACATTCCTCCTTGGGCACTGTAGGATTTTTTGAGGTTGAAAAGGCCTCCTGAAGGGAGCCTGATTTATATTGGCCTCATTTTGATTGGCTCTAACAGTAGGTTTGTTTTCAAACTCTAATTTTCTCATCTTAGAAGCAAGTTCCTTGATCAAATTGGACATTTGACCAATATTTTCTTCTGCTGGAAGAGATTTAGAGGAAGAAGATTTTTCTTCTTTCATTTTCTTTTTGTCTTTTGTTACTTTCTCTTCCTCTATTTTCAATTTATTAGATGCCATAAGATTACACTGCACTCCAATTGCAACCTCTTGCATATCCATCAGTTTTTGTGCTTTCTAAGCTCTCAACCATAAAGCAAACTCAAAATCTAGAGCATTTGCAAAATTTATCATAACTGTAGTCTCACTAGGCTTAATTTCTTCAGGAATTTTCTGATAAATCTTATTAAACCTCTTGGTAAAATCAGCCAATGACTCATCTACCTTCTTTTTTAGAGTTCCAAATTCTGTAAGGTAGTACACATAGTCTTTCCTATCACCCCATTTCTTCAAAAATACTTCCTCCAATTCATCAATTCATGTTATTGAGTTTGGTGGCAAAATTCTAACCATTTACGAGCTTCTCCATCCAAACTTTGAATGAAGAGTCTTGACCAGACATCTTCATGCTCAATGTTCTGGTTGCCATCATGAATATAGAAAGAAACTAAGTGTTGCTTAGCACAGACTCCTTCTCCCTCCCCAGTGAATTTTGGAAGATATTTCAAGTAATCTCCTTGAGGAAGTGGATGCAAGGTTTGAGGGAGAAAAAGTGGCGCATATCTTGCAGCCACTATCTGCTGCATCCTTGTGAGGGTAAGATGAGCCATGGCTTGCTGATGTATAAATAATAGATGACTAGTTGATGTAGTTGTTTGGGAACTAGGAATTACAACCTATGGAATTTGAATTTGACTCGAGACAACAGAAAATTGGAATTCTTGGGCCGATTCTTCAAGTTTTGGGGCTGAAAACAGTAGATTTTCAAAGAGTTGAACAGAGGATGTTTTGTTGCACCTTCTACAAAATAATCAGATTCAAATGTTGTCTCTTGAGGAGATGAGGTAAATTCGACTTTATTTTTATGAGCTAGGAAGTCAGATTAGTTAAAATAGAGGCCTTCAGAAACATTCCCTTCTAGTTGATGAGAAGAGGATGAACCATCAGCTGGATTTCGAGACAAAGGAAATTAGTCTTGCTGAGGGGTAATAAGAGACTGATATTCAAGATGAGTTTGAAGGAAATTTAAAATAGTCTTAAATTATTCTTCAGTCAAAACATCCCTATCAAGAAAAGGTGCAATAGCCAATACTTGCTGTAACTCTCCTTCTATCAGCACAAAATATTTTGATTCTTTATTAATACTTAAAAACTCTATTTTTTCCTCTTTGAATGGAACAATACTTATCTCATATTTACTAGGTGATGAGTGAGAAATTTTTTTAACTGAGCCTAGGTTGACAAAATCTACTTTATTTTCTAGGGAAGCAGTTTCAACTTGATATTTTTCATCAGAATATTTTGAAACTTAAAATTATTTTGATTCTAAAGTAGATAAAGGTACCTTTTTCTTTGGAACATTCTTTTTGTGTACCTTCTTCACTAACTGAGATGTGGCCTCAACCAATCTCTGTTTTCCTTTTGCATCTTTAATGATCTTCTCTGGATCAGCAACTAGAGTCATAATAGGTGATCTCTAATTCCTCCCTGTAGAAGGAGGTATTGAAATCCCTTTTCCTCTTTGTGGAGTCGCTAGGTGAAATAATTTGCAGTCTTCTTCAAGTCACCAATTCTTGTTCACCATCAAGAATTGATTATCAGCAATTCAAAACAAAAGACTCGGGAGAATGCTTCGTTTCAAGGCCTTCACCTCCCGACAGATGCACCAAAATATGTTAGCGCTGGAATCAACACTTGGACTGCTTCAAGCACCTGACTAGACACATCCTAAAATCTAAGGAAATTTAATGATTTGGTTTATAAGATTGGTAGGTGGTTTAAAATCCCATTCACTGAAAAGAGATTTCAGTCAAATTCACTATTCTACTAATGAGGGTATTGGGTCTGATGTGGTAGAAAAAGTGTTATTTTGTAGCCTATGAGGGGAAGAGAATTTGAAATGGAAGAAGAAACAGTGGGTCTGCAAGGCAGAAATCCATTTCTTTTGGTAGAAAATAACACAAGTGGCAATTTGTCAATATTTCAACAAGAGAAAGATATTTCTAGACTTACAATATACTCACTGAAATATCATGGAAGATAATTGTTATAAGTGATTCTCTTTACACTGTCATCATGTATATTTCATCAAGAAAGCTCACTGTGTGTGACTAATAAAAATTGATAAAACACATGAACATGTCAAGAGACTGATAAAAACACATAACAACATGAGGGACTACAAACTTCCACTGAAGATAATAAGATATGGAAACACAAGTGAAAATTAACAATACAAACACCAGATTGATAATAAGTCCTCAGAATTTTCTTTCAAATTTTTTCACTGAAAAGAGTACTGATCATATGAGCCAAGATTCTAAAACCCCAAACCTTTTTCACATAGTAGTTTTTCACATATATACAAAAATATAAAACTATCATCCCCACAAAAGGAGTAAACATGTTCCCAAAAGTTATTACGATCTCATGCAAGAGATGAGGCTTTTCCTAAAAATTTAATACAAAGTGCTATGACATAATAAAAATAAACAACATCAAGGCTAACAATTCAAAGTGGTTCTATTATGTGGTAATCTATGGGAATACTCCTCTTATGTTCTGCTGCAACCAACTCCACAAAAAGTGTAAACAACATTGAAAGTGACGTGTGACTGCTCTTTGAATGTTGCATGATTCCTTGTGGAAACGTGATGGTGCTGAGAGTAATGGTAGAAATTTGTTTCAGAGAAATTATGTCGTTGTTTCTTTCCTTTGGTTTCTTGTTTGTCACGATAAGGTCTCGAATTAAACATGGAAATAATGTTGGAGTGGAAAAAACCACATAGATAGGTTCCAAACAAAAGGATTCGGCATGTGAAAGATATGAGAAGGAGACACGTTGAATCGTGGGCCAATGGGAGAAATAAAAGAGGAGAGGGAAATATGGAGGTTAAACAGGTCATGGAGGCAAATTGAAAGAGATAGTGGGGTTTCATTTTATTAGTGGGAGAGATTATTAAATAAATGATGAGTGGGAGGAGAAACCCTTTTATACATTTATCACAATCACAATCGCGGTTGGAAACGTTTAAGCATAAGACACAAGTGGGAGGGAATGTGATTTGTAATGGGGGTGATGACGTGGCAAGGAGGTTTGGACCGAGGGGGAGTGAAATGTGGAGAGGAGGACACGCAGTAGGAGAAGTGATGGAGAAAACAACTTTTCAGACCCCCCCCCCCCCGTAGTGTTAAAAGTAGAATGGAGAAGGGGGGTCGAAAAGGCATGAGAACCGTGGATCAAAAGGTGGGGAAGATCACAAGGTGTAACGACCGGTGGAAATCGCAATTTAATTTCAACGTTTATAATAGATTCCTAAGCACCTATCCTCCTGAGCTTGCGAATTACGATATGCAATTGGGTCCCACCAATATCGCACATTGCACTTCGGCCTTTATAACATGATCTTGAGTTCCTATCCTCCAAGGTTTGTGATGTGAAATGGGGAAAGGGTGACGTGGCAGGGAAAGGTGGGTCATTTTAGTATTGCATCAGAAGATTTGTGGAGTGGAAAATGAATTTGGCGAGGATTGTTGCGATATACGATTAGCAAAGATGACGTGGCAGGAAAGGGTCCCACTCAATATTGCAATCGGGGAAATGAGGAAGTGGAAGTGAATGCGGTAAGTGAACTTTGAAAAAATGTGATGTGAAGAGGTAGGTGGGGCCCATTAAATGAATTTTAAAAGTGGGTAAGTGAAAACCTTGTTAAGTCAATGAATATGGTAAAATTCATTCGAATCATAATATAAAGGATTTTTCTAAAACATTTCGAATGTTATGAAACAAATAAAAAAGAAATGATGGGTCCCATCAATGTCACATATCAGAAAGTTTGTAGGGTTCAACAATGGTTACATGTATAAGGTTGGAATATGCGATAGAAGGTAAGGTAAAAAGGGTATAATATGATATGGCAGTTAGTGGGTGTGCAGAGTTTCTTTTTAACTATAAAAATTGAATTTTAATAGTTAAAAAGGGGTTTTGAAAGAAATGAAATGATGGAATTTGGGTTTTTTTGGAAAAATGAAAGGTAAAAGAGGGAAAATGAAACGAATGAAGGTAGAAATTAATTTTTCTCACCACTACACTTTGACAACGAGACTTTCATCTTACAACTGAACTGAAAAGGAAAATTGATTCCTTGGAGAATGATGACCAGACTTTGAAAATCTTTGAAACAATTGCAGTGCTAAAAATAATATTGGTTTGCATGTGCATGTATTTAACATTTCATTTTCTTATAATTAGAGAGACAAATGGTTTCTTGACACAATTTCCACTTGCCACATGACATTTCAGAGAGAAGTATCTGAGAAATTTGATGAAAACATAGATGGCATAATATACTTTGTTGATAGATCTAGTCTCTAGCCTTCAAGGGTTGGTACATCAATGTTCATTATCTTCCTCAGTTGTGGAGGAACATGACATCCCTTGTGCACATTATACAACAAGGAAACTCCATTCATATTTTTGATGGAAAAGTTTAGATAAGGAGGAATTCTCGCAACAAGATTGTGATGATTGGAGAGGAAGAAGATAGGTTGCTAAATTTAAAGGGGATATCCACATATTCTACACAACATTCTGCTCATCTCACTCAGCACAAAAAAGGTACAATGTCTTCAAGTATTATTTTACATGCTATACTTGGAAATATTAATTATTGTAGTCTTATTTTGCTAAAAAAAAAGGTTTTTTGGTCTTCCAACTATTCCTAGAAAATTAAAGCAATGTTATGCCTGCATTCTTGGAAAACATAGCAAACAACCATTCCATGACTCTGGTTATAGATCATGTAGAAAATTTGGTTTGATTCATTCATATTTGTGTGGTCATATGCATGTATCTTCTATAAATGGAAATAAATACATAATGACATTTATTGATGATTACACTAGAATGTATCGGGTATATTTGTTGAAATACAAGTCTAAAACATTTAAAACTTTCATGTATGGATTGAAAATGAAGCAAAAACCAAGATTAGTGATATTCGTACTGATAATGGAAAAGAATACTCTAGTAATGAATTTGAATCGCACCTTCGACAATATGGGATCGAACATCAAACAACAATTTCATATGATCCTTAACAAAATGGTGTTTCTTAGAGAATGAATAGGACATTATTGAATATGGTATGCTCCATGATGTTATATAAGAATGTAAAATTGATGTTTTAGGTTGAAGCAGTTTTGTGTGCAGTCTATGTAAAGAACATATGTCCATCACATGCACTTCTTACGAAATGTGGTATGGCCACGCCACCTCCATCAAACATCTCAGGGTCTTTGGTTCCACCTTCTATGCCTTAATTGGAAAACAACAAAGAAAAAAAATTGATGCAAGGATTTGTAAATGTATTTTCATGGGGTAATAAAATACCACGAAGGCCTATCATCTTTATGATGAGGAAAATAAGAAATTTATACTTTCTAGAAATTTTATATTTCTTGATTCCAACAAAATTAATGAATCTGTTGAGACGTAGTTTGGTCATCTAAAAATGATTTCTCTAATGAAGACATATCATGAATTTGACAATGAGATTCCAAATTTTGAATGGGGAAGCCCAATTCTGGGTCAATATTTGGAATCTCCCCTATAAAATCAGCAACTCCTCATGAATAAGTTCCAGAAACCTCATGATATTTGGATGAAGTTAGAGGAAAATTTGAGAATTTGAACATTGATGATGCCACACCCTTAGAGAAGCCACTATTCATTCTCCAAAATAACCAAAGTGGTTGATCAAGATATATTCCTTCTCCTAATGATATCAGAAAGACTGGAACTAGGAGATCTATTAGAGATGAAAATGGAGGTGGAAATTCAAGTGATGTGGATGGCACATATAATTCATTTAATTGTGAATTAAAATTTTCCATTGACTTTAAACCCATTTCCTTCAGAGAAGGTGCTTATCATGATGAATGGAAAGAATCCATGAAAAATCAATATTATGCACTAAAAAAAAATGGAACTTGGAAGTTGGTGGACCTTCCATACAGAACCAAACAAATTGGTTGCAAGTGGGTCTTAAAAATAAATTATTTATCAGACGACTTACTTGACATGCACAAAGCAAGGCTCATGGAAAAAGGATTTGCACAAAAATAAGGTGTTGGATATGAGGAAGCCTTCACTCCCACAAAAATATATGAAATAATCTATACCATATTCTCTTTGGCAACATGAAATGGATGGAAAATCCATCAAATGGGCATGAAGAAAACTTTCTTGAATGGGGATTTGAAAGAAAATGTTTTTATGTCTCAGCCTAAGGGTTTTGTTGTGAAGGGACAAGAACAAAAGGTATGAAAGTTCATTAAATCCTTGTATGGTCTAAAATAGGCACCACGAGCATGGTAAATTCTTCTGAAGGTAAATTTCAAATGCTACAATCTTGATGATGCAACTTTGTTTTTCAAAAAGGTTGGAAAAACAATTGTGTAAGTTGTATTTTAATGTAGATGATTTGTTAATATATGGAAACAATGAAACCTATAATGCATCCATGAATAAATAACTGAAGAAATTTTTCAAAATGATAGAAATGGGACATATTCATTATTACTTGGGCATTGAAGTCATTTTAAATCCAAAACACATATTCATCTCTCAAAACAATGAACATTGGAACTATTGGGTAGATTTGGCATGGAAGAATGTAGCTCTCTCTCCACTCAAATGGAACAAAACTTGAAGCTTACATTGAAATAAGGGAATGAACTTGAGGGTGCAACAAAGTACAAACAACTTGTAGGAAGTCTCATATACCTCATCACAAATAGATAAAATATCTCATATGTTGTTAGCATCCTTTCTAGATTCATGCAAAAACCATGTGAAGGAAATTTGTCTGCTGCAAAAAGTCTTTGGATACTTAAAGGGAACTTAATATTATGGACTGAAGTACACCAAGGTGGATGAATTTAGTCTTATTGGATATTCTGATTTAGAATTCGAGGGGAACAAGGAAAATGGAGTATCAACTTTATAATATATCATGAGTCTCGGATTAATAGTTGTCTCCTAGAGGTCATGCAATAAATAAATTCCAATAGATTCCAAAACAAAGGAAAAATATGTGGTGGTTGCAGAAGCAACAAAATAAATTGTGTGGCTCAAGAAAATACTTGAACACTTGGAGAATAAACAAGTAAACTCAACTTGTATACTTATATACAATACTTCTTCAATCAATTTGGACAGGAATCCTAGATCCCATGGTCGAACCAAGCACATCAACACTAAGTATTATTTGATTTGATACCATGTAGAGGAAAAAAATATCTATTTAATACATTGTTCCATGAATGAGAAAATTTCAAACATCTAGACTAAAGCTCTTGGAAGAGAAAATTTTGAAAAGTTCAGAATGTTTCTTTGGCTTACAAACACCCCTTCAGATAAAGTGGGGGGGGGGGGGGGGGGGGGGGGGTGGGGTGTCGTTGGACACCAAATCCTCTAGGATTATGGTAAATTGTAATTAGTTGAACATATGAAACTGAAAATTCTTTGGGATAACCAACAACCCATTTAGTTAGGGAATTGTTTTTTCTATGTAATAAACTTGTCATCTTATTCATGAATGTTACGTTGGATTTTTTTTAGTGATATTTAGTCTGAAAGTAGGAAATAACCTATAAAAGACACCATCCCTACTGCTGTAAATATTTTTAGGCATCAACCTACTTCACAGAGTTGTCTTGCTACTTTTTACTTAACCAAGTTTTTTTTTTTTTTCTACTTTCACCAGGTTTGTTTCTCCCAAAACTTGTTTTTTGGGCCTTTCCCCAAGAGAAAACGTGTGCAACATGAAATGTATCCAATTTTGAAAATTTGAGTCTAAAATTTTCCCCTGAGGAATTTTTGTATGTAACGTTGGACCTCTGAAATTTACATAATCAGAAGAATCCAAGAAAATAAGTTATAGCAAAAATGTCAAACTAACTTATTTGAAGTTGATTTTAGAGTTATTCAACAACCCTAACTTCCACATAACACATCTATGAAATTATAGTGAACCAAAGTCTCAAATTTCTATGACAAGCATCTAGAAATATCATCTTTGTCTCCTCAATATTTCATAGTCTAAAACATCTCAGATAAATTTTTAAAAAAAGTTATACTGGAAATGCCAAGTTGACATGTTTGAAGCAGATTTCAGGATCATTCGAAAACTCTGACTTAATTTTATCATATTTATAAAATTACAAAGAATTGGAATTTGAAATTTCTACCACATGTACAAGAATATATCCCATCTATCTCCTCCAATTTTCACAGTCTAGAACATCCAAGAAGAAAAATTATAGCGAAAAATCCAAGCTAACTTGTTTAAAGCAAATTTAAGGAGTATTCATGAACTCTAAATTCCACAAAACATATCTTTGAAATTACAATGAACCGAAATCTAAAATTTCTACCATTGGTACACAAATATCTCCCCTCTATCTCCTCTAAGTTTCATAGTCTAAAACATCTGAGAAGAAAAAATATAGCAAAAATACCTACATGACTTGTTCACTCCACAAATCACATTTTTGCTCCACATTTAAGACCCCAAGAATATTCCCCAAATTATATATCACACCTCAAATCTCTTCTTGCTTGAGTGTGTTGAGATTCAACAAGATGATGATCCTAGTGAAAATTAAGCACCTACACTAGGTGGGGCCCACAAGCTATTTTTAGGTGTATCTCTATTTTTAGAATGTTGAAAAAAGTCTATTTATAGTGGAAATATATTTATATATGGTTGAGAAAATTATATGTATGGTTGGGCGTCTATTTTTGGAATGCATGTGCGAAGTCGTTTCATGGATTGCATGTATAAAAATAGAATGCATGTCGATTATTATTATCTCTTAATAATAATTAGACAATAAATAATAATCTATTCTCTTGAAGCACTTGATTTTAGTTAATTTATGTGGCAAACCAGTTAATTGAAGGAATTTCGAGTTCAAAGGTTGGTTTTTGGGACATGCTAGTGGAATTTGTTGTAACTGAGTGATACAAAGTTGTAACAGAGTTGGATGTGTAGTTATGTGAGTTGTAAAGTAGTTTAATTCAGTTGAGTGATTTAAACTCAGTTGTGCTAGTTGTAACTAGTTGTAACTAAAGATACACTAGTGAGAGATAAATGAATTAAATATTAAATTAATTCACATGGAGTGATCTCACATGCAACTGAAGATTTACTACTATTAATTGCATGCATGTCAGATCCAGTGGAGACCCAGTTGAGAGATAGGTGAAAGGGACAGTTTGACTATCAGTTGTGACTATAGTGGGTGCGCACTTGCAACCAAACACACATTGGAGATGCCAATGAGGATTTCCCAATCAAGGCAAGGCAACATCAAATTCATTCAGGGATTGTGATCAGCTGGGATTGCACAGTGGAGGCAGGTTATCAGGAGGCAGTAAATTGGTGCATGAATATGCCAATTTTTGTATGATAGCGTGAGACGATTGTATACTATACTGAGAGCTCTTGGATGAGATTTTTGTATGAGATTGTTTCATGATCCATGATATATACATAATATATGATAGTGAGGTTTTTAGCTTTATGATTTCCTAGTAAAAACATCTATGTTATGTGTGATTGATATTTCTTCATGTGTTTACAATTGGCGATGAAATTTCCGCAAAGATTTAAGTAGAAGGATTCTGTATTTAATAGTGGAATATAATTGTTAGATCAAGAGAATCCACGAAACACATAATTGTATTAAAATTTCTACATGGTATCAGAGCAAAGAATATTTCAATATTGAAGCAGTAGCTAAGTTTTTTGGTGGAAACAAATCGAATTTGCTGCAAGAATATCTTTGTGCAACAATTGAGTAAACATCGAAATGGATTTCAATGGTTTGCAATTAGAGTATGCACTTGAGGGAAACTATAACTACATTACATGGAAGGATAGGATGGAGGCGGTGCTTGAAGATAATGGCTTGAAGGAATTCATCGACAGTGATGTTCCTAAGCCCACTTCGACGAATGCTGCATTACTTGATGCCTGCTAAAATAAAGTAGCGAAGACAAGAAGGATTCTGTTGAAAGGTGTGTGAGACCATATTTTCTCAAGCCTTCATGGGAAAGCCACTCCATTTGCGATGTGGAAGGCTTTGATGGATCTTTTCCAAAGCAGCAGCGACCATAGGAAATTGGCGCTGAAGGATAAACTCAGAAAGATCAAGATGGAGAAGGGTGACAATATTCCTAAGTATCTCACAAAGTTTTTACAATGTCGGGATGAACTGGGGAGTGCGGGAATCACGATTGCTGATGATGATTTGGTGAGTTTGGCTCTCTTGGGACTTCCTAAGATTTGGCACGGTTATCAAGACTCTGTCAACGGACGAGAAAAACTGCTGGATTGGGAACAACTGTGGTCGGATCTAGTGCAGGAGGAGTTTAGGCAGAACACCAGAGATGACTCTTCATCAAAGCATGATGATGAAGAGGTTTTTTCTTTGGTTGCCAAGGAAAGGAAAGGGAAGGGGAAGAAATCCCATTCAAAATCCAATTCTAAAGGAAAGAAGCTGGATTTGTCCAAGGTGAAGTGTTTTCACTATCACGAACATGGGCATCTCGCCAATAACTGCCCACAGAAAAAGAACAACAAGAAGGCTATTGGAGCTGCAGATGGTAAGGCCCTTGCCTCACAATTTGAACTTTATTTATCCTTGATCACATGCTTGGTTTCAAGCGCAATGGTATCAGTGTGGTATCTTGATAGTGGTGCTTCCTTCCACATGATGGGAGATAAGGAGATTTTCAGTGAATTGGAGGAGAAAGATCTACAAATGCATATAGAGATGGGCGACGATGGATGATACAGTGCGACCGACATTGGTACCATTACCTTTGAGAGGGATTCAGGTAAACCATTTCTTTTAAAATATGTTATGCATGTTCCAGGTCTGAAGAAAATATTGGTCTCAGTCGCGATGTTGGAGGACAGAGGTTATGCCGTTGTTTTTTCCCGTGACATAAAACAACAGTTCAAACCAAGAGGATAGGGATTCGAGTTAAGAATCTATAAAAGCTGGAGGTAGATGGCTGCATTGAAATGGTGGGCAAAGCCGAAGAAGTGGTGAGCCTGGATGAGGGCGAATTATGGCACAGGCGATTGGGCCATCTTCACCATGGCGCCCCGAAAATTTTGCAAAATATTTTTACTGAAATTCCCAAGGGAACACTTGAGCAGTTAGATCAGTGCAAGGGATGTACTATGGGTAATTTTGTGAAGACCACCTTTCATGAAAAGGAGAACTGTGTTTCGGTGATCCTGGAGAGAGTTCACATAGACGTGTGTGGACCATTCTCGGTTGCTTCAACAACAAAACATAGGTATTATGTTATTTTTGTTGATGAATTTTCTCGTAGATGCTACATCTTCTTCATGCAAAAGAAGGATCAAACATTATCAAAGTTATGTGAGTTTAAAGCATTGGTGGAGAAAGAGTCGGGGAAGCAAGTGAAGGCTCTGCGGAGCGATAATGGTGGTGAATATATCTTGAACGAATTCAAAGACTTTTGTAGCAAAGAAGGAATTCAGAGAGAACTCATAGTGCCTCATAACCCAGAGAAAAATGGGGTTGCGGAGAGGAAGAATAGAACGATCGTGGGTGTTGCACAAGCTATGCTGCATGAACAGGGCCTACCAATGCACTTGTGGGTGGAAGCATGCAACACTGCGGTTTATTTGCAAACCGTTGTCCTTATAGAGTACTTAGCATGAGTACACCTAAAGAAGCTTTTATTGGTAATAAACTGGATGTTTCTCACTTTAATATTTTTGGCTCATATGTTTATGTGCATTTGACCAAGAACACCAGGAAGAAGCTGGAGCCGACTGCTGAAGTTGGGATATTTTTGGGGTACACAGAAACACCCCATAATTATCGTGTGTATTTTCCAAACAGTGGAATGACAGTGGTGCGACGGGATATAAAATTCAATGAGGAGAAAGCCATGAATTTGTCGCTTAAGAGGGGCTATACTTTCATGCAAAGGAGGAACTACTTGTTCTAAAAGTGGATCAACCACAAGAGGAGGTTCATGGAGTGGAGGAGTCCACTCACATAGAGCCAAACATCAGAACTAGCAAAAGGCGTACCACAGAAGCTGAGAGGTTGAAGCTTGATGCGGCACAGAATTAAGGAGTCCCTACTTCACAGCGCAGATAGAGACAGTCTCCTAACCGATCACTGGATACATGGATCTCATGAGCAAATGTATTGTGACTGATCCATATTCATTTCAGGAAGCAGTGTAGGAGCCCACATGGGTAGATGCAATGGTGGAGGAGTATGACTCCATTGTCAGAAACAGTGCTTGGGAAATTGTTCCAAGGCCGGTTGATAAATCAATGGTAGGTTCAATATGGATCTACAAGGTAAAGCAAGCTGTCGATGGGAGTGTTGAGAAATAAAAGGCCAAATTTGTGGCCCAAGGCTTCTCACAGATCAAGGGGATTGATTATGAAGAAAAACTTGCACCTGTTGCACGGTATCCTTCCATAAGGACCATCCTTGCTCTCGTAGCATAGATGGGTTGGCACATTCATCATATGGATGTGAAGTCTGCGTTCCTTAATGGGATCATTGAGGAAGAATTGTACATTGAGAAGCCTGAAGGATTTGAGATCTTCAGCAACGAGTCACATGTGTGTAGACTCAAAAGAGCGCTATATGGGCTGAAGCAATCACCCCGTGCTTGGTGCACTTAGTTCGACAACTATTTCACTAGACTTGGCTTCACCAAGAGTGAGGCGGATGCAAACCTATACCAAATTGTGGTGGAGGGTAAGATTTTAATCATTGTTCTTTATGTTGATGATTTAATACTGACTGGTGATGACCGGCTGATACACTCATGAAAGGAGGACCTTGAAAAGGAGTTCGAGATGAAGGATATGGGCCTCCTTCACTATTTCCTTGGATTGGAAATATGGCAGTGAGAAGGTGAAATTTTTGTGTCTCAAGGAAATTATGAAAAGGAGATACTCGGTAAGTTTCACATGGAGGGTTGCAAAGCCATGGATACTCCTCTTCCAGGAAACTGGAGGAAATAGGATGCTACATCTGGAGAGGCAGTGGATGCTACTGTCTATCGATAGTTGGTGGGTTCGCTCATGTATTTAGTTAATACAAGACCAGACATAAGCTATGCGGTGAACCAATTTAGTCAAGCGATGGTTAAGCCTACCAAGCTCTTTTTGAAGGCGAGCAAGCATGTCCTAAGATATCACAGGGGCACATATGAGTATGGATTATGGTACAAAAAAACAGATGAGGTGAAGTTGCATGGCTTCACAAATGTAAATTGGGCGGGCAGCCCAATGGAAAAAAAGAACACATCAGGAGGGGTCTTCAGTATCGGATCTACAACAATTTCTTGGTACAATAGGAAAAAAATATCCATGGCACTTAGTTCAATGGAAGTGGAATACATGGCAGCAAGTCAAGCTGCATGTGAGGCTATCTGGATGAGGAAGATCTTGGTTAGTTTGTTTGGTTCTCATTTAGATCCTACAGTGATTCATTGTGATAATTAGAGTTGCATTAAACTCTCAATTAATCCTGTGTTTCATGATAGATCTAAGCATATAGATATCTGGTATCATCATATCAGAGATTGTGTGTAGCGGAAGAACATGTTGCTTCAGTACATTCCTATGGAGGATCAAGATGTAGATATTTTGACGAAGGCGCTCACCAGGAGAAAATTTGAATACCATAGAGATAGGATCGGGGTGAAGGATAATCCCTTTCTTGTTGAGATGGAGTGTTGAGATTCAACAAGATGATTATCCTAGTGAAAATTAAGCACCTACACTAGGTGGGGCCCGCAGGCTATTTTCAGGTGTATGTCTAATTTTAGAATGTTTAGAAAATTCTATTTATAGCAGAAATATATTTATAGATGGTTGAGAAAATTCTATGTATGGATGGGTGTCTATTTTTGGAATGCATGTGCGAAGTCGGTTCGTGGATTTCATGTCTAAAAATAGAATGCACGTCGATAATTATTATCTCTTAATAATAATTAGACAATAAATAATAATTTATTCTCCTGAAGCACTTGATTTCAGTTAATTGATGTGGAAAACCAATTAAATGAAGGAATTTCGAGTTCAAAGGTTGGTTGGTGGGACATGCTGGTGGACTTTGTTGTAACTGAGTGATACAAAGTTGTAACAAAGTTGGATGTGTAGTTATGTGAGTTGTAAAGTAGTTTAACTCAGTTAAGTGAGTTAAACTCAATTGTGCTAGTTGTAACTAGTTGTAACTAAATATACGCTAGTGAGAGATCAGTGAATTAAATATTAAATTAATTCACATGGAGTGATCTCACATGCAACTAAATATTTAATACGACTAACTACATGCATGTCAGATCCAGTGGAGACCCAGTTGAGAGATAGGTGAAAGGGACAGTTTGGCTATCAATTGTGACTATAGTGGGTGCAAACTTGCAACCAAACACACATTTGAGATGCCAATGAGGATTGTGCAGTCAAGGCAAAGCAAGATTGAATTCATTCAGGGATTGTGATCAGCTGGGAATGCGTAGTGGAGGCAGGCTATCAGGAGACAGTAAATCGGGACATGAATATGCCAATTTTTGTATGACAACATGAGACGATTGTATATTGTACTAAGAGCTCTTGGATGAGAGTTTTGTATGAGATTTTTTCGTGATCCATGATATATACATAATATATGATAGTGTGGTTTTTAGATTTATGCTTTCCCGGTAAAAACATCTGTGTTATGTGTGATTGATCTTTCTTCATGTGTTTGCACTTGGCGATTAAATTTCCGCAAAGATTTAAGTAGAAGGATTCTATATTTAATAGTGGCATATAATTGTTAGATCAGGAGAATCCAAGAAATACATAATTGTATTAAAATTTCTACAGAGTGGTATTCAAATTCACTCATCGATCATTTATTTATAATGTTTTTATGTTCACTTAGGGGTTGACTTCTAAAACTAGCTAGGCCAAACTATAGTATCTAGTTGGAACTAACAGACATAATATCACATATCCCCTCATTCCTATAGAGTTAGAGAGAGTGACATATATTGTTGGAAAGGTATCATAATAATATTTTCAACTATATATCCTATGCTTCCATTTGAGTTAGGTATTTAAACTAAAAATTCCTTCAAATATATGGTTTTTAAATTGGGCATTGAGAAAAAATTGGGTATCCAATCAATATTTACAATAATATTCTCCTAAATTTGATATAAATGACAACACAATATTAAAATAGATATAGATTTTTTTAAATAAAAAATTTCAATTTTAACTTGATATCAATAACATATAGTAGGGTCAATATATCTTACAACAATCAAACTAAATATAATTGCAATTTTCTTCTTATCAAGGTTTTTTTTAACAATACCTTGGAGACGACTCAAAAGGAAATAATTGGAACAACATGTAGTTCAACGTAGTTAGATTATTATGTGATGTGAATCTTCAACAAATGCAACCAACAAATTTGTACACCGGCAAAAAATTGTAATCAAGATGATAAAGAATTCGATCTACCATCATGTAGAAATTCATCATTGTTACATAAAATAATAAGTGCATAAAAAATAGATAGAATTTATTTATTGTGGGTCACAAGATCAAATAGAAATCAAGCGCCAAGCAAGGATAATTCAAAAACATAACAATTCATATAAATAATGAGAAAACATATATAATATAGGTGAGGTGGTAGTGATTGCATTTTTCATTTCATTTTTAAAGGGAAATTGGATAAATATGATGTTATAAATTTAAAATGTAATAAGGAGTTATATGTAATACTTAGAGACAATACAATTAATACATTGCAATAAAGAGATTAGATAGACAGTTCCTAAAAATAATAAGTAGTATTTCTTGATATATGTACAACACCCGTGTACATCATTTTTAAGTACAATGATATAATATGAAATTTCATTTTTTTATCTCTATGTCTTCATATGTTCTCCATTTTAATTTTAAAAAGTCCTTGTCCTTCTCAAATTTGTCCACATTTTTTTAGAAGCTATGCAAATTAGATATTTGGTTATCTTTTCAACAAGTTGCATGTTGAATTCTTCCTTCAATGTGTCATTGATCTACTCAAACTTTTTTATTTCACTAAATTTTGTGCATTAAATCTTTAAATATTTCAACCTATATTAACCATCTATCAAATAATGATTTATTCAATTTACAATATGTAAGAATTTATGATGCATAACTTAAGACATATCCACAAATTAAAAAATATCTTGAATATGTTAAGATATAATCATCAATTCAAATCTTCCCTTTTAGATACCTACTATTGAGATTAGTAGCTTGGAAGGTACTCCAAGCCCTAGGGTTCAGGTTTTGGAGGAAGGAGCACCACAAAAGTGGTTTGTGGACTTAGAACCCAAGATGTGGGAATTGCACCCAATATTGTGGGTGTGAAACCACAAGGAGCTTCATTGATTTGACTTATGGAGATGATAGAGGACCCTAAATGGAAATAGGGGCCACGAAAATCATCAAAATCATAGGTCTACAAAGTGAGTTATGATTTTATTTGTCTGTTGATGGGTTTGCATAAGAGAAGTTCGGGTCGGCTAGGGTTATTTTAGCCCTCTTGATAGTTTTTTGCAGCCAACATGAGATGCATATAAATAAGAGTGAAGTTGGAGTTTGATTCCGACATCAAAAGTGCAACGAAATCTAAGAGAACACATTTGAAGAAGTCACGGGAAAAAATAATCCCAACGAAGGAGAAAAGGAGGAGAATTTTGAGTCCTTCTTAGATTTGTTTTAAGGCCAATTTTGGGAGCAGGAAGGTCCAGCCTTTACGAGGATTTTTGGGAAGTTGTTTAGGATAAAAATGAGTGGACAAACCTCTGTTTGAGTCAATGTTATGTACATAAATATGAGCAGGGGAGTTGAGCCCTATACCTTAGTTTTAAGGGAGGGAAAAAGGTCTAGACATGGTTGGGAATTATTCCAACAACCAGCATATAGGCGTAGCCAGTCAATAGAGGGAATTTGGAGTTGTAGAAGGCCTTTTTGAGCAGAAAGGGAGGGATAACAAACAATTGTTAAAATCCCTAACCATTCCATTGACCTAAAATCAATGCACAAAAGTATAGAACAAAGAAAAATGTACGTATTGATGTGGTTCATGTTGATTTGTTGCTAGTGGCTGTAGTGATCTAGATTGGATAGTTATATTAGCAATCTTGTGGTTGTTGGAGGAAAACAAGTAGGTGCTCAAAGTAGCCCTAGTATTGTTTCGAAGAAGGAAATTGACAGTAGTTAGGAAGGGTGAAGGTTTGGAGGTCAAGGATTGCTGAATTTGAAGGACAAAAGTAGGCAACCCAGTGGAATTTGTGATCATCCCAAGTTCATTATTGCAGAAGGAATTATAGTAGTGATAGGTGGAAGTTGACCTACCCTAAGTTTTTCTTGATTGGAGCAACCTAGGAAGCCAATAGTGAGAAGAAGTCCATAATCAGTTGAGGAGAAACATTGGGCGATAATTCTGAAAGCGTTGTGTCCTTGGAGGACTAAGGAGGAACTGGTAAGCGTAAAGACCCTATGTGTTGGTTTTAGATGGACTTATGATCAAATAGAGGGAAGATTGGAGAGATTATTTTAGTGACCTAAAGGACTAGGAACATTGATAGAGGCAGTGTTGCATAACAGGAGAGAAGAACCCACAATTGTGTTTAGGGTACAACAAAGAAGTTGTGATTGTGCATTACATCAACTAGATCGTCAATGTATCTTATTATTGTATTCTTGTAATAATGGATTTATGAGGGACATTATCCTTGGCAAAGACCCCCAGACAGTTGTGTTTTTTTTTTTTAATATAACGAAGTTAGGTTGTTGAAAATTTGTAAAACAATGTCTATATTTGTGCACTAGTAGATTTATTGTTGTGTATTTTTCTACTGTGCAAAGTAGTTTTTTGTGATACTTGGATTGGTAGCATCAGTGATTTTAAGATTCTAACATAGACTCTAGTATCGTGGAAAAACAATATGGTATCTGAGCTACTTCGAAGGGCCAGTGAATCATATTTTGTACAACAAAATATAGCTTAATAGGGATTTTCTCACATTGTTGTTGAAGGGCTCACAACAATGTCAAAGTTGTAGGTTGGTCTCCAGTATGAGGACATGTTGGAAGGGTTTTCCAACTATAGTCCATGGAAGGAACACATCAAGTTAGTATTGATTGTGAATAGGATCTAGAACTTTGCCGAGAAATAAATCAAGAAATTAACTAACCCTATGGAGCTGGAAGTGTATGAAGAGTTGGATATGAAGGCAAAGTTGATCATCCTGGAAGGTGTCAAGGATTCCTTAATACATCATTTTTCTAGGAAGAAAACTACCCATGAGATGTGGGAGGCTATTCAGAATTTGTTCCAGAATAAGAACAAGCTCCAAGAATTGGTTCTATAGGATAACTTGAAGGCCACTAAGATGATACGGGGTGAAGGGGTGACTTTGTATCTGACGATTTTGTCTAAAGTTAGAGATGTTCTTGTCACCATTGGTGAGATTTTTTTAGATTCTCAGATGGTAAGGATTGACTTGAAGGGGTTTAATCTAGAGTGGAAGCCGTTGATCAAGAGGATCGTTGTCGGGATAGAATAGGTTGTGGGATGACTTTATTCAGGAATAGTTGTGAGATGAGGATATTCATTTGAACAAGATGGCTTCATATGATGATGTGGCACTTGTGGCGAGAATGAAGGGAAAGCAAAAGAAGGACTTGAGTAAAATCAAAATTTTCAACTATGGTGAGATGGGTCATTTTTCGATGAAGTGCCTGAAGAAGAAGAAGGGAGATGATGAGAAGAAGGGGAAGTAGTTTGAAGGTGTCACCTCTTCTACTGAAATTGATGACCTCTCTAAGAGATTAGATAGTGAGGACTTTTCATTGATCTCTCATTCATCATAGGGTGCCATCTGTTATCCAAGATAACCATTAGGTTTGTTTTGAGTCATGATTTAGTTAGGTTAAGTTAGTTAGGGTTGAATAGGATATTTTAAATTTGTAATTTAAAAAAATATTGCATATATGTGGGGGGTCTTGAAGTTCATGATTAATGTAAGAGGTGTCATTATGCATGAGTTAATATAGTCATTAGAGTGAATTTGACACTTCTAGCAAATTCCACAATAAATTTAGTGTAAATAGGTCGAGATTTGCTACGAAAGTTCCTAGACTCAGTTTTTATTCCAGCATTATGTATTTTTGATCTTTTGGAGCAGTCAACGTAGTGAAGATTTGGATGAATCATCTAATAAGATCATGAATAACATTGTGCCACTTGTTTAAGGGGGAAGCTCAACAATAAACTCCACATGGCTGACATGTATGACAACTCATCATGATGCGAGCTCATCAATTGGACAAATCACCATCTCAACTAAGGTTTACAAGGTCTTAACTCCAATGTACCAGTTGTCCAACACCTCAGCATGTCAGTTTTGTTCGATAGAGATGGTACAAGTGGAATTGAAGAAAAAGAGTCTTAAAATGATTGTGCAATATGATGATGTTACCCCATGAACATGGTAAGGCAACACATTTATTATCACATTTTGTCTTATGCTCTCATAATCAAACATATACATGCTTTAGAAGTGCTTTTGAGGTAAAAAAATAAGAAGGAGAAAAATGTCAGTGAACTAGGTACTTTTGTAGCACATTCCAAGCTTAAAGGGGAGTTTTTGCTATGAAAGTGTTGTAGGTTTCTTTGAGGACAAAGTTTTGAAAAAATATTAGAACAAGGGTCACTTGGAGCATGTGCTTACCTCATTAGCCTCAAGGAAGACCCTCCAATAGTCAAAAAGGTCAAATATTATGAAAAAGGTGGATTTTTCGAGTTTGCTACGAAAGTTCTTGTACATGATTGTTTTAGAAGTCAACTTCCAGCTCACTTTCGGACCAAATGGAAAGGAATTTTGAAACTTGAAGGAAGTTTTTCTTCAACATGAGCCCATATACAAAAACCTATCTAATTTTGTTCACATCTATCAAGGTTTTGAAAATAAGCAATCATCTTTGAGGCCTATTTTTTAGAATTTTTACTAGCCAGATTTGTGTAAAATTTTTAAAATTTGACTTGGTGGAGGTCCATCTTAGCATCCACGTGGCATGGTTTCATGTCAACAGTACAATACACTCAGAAAATCAGTTGGTTGCATTTGGTAATGGTTATTAAAATAATTTGTTGAGCTATTTAATGAAAGAAGAGTCATTTTTGTATTCAAACTCTGCCAAATAGAAATATCCCTAGAAATCATCCAAGTGATGTAATTCGATTAGAAATGGGTCTCTTAGGTAGGAATTCGAGGTTGGCCTGGGTGTAAAGCCATTGTATGAGACCTCACTCTATAAATGAGGGAGTTTTTGAGTTTTAAAGGGCTGATGACTATTATGAAGAAGATATTATGTAAATTTTATCTATCAAGCTAATACACAGTTGCAGCAATTGTCTTTCAAAATTGAGATTTATTTTGAGATTATGTTGTTGGACACCTAATCCTCCAGGATTATGGTAAATTGTAATTATTTGAACATATGAAACTAAAAATTCTTTGGGAAAAGCAACAACCCATCTAGTTAGGGAACTGTTTCTCCTATGTAATAAACTTGTCATCTTATTCATGAATGTTACATTGGATTTTTTTGAGAGATCCTTAGTCTGATAGTAGGCACTAACCTATAGAAGACACCATTCCTACTGCTGTAAATATTTTTAGGCATCAACCTACTTCAAGGAGTTTTCTTGCTACTTTTTCCTTAACCAAGTTTTCTTTTTGCTTCTACTTTCACCGGGTTTGTTTCTCCCAAAACTTGTTTTTTTGGCCTTTCCCCAAGATAAAACATGTGCAACATGCCATATATCCAATTTTTCAAATTTGAGTCTAAAATTTTCCCCTGAGGCACTTTTGTATGTATCGTTGGACCTCCAAATTTTCATAATCCAAAGAATCCAAGAAAATAAGTTATAGAAAAAATGTCAAACAAACCTATTTGAAGTTGATTTTAGAGTTATTCAACAACCCTAACTTCCACATAACATATCTATGAAATTATAGCAAACCAAAGTCTCAAATTTCTATGAAAAACACCTAGAAACATCATCTTTGTCTCAATATTTCATATTCTAAAACATCTCAGATAAATAAATAAATAAAGTTATACTGAAAATGCCAAGTTGACATGTTTGAAGCAGATTTCAATATCATTCAAAAACCATGACTTCCTTTTATCATATTTCTAAAATTACAAGAATTGGCATTTGAAATTTCTACCACATGTATAAGAATGCATCCCATCTATATCCTCCAATTTTCACAGTCTAAAACATCCAATAAGAAAAATTATAGCGAAAATTCCAAGCTAGCTTGTTTAAAGAAAATTTCAGGAGTATTCATGAACTCTAAATTCCACAAATCATATCTCTAAAATTATAGTGAACCCAAATCTAAAATTTCTACCATTGGTACATAAATATCTCCCCTCTATCTCCTCTAAGTTTCATAGTCTAAAACATCTGAGAAGAAAAGTTATAGCAAAAATTGCTACATGACTTTTTCACTCCACAAATCACATTTTTTCTCCACATTTAAGACCCCAAGAATATTCCCCAAATTCTATTTCACACCTCAAATATCTTCTTGCTTGAGTGGTATTCAAATTCACTCATCGATCATTTATTTATAATTTTTTTATGTTCACTTAGGGGCTGACTTCTAAGACTATCTAGGCCAAACTATAGTATAAATTTGGAACTAACTGACATAATATCACATATCCCCTCATTCTTATAGAGTTAGAGTGAGTGACATATATTGTTGGAAAGGTATCAGAATAATATTTTCAACTCTATATCTTATGCTTCCATTTGAGTTAGGTATTTAAAGTAAAAATTCCTTCAAATACATGGTTTTTAAATTGGTCATCGAGAAAAAATTGGGTATCCAATCAATATTTACAACAATATTCTCCTAACTTTGATATAAATGACAACACAATATTAAAAAAGATATAGATGTTTTAGAATAAACAATTTCAATTTTAACTTGATATCATTAACCTATAGTAGGGTCAATATATATTACAACATTCAAACTAAATATAATGGAAATCAAATTTTAATCAAGATGATAGAGAATTCGATCTACCATCATGTAGAAATCCATCATTGTTACATAAAAGAATAAGTACATAAAAAAGAGGTAGAATCGATTTATTGTGGGTCACAATATCAAATAGAACTCATCTTCACTAAGGCACCAAGCAGGGATAATTCAAACATATAACAATTCTTATAAATAATGGAAAAAATATATAATATAGGTGAGGTGGTAGTGATTGTATTGTTTATTTCATTTTTAAAGGGTAATTGGATAAAGATGATGCTATAAATTTAAAATGTAATAGGGAGTTATATGTAATACTTAGAGGTTAAGACATTGCAATAACGAGATTAGATAGACAGTTCCTAAAAAGAATAGCAAGTATTGCTTGATATATATACAACACCCTTGTACATCATTTTTAAGTACAATGATATAATATGAAATTTCATTTTTGTATCTCTATGTCTTCATATGTTATCCATTTTAGTTTAACAAAATCCTTGTCCTTCTCAAATTTCTCCACATTTTTTTAGAAGCTATGAAAATTAGATATTTGGTTATCTTTTCAACAAGTTGCATGTTGAATTCTTCCTTCAATGTCTCATTGATCTACTCAAAAATTTTACTTTCACTAAATTTTGTACATTAAATATTGAAATATTTCAACCTACATTAACCATCTATCTAATAATGATTTATTCAATTTACAATATGTAATAATTTATCATGCATAACTAAAGACATGTCCACCAATTAAAAAATATCTTGAATATGTTAAGATATGATCACCATTTCAAATCTTCCTATTTAGATATTATTGAGATTAGTAGCTTGGGAGGTACTCCAAGCCCTAGGGTTCGAGGTTTGGAGGAAGGAGCACCACAAAAGTGGTTTGTGGTCTGTATAAATTATAAAAACAATATGTATTCCAATGGATTCAATTCGATCATGCGATATACTAACGTAAGATACTGAATCCTTCTACAAATCAATTGCATAAAATAAACACAGTCGCCAATCACAAGAAGTAAAGAAAGAAGCAAATCAAACCACAACACAGATATTTTCCCAGGGAAATCCTACAACTCAAATCCCCTCTATCTTCTATTTTATATTCACCAAGGAATCACGAAACAATTACAATGCACTCTTCTCAAAAGAGTATCCTACACTCTCACAACTGTCTCACACTGATCCGGACAAAACCGACAAACACTTAGCCAATTTTTAGCCTCTGCTCAACCTGCTTGCCTTGCGCAATTCATGTGGAATGCAATCCCTATTCTTTAGGAATTTCAGCCTTCCAAAATTGCGCAATGCTCATGGGAAATCCTATGGGTGTTTTACTTCATGCGGGTAGCCATTAATGATACAACTGATATTTAACATCCCTTTAACCTTTGTCTCAACTGGGTCTCCACTGGAATTGACATGCATGAAGCTATTAATAGTAAATAATAATTTTCATGATAGATCACTACATGTGAATTAAATGTGATTTAATTCGCTTGACCTCTCACTAGTGCAACAAACAGTTACAACTAGTTCAACTTATTTTAACTCAATAAATTGAGTCAACTAGTTTCTCATGCATTAAACTAATGCACTAACTGCAACTCAAACTCCATAACTAATAGAATCACTTTTCATGCCTCACCAACCACCCTCAACTCGAAATTCATGAGCTAAATGAGTTTATCACACTCAGTTAACTATTACAAGTGATTATGAGATAAGATTACATTTTATTGTCCAATTTAATTTAGGGAAAAATAAATTAGACACACATTTCTTGTTGACTTTTCAACACTCCCTCTGAAAAAGAAAGGGATTATCTGCCACCCTGATCCTGCCTCTATGGTATTCAAATTTTCTCCTGGCGAGCGCCTTTGTTAGAATATTTTCATCCTGAACTTCTATGGGAATGTACTGAAGTAACATAATGCACCTCTAAACACAATCTCTGAGATGGTGGTACCGAATGTCTATATGTTTGGACCTATAATGGAATACCAGATTAACTAAGAGTTTAATGCAACTCTAGTTATCACAATGTATCACCGTCGGATCCATATGAGAACCAAACAAATGAACTAGAATCTTTCTCATCCATATGGCCTCACATGCAACCTAACTTGCTACCACGGATCTCTGCTTCCTTCTATACTAAGAAAATGTTCTCGATCCTATGTTGAAGATCCCTCCTGATGTGCTCTTTCTGTCTAATGGACTACTTGCCCAATCTGCATCGATGAAGCCTTGAAGCTTCACTCCCTCTGTCCATATGTACCATAATCCATACTCTTTAGTTCCCTTGAGATATCTCAAGACATGCTTCCTCGCCTTCCAAAAGAGCTTGGTCGGCTTAACCATAGCTTGACTCAGCCTGTTATTGCGTAGAAAATGTCACCAAGTACATCAGTGAATGCACAAGCTACTTGTAAACAGTAGCGTCCACTACCTCACCTGAAGTAGCATCCTCCTTCCTCAAGTTTCCTAGAAGAGGAGTCTCCATGGGTTTACAGTTCCCCATGTGAAACTTACTCAGAATCTCTTTGGCATACTTTTCTTGAGAAACAAATAGCTCACCATCCCGCTGCCATATTTCCAAACTAAGGAAATAGTGAAGGAGTCCCATGTCCTTCATCTCAAACTCTCTTGCAAGAAGTTATGAGTTTCTCGTCACTTATCAAAATTAGATCATCAACATAAAGTACGATAATCAAGATCTTACCATCAACCACAATCTAGTACAGGTTCACATCTGCTTCACTCTTCGTGAAGCCCAACCTGGTGTAATAGTTGTCAATTATAGTGTACAAAGCACAAGGTGCTTGCTTCAGCCCATACAATGCTCTCTTGAGTCTGAACACATGCGACTCATTGTCAAAGGTATCAAAACCTTCTAGATGCTCTATGTACACATCTTCCTCAATAACTCCATTTAGAAACAGAGTTTTCACATCCGTTTGATGTATCTGCCACCCCATTTGCACTGAGAGTGAAAGGATAGATCTAATCGATGAGTATCTCACAACCTGTGGGAAAGTCTCCTAATATTCAATCCCCTCAACTTGTGAGAATCTCGAGGCTACAAATATAGCCTAGTAATTCTCCACACTCTCATCTGCTGCCTGATTCACCTTATAAATCCATCTATATCCAATCACTGATTTTCCGAATGGTCTTGTGACAAATTCCCATGCATTTTTCTTGACAATGGAATCATACTCCTCAACCATGGCGTCAAACCAAATTGGTTGTTGCAATTCTTCCTCAAAGGAGGATTGTTTCGTGACAATACACTTTCTCATAAGATCCATGTATCTAGTAAAATTTTCTGGAGACTATCTCTGTCTGCGCAATGAAGTAGGTGATCCTTCATGTTCTGCCGCATCAAGTCTCAATCTATCAGCTTTCATGGTGCGCCTTCTACCATTTCCGGTGGATGGATTTGCATGAGTGTTTTTTGCCACTTCATGATCCTCTGCATGTGGCTGCTCCACATTTTGAGGTTCATTATTTGGAACCAAGAGTTCCTCATCTGCATGAAAATCCATCTCCCTCTTAAGGGAAAATCACGTGGCTTTCTCCTCATCAAATTTTATGTCCCGTCTCACAACAGTCATCTCGTTGTTTGGAAAATACACCTGATAGTTTTGGGGAGTATCAATGTACCCAAAAAATATCCCAATCTCAGTTATTGGTTTGAGCTTCTTCCTGTAATCTTTGGTCACATGGAAATAGACAAATGAGCCAAAAACGTTAAAATATGAAACATCAAGTTTCTTACCAGAAAAATCATCCTCTAGTGTACTCATGCTAAGTATCTAATGAGGACTACAGTTTTGCACAAATACGGTTGTGTTGCATGCCTCTGCCCACAAATGCAATGGTAGGCTCTGATCATGCAACATCACTCGTGCCGCACCCACAATTGTTCTGTTCTTTCTTTCTGCGACCCCATTTTGTTGTGGGTTATGAGGCACAATCAACTCTCTTCGAATTCCTTCTTTGCTACAGAAGTTCTTGAATTCATTGGAGATGTACTCACCACCATTTTTTCTCCTAAGATCCTTCACATGCTTCCCTGTATCTTTCTCCACCAGTGCTTTGAACTCACAAAATTTTGATAATGTCTGATATTTATTTTGCATGAAGTAGATCCAACACTTTTTAGAAAAATCATCAACAAAGATCACATAATACATGTTCTTTGTTGTCGAAGCTATAGATAATTGTCCACACACGTCTTAGTGAACACTCTCAAGGATTTCTGCTGCTCGGTTCTCCTTCTCGTGAAAAGTGGCATTTGCATACTTCCCCATGGTACATCCCTTGCATGTGGCTATCTGTGCAAGAGTACCCTTTGGAAGCCCCGTAGAAATTTTTTGCATGACCTTCAAGGCTCCGTGGTGTAGATGGCCCAATCTCCTGTGCCATAACTCACCCTCATCCCGGCTCACCACTTTGTCTGCCTTACCCATCAATGTTGTGAAACCATATACACCAAGTTTGTAGAGATTATTCACACAAATCCCAATCTTCTTGGCTTGTCTTATGGCTTTGTGTCGAAGGAAATTTTTCCCTTCACTGAAAACCACATCATAACCTCTATCCTACAACATTGCAACTGAAACTAAATTCTTTTTCAAGCCTGGTACATGCATTACATATTTTAATAAGAAGGGTTTACCTGACTATCTCTGGAAGGTAACAATACCAATCCCAGTAGCACTGTACCTCTCATCATCACCCATTTGATATGCATCTGGAGGTCCTTCTCCTCCAAGCTACTAAAAATTTCTTTGTCTCCCGTGATGTGGAAATATGCACCACTATCCAAGTACCACATTGATCCCATCACACTTGACACCATGCATGCGATGAGTGATAAATACAACTAAAATTGTGAGGCCAAAGCCTGTCCAGCTGCAGATCCTGAAACCTTCTTGTTATTATTCTTTTGTGGACAATTAGTGGCATAATGTCCATGCTTGTGACAGTGAAAACACTTCACTTTGGACATGTCATGTTTCTTGCCTTATTTTCCTATCTCAGATTTGGAATAGGATTTCTTTCCCTTACCCTTCTTTGCCTTACCAGCCAAGGCGCAATTTTCCTCATCATCTGTCCTATATGAGGATCCATCCTTGGTATTCCGCCTAAATTCTTTTTGCACCAAATCCAACAAAAGTCATTCCTAATTTGGCAGCTTCTCCCTCCCATTGATAGAGTCCTGATAACTATGCCAACCATTGGGAAGGCCTAGAAGAGCTAGGCTCACCAAGTCATCATCCATGATAGTAATTTCGATACTCCCAAGCTCATCTCAACATTGGAGAAACTTGGTTAAATATTTCAGAAAAATGTCGCCTTTCTCCATTTTGATTTTCCTAAGCTTGTCTTTCAATGCCAATTTTCTATGGTCACTACTACTCTGAAACATATCTGTCAAAGCCTTCCACATTGTATATGTATTTTCTAATTGAGACAATGTGGTCTCGTACTCCCTCCAATAAGATCCTCCTCGCCTTTGCAACCTTCTTTTTCCAAGCATCAAGAAGAGCGGCATCTGTTGTTGTGGGTTTAGGAATGTCATTATAAATGAATTGTTTCAACTCGTGTTCCTCTATAACTGCCTCCATCCTGTCTTTCCATGCAATATAATTGGAACTGCCCTCAAGTGCATACTCCAATCTCAAGCCATTGAAAGCCATCTTGATCTTAATCCACCTGTCGCACCAAAGAATAATTTTGCAAATTTGAATGCTTTTCAGTCACAAAGTCAATTTATTCTCCACTATAGTGATTTCCTGCGCTTTGATACCATGTATAAATTATGCAAACAATATGTATTCCAATGGATTCAATCTGATCATGCGATATACTAAAGGAAGATATTGAATCCTTCTACAAATCAATTGCGGAAAATAAACACCATCGCCAATCACAACAAGTAAAGAAAGAAGCAAATCAAACCACATCACAGATACTTTCTTGGGGAAAGTTTAATACTCAAAACCCCTCTATCTTCTATTTTATATTCGCCAAGGAATCATGAAACAATTATAATGCACTCTTCTCACAAGAGTCTCGTACACTCTCACAATTGTCTCACAATGATTCAGACAAAATCGACCAACACTTAGCCAATTTTCAGCCTCTTCTTAGCCTGCCTGCCTTATGCAATTCATGTGGAATGAAATCCCTATTCCTTAGGAAATCCAGCCTTCCAAAATTGCACAATACTCATGGGAAATCCTATGGGTGTTTACTTCATGTGGGTAGCCTACTAATGATACAACTAATAGTTAACATCCCTTTAACCTTTGTCTCAACTAGGTCTCCACTGGAATTGACATGCATGAACCTATTAATAGTAAATCATCAGTTGCATGGTAGATCACTGCATGTGAATTAAATCCAATTTAATTCACTTGACCTCTCACTAGTGCAACAAACAATTACAACTAGTTCAACTAATTTTAACTCAATAAATTTTGTTAACTGATTTCTCATGCACTAAACTAATGCACTAACTGCAACTCGAACTCCATAACTAATAGAATCACTCTGCATGCCTCACCAACCACCCTCAACTCAAAATTCATGAGCTAACTGATTTTATCACAGTCAGTTAACTATTACAAGTGACTATGAGATAAGATTACATTTTATTGTCCAATTTAATTAAGGGAAAATTAAATTAGACACACATTTCTTGTTGACTTTTCAACATGGACTTAGAACCCAAGATGTGGGAATTGCACCCAAGATTGTGGGTGTGAAATCACAAGGAGCTTCATTGATTTGAATTTTGGAGATGATAGAGGACCCTAAAAGGAAATAGGGGCCACAAAAATCATCAAAATCATAGGTCTACAAAGTGATTTGTGATTTTATTTGTATGTTGATGGGTTTTCACAAGAGAAGTTTAGGTTGGATAGGGTTAGTTTAGCCCTCTTGACAGTTCACTGCAGCAAACATGAGATGCATATAAATAAGAGTGAATTTGGAGGTTGATTCTGACATCCAAAGTGCAATGAAATCTAAGAGAACACATTTGAAGGAGTCACAGGAACAAATAAGCCCAACGAAGGAGAAAAGGAGGAGATCTTTATATCTTTAGATTTTTTTGAGGGCCAAGTTTGGGAGCAGGAAGGTCGAGCCTTTACGGGGATTTTTGGGAATTTTTTTGGGAGAAAAAGAAGTGGACAAACCTCTGTTTGAGTCATTGTTATGTACATAAAATTGAGCAAGCAGGTCGAGCCATGTACCTTAGTTTTAAGGGAGGTTGAAATTTCTGAACATGGTTGGGAATTATTCCAACAACCAACGTATAGGAGTAGCCGGTCAATAGAGGGAAGTTGTAGTTATAGAATGCCTTTTTGAGAAGAAAGGGAGGGACAAAAAATAGTTGTTAGATTCCCTAACCATTCCATTGACATAAATCAATGCACAGAAGTTTGGAACAAAGAAAAAGGTATGTATTGATGTGGTTCATGTTGATTTTTTGCTAGTGGATATAGTGATCCAGATTGGACAATTGTATTAGGCATCCTGTGATTGTGTAATATCCCCAAATAGGGACCACTCAGCAAGCATGCACTAAAAAACACATTTTCAGAAATGGATGCTATAAATAATGAAATAAACTCTTGTTTCCCATAGATATGACAATATACAACCTAAATCCAAGAATAGAGCTGAAACAAATCAAACTAGGTGAGTTAAACAAACCTCCCACACCTAGGATAGCTAGAAAAGGCTAAAACACCAAAACTACTGCAACATGAAATCACTGCATAAAGAGAAAGCACAATCTAAAGAGGGTTTGTATAAATTAATAGTAGATAAAAATAGATATGATATTATATTAAACAATATGGCTCAGAAAATGAGATCTAGTATCCTTTATACAAAAGCTAGAGAACCCGGGAAGGGTTTCTAGGAATACACCCTGAATACAAATGGTGATCTTCAGCAATAAGACTGAATAATCACTGAAAAATGAAGCACAAGAGTGTAGAAGGCTGTAATAATATAGATCTGATGTAGATCTGATCAAATGTCTTCCCCCATGGAAGGATCAACCCTCCAATCACAGGAAACTCCCAAAAAGAGCCACAAAAGACATTGCTGAAACTGCCCTCCAGAAATAATGCAATTCCCAGACTGGAATAATATTGTAGGCGATGGAAATATGTTGGCATGCTACCAAAGGTCTGAAATAAGCTTAGGAAACCTCCAAAATGATCTCCCAATAGAAGGAATCCTCCCTCCTATGCAAAATCAACTTAGAAAGTGGGTTTCTCAACCCTCCCACTGCAACACCCGCAACTCAACACAACCTCCTGCAGAAACTGCGCTGAAACTGAAGACTGAAGCTTGGCACCAATGTTGGATGTGTGGAATTATAGATCAGGTCTCTCCCAATAGCTACTCAAAGAGAAGAGATGGAATTCCTAAATAGGAAAACGTTAGTGCTAAACAACACCAACAATCTTAGCTAAACAACTGAAGAGAGAAAATTCTAAGTAGACACATCAAAATATAATTCATAAGCTAGCCTCAAATGGTAGCCATCCTCTTCCTTATAAACTAAGTGAGCCTTCTCACCTTGGGTCCCACTCATTAGGGTTTCCACCATCAACAAAACAATCTCCCTCCAAAACTGCATTGTACCTTCATTAGAGCCACTCCTCTAAACTGTGATGTTTGATTTGGTCAAGGTTGACCTCTTCAACCTACTTCAGCCCTTTTCACACCTAAGGGTCTTCAATCCAGCTCACATATAGTTGTCTAGGCTAAACCTCATTCATATTGAGCTATTTTTATTTAGGATCCACTCCCCTTATAATAAAGTTGTTGACTTGGTCAAACTTGACTTGGTCAAACTTGACTTTGTCACACATTTTAGACCCTGTTCACACATGTGGATGCTTGATCTAGTTATTACATGATCCCTTTTCACATTAAGTGGGATTTAATTCCTACTTAAGCAACTTTATGAGCCTCCTTGCCCATTTATTCATCTAAATATATTTTTAAAGAAAAATTAACATTCATATTAGCTGCATGCTAATTTAGGAATATTACAGTCTTCCCCTCTCTAATGTTGCTTGTCCTCAATGATCCAGGTGGATATCGGTGGCCACCCACCTATTCCATTGGGACCAGCACCATCAATTCTTGCAGATTTTCAGTATTCAAAGACAACTTCTCGTTTCATGTGTTCAAGTCCTCCTTTGGTTTTCAGCGAAGGATCCAGGGATATCAAGTGCGGGCTACCCACCTATTCCACTTGGCCCCCCACCATTGTCTCTTTCAGTTTTCGGCCAGATAACTTACTATTTCAGCGCTTTTTCGGGTCTCCGAATCTCCTCGAGTCAGTTTTGAGGCCCTAAACGACGCTTTTGGGTATGAAAGCTCCAGCCAATTTTCCGAGCAAAATTGTCCCGAAGCCGTAGTCCTCGGATCGATCTTTCTAACGAGCTATTGAGCGCGTCAAACGGAGATCGGGTGCCAAAGTTATGCCCCCGGGAAGTTGAACCACCAATTTACCTAAACGGGCGCCCACAGTTTTGGCGCCTCATCTCCTACGGTTAGGTTTTTGGACGTTTCAAATTCTACATTGTTTCTCAACAATAAATAGGCCCTCGAGCCTCATTGTAACACAGCTCAGAGGTCTGTAGCCACCACATCTCTTCTCAGAGATTCGCTACCAGCACCCTAGCTATTTTATTTCCATTATGTCTGTAAGCATCTTTCTGTTATTTGATATTAATGAAATGAAGTGTTATTTCCGCTGCATCTCTGTATTTATGGTTATGTGGTTATTCTGTTGCGTTCCTGCATAAAACTGATCAATGGGCTGAACAGAACAGCAGCACCTTCTTCCTTTTGTCTTCTTCATTTTTCACTGTCTACCTAGATTTGATACAAATCGTTTCCAATTTGTCTTCTGCAAAGTGTTGGTCTGGTGTGATAAAACTAAATGGCTCCTTACTGCGAAAGAATGGAAGGTCTATGTGGAAACCTTCTTGCTTATCAATGGCCTCCTAAAGATAGAAGTGATTACAATCATGGGGAATTCCATCATCAATTAAGGACTCCCAGCTCCATGTTATCATCCAAATGAAATGAACCACCTCCCAGCTTGGTAATTCATAAAAAATCTCCTCCCAAATGCTCATGAGAGGTATGTCCCAAATTTCTCCAAACAATCATATGGCCCATCTCATAAAGAAACAAGTGATCTACTATGGTATCCATATCTTTTCCCATGCTCCCCTTGAAACATGTAGTGCAAAAAGTGTGGGAAATTTCTTCCCCCAAGGACACATCCAACCAATGTGTCTCTCCTCCAACCATGCCCTTTACAAATATAAGAACATTTTCATCATAGGGAATCATAATTAGAGTCATGCTAGCTGCCATATGAAATAATGCAGCCAGCGCAAGTTTACTCCCAACTGCCATAGGACATGATATGAAAAGTGTATTTCCCAACACTTGTTTGCTGCCCCATCCTTCTTGCATGCTTGGAGAAGATGTATGATGGTTGGTGCTAATGAATCACACCATGTAGAGTACATCATCTCTCCAAGATCTTCCAAGGAATGACCAACATCACCATTTTTCATGGCCCAAAGTGGCTCTTGAAGCCTATAAGAAAAAGTGCCCCCACTTGGAGAAAATCCCTGTACATGAGCACTAAGAAAATACAAGCATATATCAGATACATTATGATGTTCAGAAATACAATTTTCACCATACACTTGATTTAAATTAGTGAGGTAGCTCATGGATGAGCTCCTTCTTGCACTCAATGAATAAGGAGGTGATAATGATAACTCTTCCCAAGAGCTATGTTCCTCCTCAACCAGCAAATGATCCATGCACTTCCTCATATGAGAGTGCATCTCCTCTTTGAAGTTCACCCACATGAATCCATCTAAGATAGTATGGTATGTTCTAATGAAGCCTGTGGGTTTAGAAAGAAAGATCTCATAGGCTGCATTAAGTAGTTTATACTTGAGCTTGGAATCTTTAGTTAAGTAGATCTGATCATGAACATAAATGATTCCATCAAATACCTTATACCTCCCATCCATCACTTTCCCTTCAATAACCTTACATGTGAAGAGGTCCTTGGAATATTCCATCAAGAGTTGGGACTCCCAATACAGATCTAGGCTCCCTAACAATGACAGTGTTGTAGAAATCTGAAATGTAGCCCCTGTCATAACATGGTTCTCCTCTTTGTCATAATTGATGCCAAAGTCACATGCTGGAGTACTATCAATTTTATTTTGCTACCTCTCTTGCAGTTGATCTTTCTCAAGACAAGATTGAAGCAAATGGAAGTCAACCTCTCCTTGAAAATTTTTTTCCTTCCAAAACTTCCTCAATTTGGCCTATGCATGCAAGAGTGTTGATATCCTCTTGTCATGTTCAAAAATATCTTTTGTGAGTGAAAATATCATTGGCTGCCCCATATATATGGATTTTCCATGTGACATCATGCCCATTCCATCATAGATTTCTGAATTCTCCTTTTTCGGCGCAAATAGCTGAGTGGGAGATAGCAATGTCCATTTCAGAAAATTGTTGATCCCTCCCTTGAATCCATGAAAGATTCTCTACGCTATGCTAGATTCTCCCAAGGCTCCTTCCTTAGACAAGTATGTAAATTCTGCCCATATTTGAGAGAACACTTTAGTCTTCCTCCAATCAGGAGGTCTTCCTGGTGGAATGCCTCCATGCAAAGAGACATCAAGGCATAGAGCAGGATGTTTATGTGTGTGGACAGATTTGTCCTTGCCTTCCTTGCATAGATCCTCTTGCCTTCTTTGGGTATCAACCTTCTGAAATAAATAGGGGTGTATTCTCCTCATCATGTGATGCTTTCCCTCCCATTTATCTTCTTCTATCTTCAAGATCTCACCATTTGATAATGATGGCACATGCTGCACATGGATGGTGCCATGATCTCCATATGTGAGATCCTTTGGAACTCCTTGTAAGAGTGCAATAGTTTCCCTTCTTGGAGCAAGTGCTCCATCTCCCTCTTCATGAGGTACTTGTAGAAATTATATACAATATGAATGTATATATCCGGACTCTCCTGATCTCACACTATTTTAGATTCATGAAAAATACAGAATCCTTCCACTATAATTCTTGCGGAAATTTAATCAACAATTGCAAAACACATGAAGCAATAAAACACACATAACACAGTTTTTTACCGGGAAAGCCTGAAGCTAAAAACCCCAACTATCATATTATGTATCATGGAGATCATATGAAAATCTCATACAAACATAAAAAGATTATCACAAGCTCTCAGTACAGTACAATCGTCATACACTAATCAAAGAACAATCTTGCAAATCCATGCACCAATCTTGTTCTCCGTTAGCCTACTCCACTACGCAATCTAAGCTGATTACAAAGACCAATTCGATGTAACTTACTCTCCTTGATCACAAGGATATCATTGGCAACTCCAATGTATATATAGATGCAATTCATGCATCACTAATAGTCACAACAAATAGTCTATCTTTCCCTTTCACCTATCTCTCCACTAGTCTCCACTGAAACTGTCCATGCACTGAAGTTAACTGATGTATTCTTTAGTTGATTAATGAGTTTATAATTAGTGAATTAATTAATAATTAATTCACACCACTCTCACTAATTGTATCAATCGGTTAAACTAGATACAAATAGCTCAACTATGTTTAGATTAGTTAAACTGAATACAACTCCACTAACTTCCTCAATCAACTCCACCAAACTCTGTCACATGAGTTCTAACTGAAGTATCCATGCAATAGCTCCACATAACCCTCAGGAATAGCGTAATTCCTTCTGTCAGCTCCTGTGCCACATCCGTGCACTTAACTGAAGTGCTCCAAGAGAATAAGATAATGTTTAGAGTCCAAATATTATTAAGAGCTAATAATATTCGACATATCTATTTTTAGACTGGAAATCTAAAAATAGATTCCGCCCAATATGTCTAAAAATAGAAATCCATCTATTTTTCCAACTTGACCAACCATCCATAAATAGCATCCCGCAACTTATAGAATATGATCCATATGTCTAAAAATAGACTTTGCGACAAAAAATCACCTGTGTGGTCCCCACCTAGTTTAGGTGATCACTTTCCAACTAGGATCAGGAATGATGTTTCAGGATGCCTCCTTCATTGTTTCTTGTTGCAATCTTCAACAGTACTTGATGTGCTCTTTTCATGACTGCGTTATCATCTCCATCCTTCTCTTCCTCCTCTTCAATAGTTGAAAATGCCTCATCATCAATAAGAGACCTTGGATCTTGGTCTTCTTTTGAAGGAGGAATCTCCATGTCTTCCTCTTGAGAAGAAAGCTCTTCATGCAATGGGGAATTTTCCCTTGGAAATATATCATACAAGTTTCCATCCCCTTTAATGGTTTTCAGAAATGGATCTGAATTTATGGACCCTTCCAACCCATGCAACATTTTTGTTTGATTTGGTTTGATAGATTCAATAGAAAGTATTTCATAATATTTTTCATTAAACCTTTCCACTATTCTTCTAATGAATTTTTCATAAGTAGATGTATTTGAATTCTTTAAGGAAAAATATTCAAACAACCACCAAGCATAAGCCTTACCCTCAAGATTCAGCGCTGCTACTTTGATGGCTTCCTTTTCTGAAACTTGATGTTGTTGCACGTAGGTGTCTAGCTCCTTCACCCGAGCCTTAGATGGACATTTAGGTGATCCATCAAAATTAGAAAGAAAGAATCTAACCAGACCATGTTTCTTGCTCCTTGTGCTTCTTTCTTCTTTGATCTTGCAAAACCCTTATAAGTTAAAGTGATCTTTGAACTCCTTAGATTGAGCTTCATGATCTTGCAAATAATCACCAAGGGTCTCCTTCTTGGGCACATCTCCTTTCCTCTTCTTTTTCTTCATGAAAAAGTGGCTGATAGAGCGTTGTAAATCTAATGGTGTGGTTGAATGATCACACTCATAAGATGAGGAATTAGAGATTTCCTCATGTATAGATCTTTCAGATCTTGTTGAGGGACTTTCATGTCTTTCCCTCCTTATTTCTTTGATGTCTTTGCTTCTACCCTGCAGATTTTGAAAGAGAATTTTTTAGAACCTCTTTCCTCTAGACAAGAGGGGTTTGCTTTGATCTCTCTTGCAGATCTTCTCCTTCCCATGAAAAGACTCAATAATGGATGAAGAACACAGGTTGAGCCAAGATTAGAGCTCTGATACCACTGTAATATCCCCAAATAGGGACTTCTCAACAAGCATGCACTGAAAAACTCATTTTTCAGAAATGGGTGCTATAAATAACAAAATAAACTCTTGGTTCCCATAGATATGAAAAAAATAAAACCTAAATCCAAGAATAGAGCTGAAACAAATCAAACTAGGTGGGTTAAACAGACCTCCCACACCTAGGGTAGCTAGAAAAGGCTAAAACCAAAAAACTACTGCAACATGAAATCACTGCATAAAGAGACAGCACAGTCTAAAGAGGGTTTGTACACATGAATAGCAGAGACAAATAGATATGAAATTATATTAAACAATATGGCTCAGAAAATGAGATCTAGTCTCCTTTATACAAAAGCTAGAGAACCCGGGAAGGGTTTCTAGGAATACACCCTGAATACAAATGGTGATCTTCAGCAATAAGACTGAATAATCACTGCAAACTGAAGCATAGGAGTATAGAAGACTGTAAGAATATAGATCTGATGTAGATCTGATCAAAGGTCTTCCCCCATTGATGTAGGAGCATCAAAGCTAAATTTTCATTATTCAATTGTGTAATTAAGGGGGTGAGATATTTTAATAATTTTATTAATTAATTTTCTCATTTTTAATAAATTAGGAGAGAAATTATAAATGAGAGGATTATTGTAAATATTCCTTAAATAATTAAGGATATGAGTGGATTTGAATTAGGTAGATAATCTAGGGATTAGGAATTCCATAAACGGGACTTAGTTGAGACCAAAAAAAGATAAATCTAAATTAGATTTTAAGTTGAGATTTGTGTGGAGGAATTTATGGAGTGAACTAAATTCATTATTTATGTATAAATATGAGGGTTTTGTGAGGATGAAAAATAGTTGAGAGAGGTGAGGAGAGTGAGGAATAGAGAGAGAGTTAGAGAAATGTTTTAAAGGGCCGAGAGCCAAGAGGCCGCCCATTGTAATATTTGGCCGAAGAGTTTTTATGTTTTAAATTGGTATTTTTAATATGTGGCTCTCTTTCCCTTTATGTATATATTGCACAACATCAGTTGTTTTTTTTAATGAAGAATTAGATGAGATTTTTAATCAAGAAGGAAGCACTCATGCTTTTTATATGCTAGGATCTGTTTAACCCAAAACCATGGCATCATTTGGTATCAGAGCCGAAGATCCATGCCTGGTGAGGTGCGATCGGAGGTCTTGGAGGTAATAACATGCGTGTGATATTTATGTTTAAAAATTGTTTCTCTAGAAATTTACTGCCTATGTGGTAAATGCATCGGCATTGAAGAAGTTGGTAGATTTTGATATTTGGGTAAAATCATTGTTGAATTCTGCAATTACGTGGACCTAAGGAGAAATATTGTGTGGACTGAGTGCAAAGGTAGGAATGTGAATGCAACGCTGTAGTCGACCAACGTCGATTGGAAATCTACTATTGTAGATTAAAATGGTCATGGATGGTGAATGCAGAAGGTTGAAGGCAAATACTTTAGAGATCACACAAAAATTATTGAATTCCTTCTTGGCATCAACACCACGACATTGACGCAAGTATATGGTTTCGTTTGCAAGTCATTGTAACCTGATGCCACAGCATAAATGTGACAGAGTTCTGTTGAGGTCGAATTGGAAAACAACCAGCACATAAATTCGCGCGAATTCAGAGTAGAGAAGCTATGATGTTGGATGTAGGCATAAAGGAAGATGAGAGCAGATGATAGTAAACCACCCCTGCAAAAGATAAGTTAGCAATTCGGCAAGTGAAAATTCCATTATGCCTTCAAGGCTGTGTTGATAGTGCTTTCAATTGTGATTGGAGCAACGCGGAAGTATCCAATGTAGAAATTGCTCATTCATATGGTAACGTTCCCTTGAATTTGTATTTACATTGCCAAGATTTTGGGGTTATGGGAATATAACAGAAATCACAAACCATAGGTTGCATTAGTGCGTAAATTGCAGAATGGTACCCATTTCTTTGTGGATCGCGGTCTGAATGAGGAAGAATTGAGCTTCGATGGAAAATGTGGGCCAAGTCTCTAATATGGAGGGGACAAGAGCATTGGAAGTAGAGATCTCCTGAGCACAGAGATCGGTGTGAGTGCAGAAATCAGACTGAGAGATCAATGGTTGCCATGCCTGCAACTTAAATTCTTCACTGTGTAATTCACCATAAATGACAGTTGAACAGGTTGGAAATTTAAACGATGATAAAAACTGGAGGACGTTGGAGATAGATCGGACTGAAGGTTGTGTGTTCGATGTTTTTTTCTCTACATCAACGAGCACACCTTTCTGCCGAGACTGCATGAAAAGTTGGACACTGTCACCGTGGAAATATAGAGAAGTCCTATAATGCAAAATGCATGCTGAAGGTTGCACACCAAGTCGACGTGCAGGCCTAACTATGAAGATGCACTAATTCTCTGACGCTAGCACTGTGGAAGTGTGGTGTGGCATTGCAAGAGGCACACAAGCAGAGCCGTGGAGCAAACAGGTGTATATAACACTGCACGCAGTGGATGAGAGCTCAGCAGACATGAGCGTAGGTTGTGATACCACTGCACACATAGTGTGTACCATTCTTGAGCGGAGGCTATGATACCTGGCTGCTCACAGACCCAAGGGTAAACATCCACGATAACAGTCACATTATGCAGCAGAAGTGTGGTGTGGAAATCTTGAAGCAGCGTGACATATGGCCATGGAAACACAAGTCTGTGATCCATAGCACTCATAGCAAAACTGTACCATACGAGTGAAATTGCATTTTGGTCACAAATGCTGAAAGACCGATGGTATTGGTTGTAGAATTGTTATTTATGTGTTTTGTGTGGATTATACTCTGCGTATTTGGTTTTTGAGAAGGTGATTGTCACCACCAAATACAACGACAATGATTAATATATTGGCAATCTCAAGCGATGGATCATTTACTGTCTCTTGGAAGGTAATTTTCTTTGTTTTTCTATGCAAAAGCGGAGTGTTTGTTCAGATCTACCAATTTTGAGAAATATGTTGTTTTGATAAAAACGAGTTGGAGAGGATATAGTTGATGCAGCGTGAGGTGAAAGTCAAAATTGACGGTGGAGATTGCAAGAAGAGCCTCGAGATATGTGTGGCCTATTGATTGTGAAATCATTTGATTGAAGGATTGGTAAGTTATAAAGTGTTATGTTGACTTTATAACATAAAATTTGGGTTAAATGAAATCCAGTAAGGGATTGTGATGTGATATGGGCTAGAAATAAAGCTGAGATATGAGTTTAACCTAAACTATGGTGAATGTTTGGGTTTTAACTTTTGAATTCTGAGTTTATAGATATAATTCCGAGGTATGCCAAAGGTTTATGGTAAGGTTTATTAAAAAAAAAAAAAACTTTCACTTGGCTCAAGTAACAAAAGGGTATTAAACCTTGATATGAAGGAAAACATGCATGTTTTAATGAGGAGGTTTATTATGCATAGTGTGATGATTTATTATGCATAGTATGGGTCTTCGAAATTTTAGTTGCATCATTTTGGATCAAAGCTTGTAGTTAGAAATGGGAGAATTATTGTGATTTTTGTTTATGGTTGAAAACACACAAAAAACACAATTGCTTGATGTGTAAAATCTTTGTTTTTACCATAATGTGGCGGCATCTAAGAGGTTATATTCAGGATGGACACAATGTACGGGTTGTACATCGAAGAGGTTGAAATATGAATAGCTTGTTCTCTGTACATAGGTGAAGAGATGTAAATTGATGTTGTATGGTGCATAAAAGTGCAGGGAAATGTTTGCATTAAGATGACGAGCTTATGGGCATGCGAGTATTTACAGTGACAAAGATGGCACAGAAGAGTGGAAATCAGAGAATTAAGACTACAGAGAGAAAGGTTTATTAAATAACCTTAAAAGGAGCATGAGGTATGATAATTCAGGAAGGTATTTTTGAACATTGAAGATTGAATGGTTTATTTATTTTCACCTTAAAATAAATCTTGAAAAACGTGAATTTCATTTCAATTAAAGACTTCAGTATCATGTGAAATGATAATGGGAAACTCATGATCTTTTTCATAAGAATGAAGTATGAAAGAGAGTGAAGATTTTACATCCTAAAAGGTATTAGGGGTGTATGTTCGTTGGAGGATTGTATAACTTGAAATATCCATTGTCATAATTATTGGGTTGAACCTTGAAGTCAAAACATATGTTAGAGTCAAATGAAAGTTTGGATAGTTTGAGTTAAGTTTGAGTATTTTCATCCAAGATGAAGAATTGGTGTAAGTTTGAAGTCAAAAAGTCATAAGATAAGTCAAAAGTCTGAATGTAATTGGGTGCATGATCAGCGGAGCCTGACACCCAAAGAATTGGTCATTGTAACACATGAGTTACTAAAGTGTTGTTTGTAGCAAAGTGAAGAAAGAGGGTTGCCAGAGATTGGTTCCAAGATAGAGAACCAAAAGAAGCCAAGCGCAGGAGGAGAACTTGAATTTTGATGAATGGAAAGTGTGAAGGATTGCTGAGAAGTGGATTAAATGAAATCCACACGTGAACAGATGAAGTTAAAAAAGAAGAGGAAGATTACTATTGATATTCATTTCCGAAGATCTGATGAAGACCACAGCAGAAGGAAGAAGAAGGAGAATGTGAAGGTAAGTGGCATATATGAGCAGTTGACAGATGAAGATTACGAGTGGGAGAAGGCTGAGATAAAAATTCACCTTGAATTTTTAATAGAATTGTTGCAGGAAAATGTGAAAGAGTAGACACATGGTTGCACCATGAGAAAGAAGGTAAAGTGGCAGAGGCTACACACAAAGAGGGAAAAGCACGTAACATACAGTTGGCATAAGAGCTAAGGAAGCTCGAACAGATGTTGAGTTGTGAACAACTCAAAGAGGTTGAGTTAAAAATGGAGGTTTCCATTTGTGGCCTAGAACAAGGTGAAAGTATGGGTGAAGAGATCAATGAGGAAGATCTCATGAACTATTGGGATAGTTCAGAAGCATCTGAAGATGTGTTGGTGAGAGAAGCAGATGAAGCTATGAAGCCTTGCAAATTTTCTCACAGTTTATGTATGTTTGCAGGATATGTGAAAGATGGTGAACAGTCTGGTGAAACTGTCACAGAGGAGTATGAAACTCTTGAGGTGGAGTCTGATGAAGAATTCCTTTCAGAGGAGAAAGATATTGATTTGTTACAACAGGAAGAAATCATAAATAAATTCTTGTTTGGGGTAAGACAGAAAGTTGAAGCAGTTATGGAGAAAAAGCAAAATGGAAATGCAAAATAGATATTCCAAGGAGGTAAACAAATGTATTTGTTTAGTGAATTTGCTGAAAAAAGTTTAATATGTAATGATGTTTAAGGACAACTCAGGAAGATTTCTAGAGGAAGTATGAAGCTGGGAAGGAAAGTTGTGATGAAGTGCTGAAAATATTTCACATGGAAATCAAATTCTTAGAATGATGGCTTAAGGAACCTGATGGGGAAGTAAAACTTGCAGAACCTGATCCAGAATAAATTACAGTTACTATGCATGATAGAGATGAAATGTTTATAGAGTTGAATGAATGTTATAACTCTTTAGATAATGATATAAGTGTACGTACAGAAAACAACATTAATAGATATGATGTCGAAGTCAGAGAAGTTGAGCGGAAATTATTTGGAGTTGGGATGAAAGATCAGGAGCAGCAAGGGAGTTGTTTCCATAGAGACATAAAGAAGACATAAATATTGATCCAGCAGGATGAAGATGGAAGCAGCCAACAGTTCGAAACAGAATCTATTGAAGTCCAAAAAGTTGATGATGGGAGATTGATGCCTGAAGCATCAAAAGAGGCCGAAATGTCTTATCTTTTTAAAACTAACAGTTTGTTGGTGAATGCAGGTACAAAACCGCATGAGAGAGTTGTTGCTATAAAATAAATCAAAGACTACAGTTGTAATCAAGAAGGAGTTATTGATTATTTTCCACTGCAAAAAGTTGAGTATTCAACTCATTTGGAGACGAAAGAGTTCAACAAAGAGGAATTACTCCAAGGAATTGGCAGAAGAAAGTGTTGGAGAAGCCGATGGAATATGATCGACGGAGTGAATGATGAGTTACCAGATCGAGTTGGTGCTTCGAAGGACCAGCGGCAAAACAAAGTTTGGAGTCCTAGAGGGAGCAAGTCATTAGGACTTGTGGCTGTCGCATTGTTACAGAAAAGCGATGGACCGCATAGACAGGAGTCTATGGAAACTTCTCTACATGGGGAGTCTGATGTAGGAGCATCAAAGCTAAATTTTCATTATTCAATTGTGTAATTAAGGGGGTGAGATATTTTAATTATTTTATTAATTAATTTTCTCATTTTTAATAAATTAGGAGAGAAATTATAAATGTGAGGATTATTGTCAATATTCCTTAAATAATTAAGGATATGAGTGGATTTGAATTAGGTATATAACCTAGGGATTAGGAATTCCATAAACGAGACTTAGTTGAGACCAAAAAAGTATAAATCTAAATAAGATTTTAAGTTGAGATTTGTGTGGAGGAATTTATGGATTGAAATAAATTCATTATTTATGTATAAATACGAGGGTTTTGTGAGGATGAAAAAAACTGAGAGAGGTGAGGAGAGTGAGGAATAGAGAGAGAGTTGGAGAAATGTTTTGAAGGGCTGAGACCCAAGAGTCCACCCATTGTAATATTTGGCCGAAGAGTTTTTATGTTTTAAATCAATATTTTTATTATGTGGCTCTCTTTCCCTTTATGTATATATTTCACAGCATCAATTGTTTTGTTTAATGAAGAATTAGATGATATTTTTAATCAAGAAGGAAGCACTTGTGTTTTTTATATGCTAGGATCTGTTTAACCCTAAACCCTGGCATCACCCATGGAAGGATCAAACCTCCAATCATAGGAAACTCCCAGAAAGAGCCACAAAAGACACTTCTAAAACTGCCCTCTAGAAATAACGCAATTCCCAGACTGGAATAACGCTGTAGGTGATGGAAATACGTTGGCCTACAACCAAAGGTCTGAAATAAGCTCAGGAACCCTCTAAACTAATCTCCCAATAGAAGGAATCCTCCCTCCTATGAAAAATCAACTCAGAAAGTGGGTTTCTCAACCCTCCCACTGAGAAACCCTCCCTAATTAGGGAGGGTTTCTCAACCCTCCCTAATTATCTCACTTACAATACCATGGGTAAATTCCATGTGAGGATGAATACCATGGGTGGATACATAACATGGGTGAATGAATATCATGGATAGATGTCACTTACAATAACATGGGCAGATAAATACCATGGGTGCATGAATACCATGGGTGTAGGCCACTTTTCATTCGGATCATTCCTCCCTCCTTAACAAGAAATGGTCTCCATTGGGTGAATATCCCTCATGAGAACCCCTTGTTGAAAATGAATATCCACTGAAGAGAATGGTTTTGTGTGGTTAACCCATAACCGTGATGAACGAAGATCCGAGGATAGAGATACCCTGTAATGCTTGTGACCAACTGTGATACTAACAATGTGCGGTTTAGAAAATGGAATTCAATGAAGTGTGGGTATGTGGATGACCCAGAACCATGACAAACAAAGATCAGAGGATAGAGATACCCTATAATTCTTGTGACCAACTATAATACTAACAGTGTGCGGCCTAGCAAATGGACTTTGATGAGAATGATTTTATGTGGTTGACCCATAGCTGTGATGTTTATTATTGATGAATTAGAAGGTGCCTGCATAGATTGGGGTGGGTGGGCACATCTCCAAATAACCCAAGCCAAATGATGCTATTTTGAAACTGATGAATGTGAATCAGGTGCCTACTAAAGCGGGGTGGGAGGGAACGTCTCCAAAGGGAACCCGCTCGGAATACTGCTCCAGGTTTAAAATAGGCATAACTCAGTCAATATAACTCAGAATATTTATTATAACTTGTTTTTGGAAATATAATGATCATTCTGTATCTTCTCGTGTGTTTGAAATCACTATCTGGAGACTCTAGACTCTCATATTTGCGTTGGAACTATCCCGCCATCACAAAATTTCTGAAAAATAGCTGATTTTAAATCAACAATAATTCCCTTGTCTGGACTTTGATTTGACCGATGTTTTTTTTGAAATCGGGTGATTTTTTAAGGGGAGCTCAGATATATAACCATTTCTCTGAAATTTCGCATGAAAATGGCAAAAAATGACAAGAGATCCACGGTCCACGAATTGTTGTCAGAAAAATGTCTGCAACATTGCTGATTTTGAATCAGCGATATCTCCCTCATTCAAACTCCAATTTGGATGATTTTTTTTTTAAATTTGGGTATTTTTTCACAAGGAGTCCATATCTAGTCTTTTTTTTTGTAAAATTTTCATCAAAATTTTCAGATCTGATCTACAAACTCACCGCCCAAAAAAATTCATGGAGTTTGCTGAAGATTATTGCAAAAGAGTGAAATTGAAATATGTTTCAAACCCTCATTCCCATGGAGGCATAACCTGAATATGATACCACTGACTCAGATATTGGAGGGAGGCCCCCAAGATCTAAAAAATTGAAATGGATCTAACAATATCTGCAAAATTTCAATGCCGAAAAAAAGAGAGAAGAACACACAGTAAATAAAAGCACAAAGCAAATTTTTATTAAAACAGAGAATAACTATAGAAGCTACATTATGGTGGGAAATATGTCCTTTTAAAAATTGAGACTTGTTATTTATAGTTTTTTTTGAGTTACAATACCATGGGTAGATACCATAGGTGGATACCATGTGTCAATACCATGGGTAGATAACACTAACAATACCATGGGTAAATTCCATGTGTGGATGAATACCATGGGTGGATACACACCATGGGTGAATGAATATCATGGATATATGTCACTTACAATACCATGGGAAGATAAATACCATGGGTGCATGAATACCATGGGTGTAGGCCACTTTTCATTCGGATCACCAATTGTGAGATTGTTTCAAATTCTCAGATGGTAAGGATTTCCTTGCAGGGGTTTACTCTAGAGTGGAAGTCATTCATCAAGGGGATCGTTGTCGAGATAGAATAGGTTGTGGAATAAATTCATTCAAGAATAGTTGTGAGATGAGGATATTCATTCGAACAAGAAGGCTTCATATGATGATGTGGCACTTGTAGCGAGAATGAAGGGAAATAAAAAGAAGGACTTGAGTAAAATAAAAAAATTCAACAATGGCGAGATGGGTCATTTTTCGATGGAGTGTCTGATGAAGAAGAAGCGAGATGATGAGGAGGGGAAGCAATTTGAAGGTGTCGCCTCTTTTACCGACATTTATGGCCTCTCTAAGATATTGGATAGTGAGGACTTTGCATTGAACTCTCATTTCTCACAGGGTACCATCTGTTATCCAAGATAACCATTAGGTTTGTTTTGAGTCATGATTCAATTAGGTTAAGTTAGTTAGGGTTGAATAGAATCTTTTAAATTTGTAATTTAAAAAAAAAATGCATATATGTGGGGGGTCTTGAAGGTCATCATTAATGTAAGAGGTGTTATTATGCATGAGTTAATATAGTCATTAGAGTGAATTTGACACTTCTAGAAACTTCCGCAATAAATTTAGTGTAAACATATCAGGGTTTCCTACGAAAGTTCCTAGACACTATTTTTATTCTAGCGTTATGTATTTTTGATATTTTTGAGCAGTCAATGCAGTCACAAGAGTTGGCTGAATCATCTAATAAGATCATGAATATCATTGTGCCACTTGTTTAAGGGGGCAGCTCAACAATCAACTCCACATGGATGACATGGCTAATAGCTCATCATGATGCTAGCTCATTAATTTGAAAACTCACCATCTCAACCAAGGTTTAATAAGTCTTAACTCTATTGTATCAATTGGCCAACACCTCATCATGTCAGTTTGGTTTGATACAAATGGTACAAGTGGAATTGAAGAAAAAGGGTCTTAAAATGATTGTGCAAGATGATGATGTTACCCCATGAAACATGGTAAGGAAACACATTTTTTATCAGATTTTGTCTTAGTCTCTCATAATCAGACATATATATGCTTTAGAATTGTTTTTGAGGTAAAAAAAAAGAAGGAGAAAAATGTCAGTGAACTAGATACTTTCGTAGCGCATCGACGCTTAAAGTGGAGTTTTTGCTATGAAAGTGTTGTAGGTTTCTTTGAGGATAAAATTATGAAAAAAATCTTAGAAAAAGGGTGAATTAGAGCATGTGTTTACCTCATTAGCCTCAAGGAAGACCCTCCAATAGTCAGAAAGGTCAAATATTATTCAAAAGGTGGATTTTGGAGTTTTCTACGAAAGTTCTTGTACATGATTGTTTTAGAAGTCAACTTCCAGCTCACTTTCAGACCGAATGGAAAGGAATTTTGGAAACCTAAAGGAGGTTTTTCTTCATGATCAGACCATATACAAAAACATATCTAAGTGTGTTCACATATATCAAGGTTTTGAAAATAATAAATCATCTTTAAGGCCTATTTTTTATAATTTTTACTAACCAGATTTGTGTAAAAAATTTAAAATTCGACTTGGTGGAGGTCCATCTTAGCATCCACGTGGCATGATGACACGTCAACAATAAAGTAAACTCAAAAAATTAGTTGGTTGCATTTGATAATGGTTATTAAAATAATTTGTTGAGCTATTTAATGAAAGAAGAGTCATTTTTGTATTCAAACTCTACCAAACAGAAATATCCCTAGAAATTCTCCAAGTGATGTAATTCAATTAGAAATAGGTCTCTTAGGTAGGAATTCGAGGTTGGACTAGGTGGCAAGCCATTGTATGGGACCTCACTCTATAACTGAGGGAGTTTTTGAGTTTGAAAGGGTTGATGATTGTTATGAAGAAGATACTATGTAAATTTTCTCTATCAAACTAATACACAGTTCCAGCAATTGTCTTTCAGACCTGAGATTTATTTTGAGCTTATGTGTTTGTGTTTTTCCATTTCTCATATTATCATTAGCTCCATAGCATCATTATTGCTTTTAATTCATAGTATTATGCTCCAATTTCCTTCATGTATTATGTTTTTGCTATAATTTTTAAGCTTAATTGCCTCAGCTTCCATGAACTATATTTTCTTGTTATTGAAGTCCCATAACTGACTCCATGCCCAATGGTAGCCTTAATACACACTTCCACTTGGAAAATCACTTAAAACACAAATAGTATAGAGCTATCCATCTTCAAATATGGGTTTTGTCTTTAATTTTTTATCCTTTCTTTAAGAGAGCCCTCTCTGATTGGAAGGAGTAACTTCCAGTCCAAGAGGTTTTAAATAGTTGCATTAGGTTGAAAATTGAGCAGCCCAATTGGTCCCATCTTAGTGATAAAATATTGGTGCGTTTTCTAGGAGTTTGAAAGTTGTATTATCTTGGGTGTTTCTTTTTAAAGTATTTGAAATCTTGAGGGTAGCAGGAGATAAGATATTTCAAGGTTGTACTTCTACCTTGGCGAATCCATCCTTGAATAATTCAAAAATTCATAGCTTCATGTTGACTCCACTGCTTGAAGATCAATAGCTTGAATAAAATCCAAGATGAGTTCTACTGCAAGAATAAATCCTAGGTATTCTCCTATGGATTGATCTCACATCTATGGTCTTCCAAATCCTATGCCTTGTGTTGATTGGTAAACCCATCTTCCCATGTTCAAAGATGAAAATAAAGATGATGTTGGTATGAATTTGGTTAAATTACATATATATGTATGTATACTAAGGGTTGAGTTCCTGAGAATTGTCTCATGAAGATGTTTATGGCTACCCTAGAAGACAAAGCTAGAGTATGGTATGAAGGGTTGAAATTAGGAAGCTTGTGTTCACTTAAAGATTTCCATAGAATATTTTTTGAACATTATGGGAAGTCTCATCCTTCCTCACCACTGTTTCAAGACTGTTGTAATATTTGGAAAGGTTTCATTCAATATATTAAAATTATTTATGGTGATGTAGAATGTATGGATGATGTGGAGATATTAGAGGCACTTTATGAATTTTCTTCACAAGCTAGTTGTCATGATAATCAAGAAATTTTCCAACAAGCAGATGTCTCTTCTTTAGTTGAAGATGAAATGGATCAACAATTTGACAGTCAAGTCATATTACATTAGATTTATGAGGATTTGCATCCTTGTCAATCTATATGAAGTCAAAGTTATGAGCCAAATAATTCAAATTGTTTTTCAACCCATTCATTTTCTGAGGTTTTATGTCAAGAAGGAACTCCTCAAGATAAGGTTGTTGAAAATACATGTATGAAAATTCTAAACAGTGAGGTAACATGTGATGAAATTTCACTTTTAGGTAAACCTGAGCTACATGAAGAGCTGAATATACAGGTTTTACCTATTTTATTTGGAGATCATCAAAATGGCATGGAGGATATACATAAAGCAATTTGTATAGGAGTTGTTAGTGTTCAGAATCAAGATGATAATCCTCAAGAAAAACTACCAAATATTATATCTAATTTGTTTGATAAGCAAAAGATTAGTTTTGATACACACAATATGGGTGTCATGTTTGAAGATGTTCAATTACGCATGGATGGTTTTGTTGATTTACATGAAAGGGAAGACAAATATATTTTTGCGTTTTTATTTGATGATGTTCTTGGAATTGAATACATAGGACAAAAGAAGCCATCAATTATGAATGGATTCAACTCTCATGATTTTACTCATCAAGAAAATTTTATTTTTCATGGTTTCCAAGATTTGATGGTAGGTCTGTTGCAGTCATCAGTCAGGACAATTTTTATGTTTCTTATGGAGCAGGGATTCAATTTTCATTCTGAGTTGTGAATATATGATTCACTTCTGATGTTGTTCAAGCACAATCAAGAATCCCAAGTGTTGGATTAGCTCTTTGACTGGCTATACTTGAAATTTCATATTGCTTGAATTGAAAGTTTGGCTTTCAATTGTTAGAGTCGGGTTATTGGTACATAAATAAGCTTGCTGGGAAAGCATCTCTTTCAGCATTTAGTTTGAATATTGTAGTTGTAAGTTTTGGTTTGAACATAGTTACTGATCAAACGGGAACTATTACCTCAAAACGGGAACTCTAGCCCAAAAAGGCTCAAAAAACATGAAAAAACGCCTTAAAAAGAAAAAGTATGTATTCCAGAATGCATTTGGTTTTTTCTCAAGGTAAAATTACAACATTTTATAAAATTATGCTAAAAACGAAATTGTTTCTTGAAAAAAGGACTGAAAAAAACACCCTCGAAACAAAACGAGTTGATGCTGGAATAACAGAAAAAACATCGTGTCACACTTTTGACACATTGTAAAAATGGAATTAAAGACAACATATTAGGACATTGAAAAATCGTAAAATTCTAAAAATTTTGATACATGATGTTAAAGATAAAAAAAATCATGTCTGAAGGCGTTGTCATTTCGAAAAAATTTCATCCATGTTTTTAAAGATAAAATATCTGGACTCTAAACAACTCTAAAATTGTAATTTTTTTCAAGCATAACATTAAAGATAAAATTTCGTAGCGCATAAAAACCTTAATGACAAGTTGTAAATATAAAATTTTTAAATCTTAAGTTTTCAACATACTTGAACCATGAAATTATGGAGAAATTATATGACTTAAACAATTTTTAAAAATAAACAAGTAAATTAAATATATATTATTCCAAGAGTAATTTTAATTTTAAAGGATAAAAATATATCTCTTTTCAAATCTTAGCCTAAGACAAATTTAAATCTAATTGCAACCAAAACCTAAAAATCAACCATAAAAACAAAGTGTCCCCTTTCAATGAGGCATATAATTTTTTAAAATTTTAAAAGTATCTTATACCAAATGGTAACAATACATAATATCATGGCAATATCACTGCATAATCTAAAAATTCAACATTAATTTCTATTTTCTTTTTACTTTTAATCAAAATATCAACATTGGTATATTGAATATAACATTAAAAAAATTGTAATTCATTGTTGCGTTGTGGATATTCTAAAGAGATGAATTATTCATAATTAAAACATATAATCCAACAAACATAGAAATTCCTCATAACTTCATTAAAAATAATATGGAAGTCAAAATATTTATTTCAAGTTACCATGCAAACATCAATTACATAAAAGTGTCTTAGACAGTTATTCAAAATCAACCATAGGTTCTGGCACACCATCAGAATCTACATCTTCAGATGAATGACTAGATGCAGATGAAGATGATCAATATTCTTCTCTTTCATCAACTAGTGCTCCATCTGAATCAGCATGCATGCACACCATTTCAGATTTCAAATGTCTTGTAGATCTACGACTACGTTCTATAGAGTCCCATCTCAACAGTAACTATTCTGGTAGCAATTTATTCAAAATATTTATGGTCTTCAACCAAAGAGTTCCTCTCTTTGTCAAATTGAAATCATACACAAGTATGTCAACATCCTCCAATTTTAAGACATCTTTTCGACGACGATTTATATTTGTGCCCTTTCTTTTTCTCTTTCTGCCAATTCTTTTTTCAACTACCATCTCTGGCTTGTACACACCATTGAAAGGGTGGGTACTTGTGGCATACCAATGTACATCAACAATTGTAATATCTTCATTTTCATTAATTACCTTTATAACCTTGGTAATCCAGAATGGATAGCCAAGTGGATTTTCATTTGCTAACACTACTATCATGCAACCCTCCTTAACATCTTGCATAGAACCCCTGTAAAGGTCTTCCATGGCTTCATGTTGTGCTCGTGATCTTCTAGAACCAATATAGATTTCTCTTTCCTCTACCTATGGAGAATTAATAATAGCTTGAGACTGTTGTTGTTCAACAATATGTGTTTCCTCATGTTCATCTAGCATATTTTGTGTCCAAAAAAATGGAGTCTTCAAAAGCGTATCCTCATTTATTGATCTTGAAATCATATCACTTTGATTATTTAATCAACAACATCGAAGTACTCATATGTATCTCTAATACATCTTTTAATTTCCTCCAAAAATTCAGAATAATTTTTGTCTCTCTTATGCGTTCGTGCATTATGGAGTTCAACAACTGACTGTAATAACAATATCTTTGATGAAAATATTGGATGCTATGGAATGAACTCAAAAATGCTAAACCTGATGATGGCCCCCATTCTACAACAGTCGAATACTTCTTGCCCCATATAAGTGTTATCTCATCAATTTTTTTGATACGAAATTGATGCTGGAAGCTAATGTCATTAAGTTGTTCAATGCATTTCTCCTCACCATGCGATCCCAAAATAAACCTTTGCATGTCAATAATTTCTTCCAACACATGAAAAATAGGCTATGGAATGTAGAATTTCTTAATACATTCAATTAATGATGGCAGGCTCCCAACACCTTTCCTCCTCAATGTTACTGAAAAACGACTGAACATTTGATCAATATGATCATGAGTATGCCCAAAAAGAAGGAAACCAACCTTTATCTTTTTATAAATTCCCAATTCAACGAGCATGTTTAGATACCCAAAAAGAACTTGATTTTTGTTTTCACGGCTTGTGTTGTCTAATTGTACATACAGAACTTCAGGAAGAATACTAGACCAATGAGTAACCACATCATGGATTATAGTTATGGTCATATTTGCATCATTATGAATATTTGGAGATGTGAAGAAAACCCTTGGAAACATCTTCTCATTAAAGACCATACAACCAACCAAGTGAAACTGAATGAAGTTTTCCTCCTGTAATTTTTTTGGCATGCAGACAAAATGTGGCAGAAGTGTTTTCTTTTGGTCCATACCATCAATTATCAAACCCAGATATTTATTTGGATTATCATAACACTTCTTTGGATGTTTATACAGCTTTTTTCTTTCACTTGTTTGCTGATTGTGATGCTCTTGAAGTTCTTTGACAACAGAATCTGTACATAAAATAAAAGAAACATATGAATAAATATATTTTCATAGTTGATAAATATCCAATTTTAAAAAAATAATGGTTTGAATGCATACCTATTTCTACCCCTTGACATTTATCTCTTTTTGCTTTAAGAGAAGCACATGTGCTGCAAACTCCCATCCTTGTCTTCTTAGTAATACGAACATTGTTGAATTTGTTTTTCCACACCCTTGTAAAATATGAATATGTAATAAAATTACCAACTCCTTCAACAACTTCTACATAACCTTTGTATAAGTTGAATGTTTCTCATCTCGAGAAATTATCTGGAACATGTATTGTGTCTTTAAGTGGCATACACTCTCCATGCTTTGAAAATAATTCTTTCATCCATGACATAACAATATTTTCTAATGACCCAACCTCCTATTTATAACATACTTTTGAATAATATGTGGGATCCTTTTCTATTTTTTCTTGGATTCTTGACAAACGAAAATTACCAATTGAATGCAACATTTTGAAAGTCTTTCTGCAAAGCAATACATTCCCAATATGATAATCATAACCTACTAGTGTAGATCGCATGCAACCCATTAAATATGAATTTTGCATTCTTTTATTCATTGAAAAATATCTTTTCCTTTTCTCCAAAGAAAAGTTGAAATGCATATGTTTCAAGCAATCCCTTCTACAACATTCACTTGAAATCAAATGAATGACATAACTTCTTTTTGTGAGATATGTTGTCCCCACCCTTGTATAACTGGAATGTTTTGGATTGATATGAAAAGGTCTACTACTACTCCTAGTTACAATAATATCTTGCAACGACTTCATCATTCCATTATCCTTTGTAGAAGAAATTCCATCACCATTAGGAGGAATATTATCCCCACTATCATCATTCTCAACATGGTTAAGAAATTCATCAACATCATTGCATGGAAAATATTCATTACCATCCTCACTTGAAGAAAACACTTCACAAGAATCATCTACGCTTTTGTAACCCTGACTTAGATGAAATTCTTCACCATATTGATCCATGCTTTCAAATTATTCCCTAGGAGGATTCAATTCTTCATCACCGTGAGTGTCTTTGAAACGGTCACTTAGAGAAAATTCATTATTCAGATCTGTATCTCTAAAATTATCATTTTCAAGAAACTATTCATCCTCCCCTTCCTTAGTGGTGCTCTCATAATCTTTGGGATTAGGCCTAAGTGGAAGCTTTGAATCTGTATTCACTATAATTTCTTCATCCCGCCCCTCCCTTTCCTCGTTGGTGCTCTCATAATCCTTAGGATTAGGAATAATTGGATGCCTTGAATCTATATTTATTGGAAATTATTCATCCCCCCTTTCATCAGTGGTGATCTTATAATCGTTACGATTAGAACAAAGTGAAAATTTTGACTCTGGAAATTCATCCCCCTCTTCATCAGTGGTGCTCGCATAATCCTTAGGATTATGAAGAAGTGGATATTTTGACACTGCAAATTCTTTATTCCCAGCTTCATCAGTGGTGCTGGCATAATACTTAGGATTAGGACGAAGTGGATATTTTGACTCTCGAAATTTTTCATTCTCCTCTTCATCAGTGGTGCTAGCATAATCGTTAGGATTAGGATGAAGTGGATATTTTGACTCTGGAATTTTTTCATCCCCCTCTTCAGCAGTGGTGCTCGCATAATCCTTAGGATTAGGATGGAGTGTATATTTTGACATTGCAAATTTTTCATTCCCCTCTTCATCAGTGGTGCTGGCATAATCCTTAGGATTAGGAAGAAGTGGATATTTTGACTCTGTAATTTTTTCATTCCCCTCTTCATCAGTGGTGCTAGCATAATCCTTAGGATTAGGAAGAAGTGGATATTTTGACTCTGTAATTTTTTCATTCCCCTCTTCATCAGTGGTGTTGGCATAATCCTTAGGATTAGGAAGAAGTGGATATTTTGACTCTGGAATTTTTTCATCCTCGTCTTCATCAGTGGTGCTCGCATAATCCTTAGGATTAGAAAAGAGTGGATATTATGACACTTCAAATTATTCATTCCCCTCTTCATCAGTGGTGCTACCATAATCCTTAGGATTAGGACGAAGTCGATATTTTGACTCTAGAATTTTTTCATTCTCATCTTCATTAGTGGTGCTAGCATAATCCTTAGGATTAGGACGAAGTGTATATTTTGACTCTGCAAATTCTTCATTCCCCTATTCATCTATGGTGCTCGAATAATCCCTAATATTATGACGAAATGGATATTCTTCATCTCCCCTTTCATCAGTGGTGCCCTCATAATCCTTAGGATTAGGACGAAGTGAAAATTTTGACTCTCGAAATTCTTCATCATGCCCTTCATCACTGTTGCTTTCATAATCCTTAGGATTAAGAGTAAGTGGAATAACTGACTCTCGATTTACATAAATTTCTTTTTGCTGCAACTCAACTATTATGTTCTCATCATCCTTAGGATTACGACCAAGTCAAATTTTTGACACCCTATTCATGGTGAACGAAATCCTATTATATTCATCAATCTGAATAGAGTTGTTGCGTGACAAAGATGTTGATGTTGTAGAAAGAAAAACTTCGCTATTAAAATAATCCATGGCTTTCAACAAGAATATGTTGAATGATACAAATGCCTCTCTCAATTACAATATATAGCTTAAAGACTGAAAATTTCCCTCGAAAATTTTCGTTTCAAATATTTCGTACAAAATATTCGTCTAAAATGTATTTAAAAACATTTTAATAAATTGTTTGTCTTGAAATATTTTACCGATATTTCTTTTAAAAATATCCACAAAATATTCCTTTCATGCATGCCTTCCAAATGAAAATAATTTTGTTATTTTAATGATTTAACATTGACTGTATGTAAATATTAACTATAATAACTACATGCAAATATTAACTATTTTAACCATAATTAACTACATGTAAATATTTTAAATTTTACATTTTAATCCCACATTATATTCGTCTAAAATATATTTCAAAATTTCTTAATAAACTATTGGTCTTGAAATATTTCACCATACTTTCTATTCAAAGTATCCACAAAAGATTCCTTTCATGCATGCCTTCCAAACTAAAATAATTTTCATATTTGAATGATTTAACATTGACTACATGTAAATATTAACTATAATAACCACGTGCAAATATTAACTATCTTAACTATAATTAACTACATGTAAAAAGGTTTAATTTTAAATTTTAATCCTAGATTATATTTGTCTAAAATATATTTCAAAATATTTTAATAAACTATTAGTCTTGAGATATTTCACCGTACTTTCTATTCAAAATATCCACAAAATATTTCTTTCATGCATGCCTTCCAAACTAAAATAATTTTCTTATTTGAATGATTTAACATTGACTACATGTAAATATTTTAAATTTTAAATTTTAATCTCACATTTGCTAAACAGTAAACCAAGCACACAATATTAGCTATATAATAAGAATCATTGTTTCAATTCATCACATCACATCAAGTCTTCTGGTTTTTGTTGGAGCAATTTTCTGGAGGTGTTGCATTGGCATTGGTAACTTTGTGGAGGTGTTGCATTCGCATTGGAGGCATTGTGTTGGCATTGGTAATTTTGTGGAGGTGTTGTGTTCGCATTGGTAATAGGAGTTTTTCACATTTCAAAGTTTAGTTTTCCTTCTATTCTGTCCATTTAAAGACGAGTTTGGGGAAAAACTATTTTTTATGGTTTTTATGTTCCAAAACTATTTTTTTTATGGTTTTTAGCTTCGAAAATCATAATTTCTTAATTTTTTTTAGTGAAGAAAATGGAAAAAAATAACTCAAATTTTTAGGGTTTTTAGGACACAAATTTAGAATTTTTATTTTTATTTTTTAGGTTTGTTGAGTTCCTCCATAAAAGAAAAATTCAAAAAACAACCATGCACATCAAAAAATAGTTATATTTATTCTATTTTTATTTTTTCAATAAGTGCAATTGGAAAAAAAATTTAAAAAAAAAAAAAATCATTTTTATTTTAAAACATGAAATTTTATTTTTAGAAATATTATTATATATTTTTTTAAAGGAAAATACAGATAGTTTTAGTTTATAGTTTTATTTTTAGTTTATATTAAACCTGTTTTTTTTTTTTTTTTTTTAACAATTTAATTGTTAACTAATTTTAGTATTTTGCTTTTGTTTTTTAATAAAATATATTAAATGTAAAAACATTTTAATTTTTTTTTGGTGGTTTTTATATTTAAATTGTTTTTTTTTTTTTTTTTTGAAAAAAAAAAAAAAAAAATATATATATATATATATATATATATATATATATATATATATATATATATATATATATATATATATATATATATATATATAATATTATTATATTTCATATTAAACAACATTTATTTTTTTTATTATAATTGTTTTATTTTAAAAAAAATAAAAAATAAAATTTAATGTTTTTTATATTATTTGTTTTATTTAAAAAAAATTAAAAATTAAAAATTAAAAAAAGTGGCCACTCACCGGGGGCTAGAGGCCGGTTGGGCCCTCCACGGTGCCGCCCAACTGGCCTCTGGCCCCCTGCTGGGCGGAGGTCGATTCCGGGAATGAATCGACCTCCGCCCAGCAGAGGTTCAGAGGCTGGCTAGGCAACCCTCCAGGCGCCCCCTGGTCGGCCTCCAACCCCTGACGGACGTGAAAACACAATTTTATTTTTTTTAAATTTAAATATAAAATTTAATTTTTTTAAATTTAAATATAACATGTTATAATATATAATATAAAATTTATAATGTTATAGTTTTTAATTATATAATATTAAAAAATTTAAATTTTTTAAAAATATATAATTTTTAATATATAAGTTTAAAAAATATATATAATATATAATTTTAATATTGTTTTAATATAAAATTTAAATTTTAAATTTATTTTATATTTAAAATTTTAAAATTTTAAAATAGTTCATATTTAAATGTTTTAAAATAAAATTTTAAAATGAATTTTTAAAATATAATATAACATTTTAAGTTTGAAAATTTAAGATTTAAATTTTAAAATATATGTTTAATTATATTAATTATATTTAAAATTTTAAAATTTAATTTATTAAATTTATATTTAATAAAACAAAACAATTAAAATCAAAACAAAAAATTAACATTAATTTTATTTTTATTTTTTTTATTTTGACTTAAAAAAACTTAATTTTAACCTTTGTTAAACATTAAATGTTTTTTTTTAAATATTAAACATAAACTTAAGTTTGAAATTAATTTTTATTTTTTTTAAAATGTTTTATACAATTTAAAACAAATTATATGTGTGTGTGTGAGATTTTTAATATTTTATTTTTAAATGAAAACATTATATAGTTAATTTTATTGGTTTATTTTCAATTTATTTAGTTTTACAAATAAATTTTGTTTTTTTAATTTATTTTATAGATATTATTTTTCGGTAAATTTTAAATTTATATTGGCAAACTTTTTAAAAAAAAATGATTAACTAAGTTATGTGTTTTCTCCTTAACTAATATATATATTTCTTTTTATCACGAAAATGGTATCAAAAAATATTTTTGTGAATGTTTTTGCACCTAGGGTAGCAACTCCCAAATCTAAAGTTGCAATTGGACGCACTATGGATACTTTTGAATGCAATAAGAACATCGTTGCACAGACTAATAAAAGTCAAGCAAGTGGCCCACCAAGTCCATTAAAGCTTATTTCCTATTGGAAGAATGTCGAGGAAATAAATAAAATTGATTTCTCATGGTATCTTGAAGACAATAAATGGAGGCTGATATACATATCTATCTGGTTTGTGGTACGATTGACTTTTAACCATATGAAGTGATGGGCAAAGTACGAGACATATGTATGGTGCTGAATATAAACACTATTTATGTTCTTGCAAGGAAGGCTAATAAGCGTGAAAAGGTTAGATATCGTCTATCAAAGGTCAATTATGACACAAATGAAATATCTACAAATTTGTCTGCAAAAATATCAAGCAACATTGCAAATATGTAATATTCCTTTTCAGGAATTACTGCAATATATTCAATGAGGATGCGGTATAAGGAAAACCATGCAATAAAAATGCACAACAGGACTTGGATCCTCTTATATATGTTGTATGTAACTTAAATATGAAATTGCATCAGAAACAAATCATTCTAGCTACACTAAACAAATCTCCCCAACTCATATATACTCAAAAACACCCCAATCCCACAACTTCACAAAATTGAATTGCTGAAGACTGCAAAAACGTAATTTTTATTAGGGAATCTACAGTGAAAGATGATTTCATACAGATCTGGAGCTTTCATTAATCATAGAATCAGAAATGAGAGGTTTTGACCTCTTTTACAAGCATATCGAAACATCTCGGCAAGGGTTTCCGACAAAATAGCAACATAAAATGCAGCACTGCAGAAAATAACGTTGTACCCAGAAACTCTGTATTAGAAAATATTGAATATGATCTGAAATAGATTAATAATACAAAAATTGGCCCAAGGCCTTCTTCAATAGACCTCCCGGAGTGAAATAGACACCTCCTCCTCTGAAACAAGCACAAAATAGGAGGGTTTAACCCAGTAGTTGCTACTACTGCAGAAATGACACAGTTATTGGAAGTTACTGCGCTGTATATGATGTAGAATGGATGTCCTCAAGATAGATGATGAAAATTAATCTCAGGACCTTCCCCTTAGATCTCCCAATCAGCTAGACCAAAGGTGAAGATGGAATTCCCGCATGAGAATTCTTTGCACTAAACAGTGCTGCAACTATAGCTAAATAGATGGAGCTTACAATCAATCAAAAGACCAAAAAAAGATCATTACTGAATGCCTTCCTTGCTGCTATCTCCTCCTTCTTATCCTTGGTGATTTTCCTCACCTCGAACCCCACTCATTGATGATGTGACTTCCTTGAGAAGATTCCCCTTTCAAAACTGCGCTGCCCTAGTTGGTTTCCCTCCTCTTGTAGCAGCGTTGTTGACTTGTTCAACTGGATCTAGCTCATTTCTTTGCCCCTCTTTCACACCAAAGTGTCTTTATTTGTCCTCCTAATCCAATCCATTTTCACACTGGGATATGTTTTATTGTCCCTCCTACTCTTCTATTTCAAAAATGGAGCAGTTATAATATTCCAAGTAGCAGTGACTAATTGGGAATATTACAGTCCTCCCTGCTCAAAATTTGCTTGCCCTCAAGCAACAGTAAGGAAGGATGCTGCAAGATTTTCTCTCCCTCCCAAGTGACATCCTCATCTAGTAGATTTCTCCATCGAATCAGATATTCCTTGATGACTCCGTTTCTTAGCTACCTCTCCCTTCTGTCTAAGATCGCTTCTGGCTGCAAATTTAGGTGCCCCTCATCATCAATAGGGTGAAGATCCATGTTGGCAACTACATTCCTCCAAATGGCCTTCTTGAGGCAAGTGACATGGAAGATATTGTGGATCTTGCTCCCATTAGGAAGCTCCAACTCATATGCTACCTTACCGATACATCTGATCACCCTGTATGGCCCATAGAAACATGGTTTGAGCTTCTCAGCTCCCTTCTTCTTGAGTGTGGACTGTTTGTAAGGATGAAGACACAGATAGACAAGATCTCCCACCTCAAATTTTCTTTCTATCTGACCACGGTTTGCATACATATTATGCTGGTTCTGTGTTGTAGAAATGTTGTCCTTGAGTGCCCTGAGTATGTCCTGGTTCTCTTGAATCCATTCCTTTGCCCTTGGAGCCTTACTTGACCCAAACATAACATCAGAAAATGAGAGTGCCTCATACCCATATAAGGCCCGGAATGTAGTCATGCCAATAGAATTATGGTGAGTAGTGTTGTAACAATACTCTCCCAAGTGGAGCCAACACAACCAAGCTCTTTGTTGCCCCGCTACATAGTTCCTGAAGTAGCCTTCCAGCCACTTTTTCACTATCTCGGTTTGTCCATCAGTTTGAGGGTGATAGCTAGTGCTTGGAGTCAAATCAATCCCCACTAATCGGAAAATTTCTTGCCAAAAACCACCCATGAAGCAGTTGTCCCGATCACTCACTATGGTCCTTGGGAGACCATGGAGTCTAAATATATCTCTGAAGAAGAGCTCAACTACCTGTGAAGCAGTATAACGTGCAGAAATGGAAAAGAAATGAGAGTACTTTGTTAGTCTATCAACAACTACAAAGATACAATCCTTACCCTGTACTGTTGGTAGGCCGGTGATGAAGTCGATAGAGATACTTTCCCACTTCCCATATGGAATAGGTAGTGGCTGCAATAACCCAACAGGGTGGGTGTGTTCTCCCTTATTCTGCTGGCAGATAGTGCACTCTTTGACATGTCAGGGCACATCCTCCTTGAGACCCTTCCATGAGAATCTCTCTCTTATGGCCCTGTAAGTCTTTGTGAAACCTTGATGCCCGGCAAGCGGGGAATCATGTGATGCCAATAAGATTTTCTCCTTGAGCTTGGAATCCTTAGCCAAGAAGATCCGGTCCCGGTAATATATGACCTCATCCATTACTCTAAACCTTTCATCTGATACCACCCCATCAACTATCTCACATGCAAAGTCATCTTTGGAATACTCAACTAAAATTTGAGCTTTCCAATCTGCATCCATGCCCCTCAAAGACAGCGTTGTAGGCCTCCTGGATAGTGCATCAACTACTACATTTCTCTTCCCCTTGACATACTCTATGTCAAAATCATAAGCTTGAATTTTTCTCACCCACTTCTATTGTCTCTCCTAGAGTTGTTTCTGTTCAAGGAAGAATCTAAGACTGTTATGGTCAGTCTTCACCTTGAACTTATTCCCCACCAAGTATTGCCGGAATTTGGCTAATGCATGCATGATAGCCAACATCTCTTTATCATAGATTGGGTATAACCTCTCATGAGGGATCAGATTCCTACTCTCAAAGGCTATAAGATGCCCACCTTGCATCAAGACTGCTCCAATACCTTCACCTGATGCATCTCATTCTAGAACAAAAGGTTGAGAAAAGTCAAGAAAAACCAAAACAGGACAACTAATCATTACCTCTTTGAGCTTATCAAAAGCCCTTTGCGTTGTAGGTGTCCAATGGAAAGCTCCCTTCTTTTTCAAGTCTGTGAGTGGTGCTGCTAGTTGTGAAATCCCTTTCACAAACTTCCGGTAATAAGTGCATATTCCCACAAACCCCCTGAGTTCTATGACATTCCTGGGCTCAAGCCAATCTCTGATAGCCTATATCTTCTCCTCATGTACCCTCGCTCCATATACTCCTATGATGTGCCCCAAATACAACATCTTAGTGAGGCCAAATTCACATTTGGAGAGTTTGGCATAGAATTGTTGCTCCTTAAGGATATGTAAAACTATCTCAATATGTTGCAAGTGCTCCTCCCAAGTGCGGCTGTAGAAAAGAATATCATCAAAGAAGACCAATAAAAAATTTCTCAAATGACCACAGAAGATGTGGTTCATGCAAGATTGGAAATTTTTTGGGGCATTGGTCAATCCAAAGGGCATTACCAGAAACTCAAAATGCCTATAGTGACATCTGAAAACTGTCTTGGGGATATCTTGCTCCCTCACCTTGATTTGATGATACCCGGATCTCAAATCGATCTTGGAGAAGTATTTAGATCCCCTCAAATCATCCATGAGTTCATCGATCATGGGTATAGGGTACCTGTTCTTCATGGTCTTCTTGTTCAAAGCCCTATAATCAATGCACATCCTCAATGTGCTATCTTTCTTCTTTACCAAGACCACTGAAGAAGCAAAAGGACTAGTACTAGGCCGGATGTGTCCTAGAGCTAGCAGCTCTTGGATAGCCCTCTCAATCTCATCCCTATAAGCCTTGGGGTGCCTATAAGGAGTGGTTATCACTGCTTGGATCCCTTGTTCCAACTCAATAGTGTGTTCAAACCCTTGGTCAGGAGGTCTCCCTGGTGGGATATCTCCAAATACTGTAGAATACCGGTCCAAGAGAGACTGAACATCTGGATGCACTGGTGAACCTTTGCCCCTTACCTCTGATACATGCAGCTCCATTACCCATTCAAAATCCCCTCTGCGCATATCTGCCTCCATCCTGTGTGCTGAAACAACCTGAGGGGGGTATGTGTTTATACCCTTGATATTTTGATACTGGCCCTCCTTCCCTCTTGTCCATTCCATCTCCAAAGTTCTCCAATTAGTGGTAACTCTCCCGAGAGTGATTAACCACTAGACTCCCAATATGACATTGGTGTCTGGAATGTCTACCACCAATAAGTGGTCTATCAAGGTGTAGGTCCCCATGGTAATATTTAGTGCCGGAGCATACTTGGCACACTGCAGGGTCATAGCTCCTGGGACCAAAACTGAGAATCCCTCAAACTCCTCCATGTGGATTCCTCTCCTTTGTACCAGCTGTTCATCAATAAAATTATGAGTAGCCCCACTATCTATCAATACAGAGACTCTTTGCCCCATAATAGTACCTCTCACCCTCAAATTCAGATATTTTTGGACCCCTCTGAACGCTGCAATGGCTCCCCCTCTTGGAGAAAAGTCTTCTATGGATGGTACAGCGCTAGCCTCCTTCTTGGAGAAGGTCTTGACATGATGTGTCCTTCCTGCAACACATTATCTCTCCAAAACATGGATTGTCTTCTTTGGTCCCGAGTAGGCCTCCTCCTGCAATAATGTTCTTGCCCTGGGCAAGATGTGTTGGAGGTCTCTAGCTTTCTCCACAGCTTCAAGGAGTGTGGTTGGTTTAGTGAACTTGACCAACCCCTGCAATGGTTCAGCCACCCCATTAATAAACATGCATACCTTCCTGCTCATAGTGAGGTTGGATACCATCACTAAAAGCTGTAAATACTCAGCAATATAATCCTCAAGATCTCCCTCCTGTTTGAGCTTGGTTAACTTGACAAAATGGGCTTCCGGATCTCTTGGATCAAATCTCTCCACTAGCTTCTTGGTGAAAGATGAGTATGAAGTGATGTGATGATTCCCAAGTGTGTTCAGTCCATGAAACAACCATTCTTAAGCCTCCCCTTCCTAGTGCAACGCAGCTATCTTGATGGCTTCTATTTCATAAACCTTGTTGAGCTGGAAGTATGTGTTCAGCTTCTCCACCCAAGCCTTGGCTGAGTACTTAGGTGTCCCATCAAATGTGAGCAAGAAAAACCCTACCATAATGCGTTGTAGGGCTGATCCCTGTATCAATTTCTCCTCCTTTTGATGAGGATTAATCCTCCTTCCATCCTTGATCCGACAAAACTCCTAAAAGCTCAAGTGCTCTTTGAAACCTTGAGATTGGAGTTCATATTCTTAAAAATAGTCTCCCAGGGTTCCCTCCTTATATACTACAATTAGAAATGAAGGCATGGTAGAGCTTTGTGGTGCAGTTAATGCCCCATGCCATTTTCAGTGATGGTGCTTGCCTCATGGAAAAACCCTATAGAATCCCCTTCATGTCTCATCTCCTTGAGGTCCCTTGAAATGTTATGCAGGGTTTGAAGTAGGATATTTGAAATATATTCCTCCTCCATGCTGAAGATAAATTTCCCCCACAAGATGAGCCAAGATCAGAGCTCTGATACCACTGTAATATTCCTTTTTAGGAATTACTGCAATATCTTCAATGAGGACGTTCTATAAGGAAAACCATGCAATAAAAATGCACAATAGGACTTGGATCCTCTTATATATGTTGTATTTAGCTTAAATATGAAATTGCATCAGAAAAAAATCATTCTAGCTACACTAAATAGATATCCCCAGCTCATATATACTCAAAAACACCCCAATCCCACAACTTCACAAAATAGAATTGTTGAAGACTGCAACAGCATAGTTTTTATTAGGGAATCTATAGAAAAATATTATTTCATACAAATATGGAGCTTTCATTAATCATAGAATCAGAAATGAGAGGTTTTGACCTCTTTTACAAGCATATTGGAACATCCCGGCAAGGGTTTCCGACAAAATAGCAACATAAAATGTAGCACTGCAGAAAATAAAATTGTACCCAGCAACTCTATATTATAAAATATTGAATATGATCTGAAATAGATGAATAATACATAAATTGGCCCAAGGCCTTCTTCAATAGACCTCCCGGAGTGAAATAGACACCTCCTCCTCCGAAACAAGCACAAGATAGGAGGGTTTAACCCAACAGTTGTTGCTACTGCAGAAATGACACAGTTAGTGGAAGTGACTGTGCTGTATATTATGTAGAATGGATATCCTCAAGATAGATGATGAAAAATAAGCTTCGGACCTTCCCCTTAGATCTCCCAATCAGCTAGACCAAAGGTGAAGATGGAATTCCCGCATGATAATTATTTGTACTAAACAGTACTGCAATTACAGCTAAACAGTTGTAGCTTGCAATCAGTCAAAAGACCAAACAAAGATGATTACTAAATTCCTTCCTTGCTTCTGTCTCCTCCTTCTTATCCTTGGTGAGTTTCCTCACCTCGGACCCCACTCGTTGATGATGTGACTTCCTTGAGAAGATTCCCCTTTCAAAACTACGCTGTCGTAGTTGGTTTCCCTCCTCTTGTAGCAGCGCTGTTGACTTGGTCAACTGGATATAGCTCATTTCTTTGCCCCTCTTTCACACCAAAGTGGCTTTATTTGTCCTCCTAATCCAATCCCTTTTCACACTGGGATATGTTTTATTGTCCCTCCTACTCTTCTATTTCAAAAATGGAGCAATTATAATATTCCAAGTAGCAGTGGCTAATTGGGAATATTACAAAATAACATTGTAAGTATGCTTATTTATATTTCTGCTATGCATGATTGTAAGGATCATTCAATTTTTTATAAATTATTGATCATTGTCAAGTTTTATTTTGTTTCATAGGATTTTGTTGTGGGTCTTTCAAACATGTTTGAAGGTATTTATTATATGGAGCCAAATGTTCTGACTATGATCAACACTTTCCACACAGACAAAGTAGAGGAAAGAAGAATGAAGCAAAGATAAATAGCTCGTGACATTGCAATAGTACAAAGAGGGGATCAACCAAGAGTCACTAAGGTGGGTCAATCTAGTAAACCTAAACATGTAGCTTTTGAAGATGTGGAACATGAAACTGAAAATTATGATAGAATTAGTGAGGAGGAGATTAGGACCGTTGTGAAAAAAGAGAAAACAAATCAGACACCAAAAAGAAAAATGGCCAAAGATGTCTCTCTTTTACCTGATGATGAAGAGCTTGTTTATTAAAAAACCGATATATTAACAAATAAGAAGAGGAAATCAAATCTTAGTCAACCTATAAAATTCATGAGTAATAGTGAAGAACAAACTGAAAGCTCTAACGGAAGCAGATAAATCATAACACTAGGTGCTAAGTTAGAGGAAGGCATTATTAAAACAAAACAAAATGCCATTCGATATGAGTTGAGGAAGAATAAATTAATTCTTGGTGGACAAATATTTGAGCTTAATGTCAGCCAATTTTATAGGCCAAATGAAGAACAATCTCAATATCAAATTAGAAAGGCCCATCACCTACATGTACATAATCTGAAAATATTGTTCAGGTTCAATCCATATGCGCATGTGGTGGATTATGTGGTTCTTATTGATCCATATCAGGTTCCCAACAAACAGGAATTTGACAAGACAAAATTTTTTGATTATAAATATTATGTAATTGGAGGGAACCATTCGGTAGAGGCTAAAAGACAGTTTATGGAGGAATATCCCAATAACTATATTTTTCAAATAGTGAAATGCATCATTTACGTTGGTTTAACAGAAATAGAATCAAAGTTATTGGCATGGGATTATAATGCAGATAATGAGTACATAATGAAAATGAATTTCATCCAAAGGGTCATATTTATTCATAATGAATTCATAGAAAAATGTGGTGGGGATAAGGCACAAGTTAGTCTAACATTTCGGAAGGAATGTTTAGTGGAAACAAGTTATCAAATTGATGAAAAAATCAAAGCAAAAGATGGAAAAATGCATTCAAATATATTCAGAAGCATGGATAACATTTTTCAGTTGGAATTTAGAACTGAGGAGATATGGGATTTGATTGATGAGATTTTTGAACGATGGGAGAATATTTCCATAAAAAATTAGAAGGTTAAAAAGAGTAAACCCATAATATGTACCAACAGTAAGACATGTCCTGAAATTAAGCAACTTCCAGAGGATATGACTATCACACCTTGGAGAAAAATGGAAGGAGTGAAGGATGAGAAACTAGTCAAATCAGTACTATCCCATGTGAAGTCGGGTGAATTATCAATGGATGAAATGTTTGCAAAATTTCAAAATTAAGTTTCTTGAATTATTTCTTATTTTTCTTTCATTATAATTTTCTTTTAAATAAAACATAATGTTGTTAGTAGAATTTTTTATGCATGTCACTAGATTAACTATTTTAACTTTATTTATTAAGTCAGAAGATTTTTATGAAAATACAAGAACATATAGTTAAAATGTTGAATAAAGACAGTTGGGATGATGTTGTGCACCACTACCCAAAAACAAGTTCTATAGTAACACTTAAAGATTTTTATATTGCATTCAATAAGGTATGTTGATTTATACATTCATTTTATTCATATTTAAACTATTTTTATTATATTACTTATACATATATATTTTTATGTAATTAAAGATGTCAAAGAAGGATGGAAATGGAGTACCAGATACTTTCAAAAGCTTTATTGAAACAATTAAGTTGGAAAATGTGAGGAAGAAGCATCTTATGAATGTTGAAATTGATCCTACTCTTAATCATTTCATTTGGAATGGGCTCGATAGTATCCAATTTAAAATACCTAAAATGGGCTCGACTGTGAAGACATTTCAAAACTAATACCTAAAATGGAATATACCGTAGTTATTGCAGATATTCCTCATGCTTTCAATTTCCCAGAAATTGAATATGATATTGAACCATATACTTATCGAGATTTTAGTAAAGTGGTTACGGGTTTTCAAGAAGTGACAACATCACCACTTTGGATATTTGTGACATTTCATTCAGGCACACAGTTTGCAATGTCATTAACAAGCTTCAAGGGAAAAACAAACTCAAGGATGCAACTTACATGGTAAGACTTTGAAATTGTATGTTCGATTACTGTTAAATTTTTTTATTTATGTACAATTTAATTGAACTTTTATTATGTTATGTTATAGGCAGAAGTCAAATATTGTTTCTTCCGAAGATCAACCTATTATAAATGATTGTGAGTTCATCCATGTTGAATGTTGGACAAAAGAGCATAGTTATAAGCGTATTCTTATGAATCGAGTATATGGGAAGAGTCATAGTCAAGTATTGGTTCATGATGCAGTTGTAAGAAAACTAACATATGAGGATAAAGATGCAAAATGAGATATATTTAAAATTTATCAAAAACCGCAAGCATTGATTAACTATCTTATAGATCTATGCTCAAATGAAGGAGATTGGGTTTTGGATTTATTCTCAGGTTCAGGTAAGCTTTACTATACAAATTTGAATTTAAATATTTTATTTTTTACTTTTTATGTGTTTATACTAATTTTCTTATTTATTTCTTTTGTGCTTGATGATTAGGTACAACACTAGCATGTTGCCTCCAAAAAGGAAGAAATTGCATTTCCATTGAGAAAGACCTAGTGCACTGCAAATTTATTCAACAAAGAATTAACGCTCTTCAATTCCTTCTAGATGCAAAGCAAGAAGTTGGTTTGAGGAAAGGGGATTTTAATGAATCACTTGTCGAAAAAAAAGCAAAGGAACCTCAACCACCATTATATGGAATGATTGGAAAATGACACTTTAGAAGATTTGCAGACATGAACGATCCATTAGAAGATTAAAATGACCAAAATGAAGCAGAAAATGTTGCGGAAGAAGAAATCAATGATGTTCTAGAAGATGTTGAACATGGTTTAGTTGATATTGTTGATGATATTTAAGTTATGCTTGCAAATAAAGCTCGGTTTTTAGATCTATTAATCAATTTTACTTGTAATGTTTAGACTTTGATATTTTATGAGAAGAATCCTTATATTTTGCAAAAAACCTATGATTATTATTATTTTTTGACATAAAATTCAATAAAAATGCTATTTTCTGAAGTTTTTTTGTTAATAGTTTTCCAAAAAAATTGTTTATTTAACATGTTTTTTTAACAAAAAGTCTCTAAAAGTGTATTTTTTGCATTCTATTTATATTGAAAAAGTGTATTTTTTTATCATATGGTTCAAAATATTGGGTTTTTAGCGACAATTATTTGATGTGCATTGAAATCTTAATTAACAATACATAAACATATAGAAAATATAAACTTTATAATATTGACCATTTTTTCAATGTTTTATCTATGTGAAAAAATGAAGATTTCATTACAAATTTTTATATAAAAAAATAATAATTTTTTTCTTTTTAAAACACAAGTACATAAATGCACTTAAAAATAAACATCTAAGGGAATAAGACAACATTAGAAAATGTATAGTGTCAAAATCAATCCTTTAAAAAAAAGTGGGTGATGATACACCACCACTATTCAAAATCGATGTAAAAAGCATCACGAAAAAAAATAATAATAAAATAAAGTGCCAAAAACATGCTCCAAAAAAAAAAGTGATTATGCATCACCACTTTTCAAAATCGGGTGTTTTTCTTACTACCTCAAAAAATTAGGTAGCAGTTCAGTTACCTATTTGATCAATAATTATGTTTTTGTACGATATTTTTCTTTAAGAGCATATCAAGGGATGAATGCAGGCTAAATAATATGACAAGAAGTTGGGATCATCCAAATGGATAAGGCACATGGTCTATTGGTTCTTTGCTGCACCACAGGGGTGCAACATCCCCATTGGAGCCACTGTTATCCAATATAACCATTAGGTTCGTTTTGAATCATGAGTCAATTAGGTTAAGTTAGTTAGGGTTGAATATGATCTTTTAAATTTGTAATTTTCAAAAAAATTTCATATATTGAAGGTCATCATTAATGTAAGAGGTGTCATTGTCAAAAAAATCCAAAAAAATATTTGTGCATGAGTTAATTTGATCATTAGAATGAATTTTACACTTCTACCAACTTCTGCAGCAAATTCAGTGTAAACATGTTAGGATTTGATATGAGATTTCCTAGACTTTATTTTACTTCCAGCGTTATGTATTTTTGATATTTTGTAGTCAACGCAGTGAAGAGGAGGTTGAATCGTCTAATAATATCATGAATATAATTGTGCCACTTGTTTAAGGGGGCAGCTTAACAATCGTATCCACGTGGTTGGAATGGCTGACAACTCATCAATTGGACATTTCACCATATCAACTAAGTTTTACAAGGTCTTAACTCCAATGTATCATTTGGCCAACACCTCAGCATATCAGTTTGGTTAGATAGAGATTGTACAAGTTGAAGTAAAGAAAAAGGGTCTTAAAATGATTGTGCAAGATGATGATATTACCCCATGAAACATGGTAAGGCAACACATTTTTTATCATATTTTTTATTATGCTATCATAATCAGGCATATACAGGATTTAGAAGTGTTTTAAAGGTTAAGAAAATAAAAAGGAGCAAAATGTCAGCGAACTAGGTACTTTCGTAGCGCATTCCAGGCTTAAAGGTGAGTTTTTGCTACGAAAGTGTTGTAGGTTTCTTTAAGGATAGACTTCTAAAAAAATCTTAGAACAAGGGTGAATTAGAGCATGTGTTTACTTCATTAGCCTCAAGGAAGACCCTACAACAGTCAAAAAGGTCAAATATTATGCAAAAGGTGGATTTTGGAGTTTGCTACGAAAGTGTGCTACGAAAGTTCCTATACATGACTATTTTAATAGTCAACTTCTAGCTCACTTTATAACCAAATGAAAAGGAGTTTTGGAAAATTGAAGGGGTTTTTTATTTAGAATGAGCCCATATACAAAAACCTCTCTCATTTTTTTCATGGCTATCAAGATTTGTAAAATATAAAATCATCTTTGAGGCCTAGTTTTCATAGTTTTTACTAGCCATATTTGTGTAAAATTTTTAAAATTTGACTTGGTGGAGGTCCAACTTAGCATCCACGTGGCATGATGACACATCAGCAGTTTAGTACACTCATAAAGTCATTTGGTTTCATTTTATAAGGGTTATTAAAAGAATTTGTTGAGTTATTTAATGAAAGAAGAGTCCTTTTTGTATTCAAACCCTGCCAAACAGAAATATCCCTAGAAAGTCTTCAAGTGATGTAATTCGATTAGAAATAGGTCTCTTAGGTAGGAATTTGAGGTTGGCCCAGGTGGAAAATGATTGTATGAGACCTCACTCTATAAATGAGGGATTTTTTGAGTTTGAAAGGGTTTATGATTGTTATGAAGAAGCTACTATGTAAATTTTCTCTATCAAGCTAATACACAGTTGCAACAATTGTCTTTTAGACCTAAAATTTATTTTGAGCTTATGTGTTTGTGGTTTTCCATTTCTCATATTATCATCACCTTCATAGTATCATGATTACTTCGAATTCATAGTATTATGCTCCAATTTCCTTCATGTATTATGTTTTTGTCTGTAAAAAAGTTATTTTTAAGCTTAATTGCCTCAACTTTCATGAACTATATTTTCTTGTGATTGAAGTCCCATAGCTGATTCCATGCCCAATGGTAGCCATCATACACTCTTCCACCTGAAAAATCACTTAAAACACAAATAGTACAGAGTTAGCCATATGTAAATATGGGTTTTGTCTTGAATATTTTATCTTTTCTTTGAGAGAGCCCAAGTCTCTAATTGGAAGGGCCAACTTCCAATCCAAGTGGTTTGAAATAATTGAACTAGTTTGAAAATTGAACAGCCCAATTGGTCCCATATTCGTGATAAAACCATCGATGAGGTTGCATGGTACGTAGACAGTGGTGTGTTGAAGCATATGACAGGGTCATAGGGTGTGTTCGAGACTCTAGCTTTGTGGGACTCAAAGTTGCACATGGTGTTGGGCAACAAGAGTCAGAAGGAGATCAAAGGATAGGGTGTTGTTCCATTTAGGATGAAGTTCGGTCAAGTGATTCGAGTTCAGGATGAATTTTTCTTACCATGACTCATATATAACATGATGTGTGTCTTAATGATCAAACATAATGGGTTTTAGGTCTTGTTTTATAATGGAAAGGCAAGATTCATGCCTAGAGGCTCTAGCTCCGTGGGTTTCGTGATTGGAGTTAGAGAGAATGGCATATACAATCTTACGGGAAATCCTATAGATCATGAGAAGAAGAAGCATAACTAGGTACAGTTTTCAAAGGAGCGGGCACAGGTTCCATAGAAGAAGGTGCAGATTAAAAATGTTCAAAAGGAGTCGAGTTCTAGAGGGAGTTTGAAAGTTCAGAGTGAGAATGTGAAACCCAAGAAGAGTGTGTGGTCAGTGGGGAGCAAGGGTGCTTCTACATCTGGAAATAAGGAATCATGGAAATACATAAAATAATTTCAGGAGAAGAAGAAGAAGCAGGAGGCTTCTAATGTCATTGACACTTTAAAGAGATGTGTAGTTCATGCTACAGGGTTTGTTGTAGTTATGGGCACCAAGAGTTGTGCGAGTAGTGACAGTGATGATACGATTTACTTCCTAATATTTGAAGTACCTCCCTTTCTAAGAGGGATTTTTGATATTAGTAGCTTGGGATGATACTCCAAGCCCTAAGGTTCAATGTTTTGGAGGAAGGAGCACCACAAAAGTGGTTTGTGGGCTTAGAACCCAAGGTGTGGTATTTTCACCCAAGATTATAGGTGTGAAACCAGAAGGAGCTTCATTTATTTGACTTATGCAGATGATAGAGTACCCTAAAAGGAAATAGGGGCTGTGAAAATCATCAAAATTAGAGGTCTACCAAGAGATTTTAGATTTATTTGTATGTTGGTGGGTTTGCACAAGAGAAGTTCAGGTCGACTAGGGTTAGTTTAGCCCTCTTGACAGTTCGTTGGAGCATACATGAGATGCATATAAATAAGAGTAAATTTGGAGGCTAATTATAACATCAAAAGTGCAACAAAATCTAAGAGAACACATTTGAAGGAGCTGTAGGAACAAATCATCCTAACGAAGGAGAAAAGAAGGAGCATTTCTTGTCTTTCTTTGATCTATTTGAGGGTCGCGTTTTGGAGCAGGTAGGTTGAGTATTTAGGAGGAGCTATGGGAAGATATTTGGGAAAAAAATAAGTAGAAAAAGCAGGCAATCTGAGCCCTGTACCTTAGCTTGAAGGGAGGTCAAAAGTTCTGAACAAGGTTATTAATTAGCCTAACATCCAGCATATAGGAGCACCCAGTCAATCGAGGGAAGTCGTAGTTGTAGAAGGCATTTTTTAGCAGAAAGAGAGAGCTAATAGAGCGTTGCTAGAAGCCCTAACCATTCCATTGACCTAACAACAATACACAAAATTCTAGAACAAAGAAAAAGGTATGTATTGATGTGGTTCATGTTGATATGTTGCTAGTGGATGCAGGGGTCCATATTGGATAGTTGTATTAGGCATCTTATGGTTGTTGAAGGTCAAGAAGTAGGTGCTCAAAGTATCCCTAGTAAAATTTCCAAGAAGGACATTGAAAGTTGTGAGGAAGGGTGAAGGTTTAGAGGTCAGGGATTGTAGAATTTGAAGGACAAATGTAGGTAGCGAAGTGGACCTTGTGATCATCCCAAGTTAAGTGTTGGAGAAGTACCTCTAGGATTGATAGGTGTAAACCCTCCTACCCTAAGCTTCTCTTTGTTGGAGCAGCACATGAACACAATAGTGGGAAGAAGTCCCTAAGTAGTTGCGGTGCAACAATGGGCAAGAAGTCTCAAAGTGTTATCTCCCTGAAAGACTAAGGAAAATCTAGTAAGCTTGAAGACCCTATGTGTTGATTGTAGATGGACTAATTATTACTAGAGGGCATATTGGAGAGTTGAGTTCAGTGACCTAAAGGACCAGGACCATTTATAGAGGAAATTTTGCAGAATAAGAGGGAATTACCCGCATTTCTGTTCAGGGAACAACAAATAATTTGTGATTGTTCACTACATCATTTAGATCATTAGTGTATCATGTTCTTGTATTATTATGCTAGTGGATGTAAGAGGGTCATTATCCATGGTACAGGAGCCCCAAATAGTTGTATTATCAGTTTATTAATATAATGAATTTGGGTTGTTGAAAATTAGTAAAAGTTTGTCTATAATTGTGCACTAGTATATTTATTGTTGAATATTTTTATGTTGTGCAAATTAGTCTATTGTGATACTTGGATTGGTAGCTTCAGAGATTGTAAGATTATAACCTAGACTCCAATATTGTGGAAAAAAAACACTTACCACTTGCAAAAACCTTAAGATGTAAAGAAACAAATATTACCATATGTAAATATGTTGGACCTCGCTTCAACGGTGATCTATATTAAGAGGTCATATGAAATATTTAATACTACGTTTGATCAATTCACTTGTAAAGGAATATGAAAATTTTTGTCTCAGTTTTTGCATTCCTCTTAGGGTTCCTCCCAATCTTACAGGTCACCCCTATACTAATCGGAATACTGGAAATTTTTTTGATATTTTTAGCTTGGGAGGTACTCCAAGCCCTAGGGTTCAGGTCTTGGAGGAAGGATAACCACAAAAGTGGTTTGTGGGCTTAGAACCCAAGCATGTGGGATTTTCACCCATGATGGTAAGTGTGAAACCACAAGGAGGTTGAGTGATTTGATGGTTGGAGGTGTTAGAGGACCCCTTGAGGAGTAAGGGGCAATTAAAATCACTCAATTTGGAGGTATCTAATGTGAGATATTATTTTTTATATGTTGTTTATTGGTTTTGTGGCAGCTAGAGTAGGTCGGCTTGGTGTGTTTGAGTGCCACATGTTGAGAATTTGGAGGGTCAGAGATTAATTCGAATCATCTTCTTGATAATTACTTGTGATTTTACTTCCTTTACTTATGTATTCTCTTCTTATATTTTTATGTATTTCATCAAGTCAATTACCAAAACACAAGAGACACAAATTTAGGGTCTTCGAGCTAGGGCAAAAACCTCTCCCTCTTGGAGAGGAAAACCCACAAAAAAATCTTCTTATAGACTTTCAGATGACAAGTACCATGAACATAACACAGACCCTTGACCCTTGTATGCCTCCAAGACCTTGTCACTTCTTATTCATTGATTCCTTGAATTGATCATTCCTTTATTCACTATCATGCACCGTCCTGCACCTTTTTACACCAATACTAGAGAGATCGGTCTCTATCACTGTATTTCTCTTTTCGAGCTGAGTGTAATCCTTACTGAGATATTACCTTGTTAGGGAAAATCCTATGCACACCATGCATCTCCACTTGATCTAGCTGATTGATCTTCAAAGTAATCAGGTCCTATCTCTCCAAAACCATGTATGTGAGACAACTCTCTTCCTTCGCTTATTAGTCTCCTTTTTAATCATCAAAATGAAGCCCTTAACATAGACTTTTTACAGTCGTGTAGCTTCACTTATATCACATATTTATTGACCTGTAAATTTATTTATATTACAGATTCCTTGTCCTTATCCCTCTATGCATAAACTTACATATGCATTCTCCTTTTCTCACAATTTATATCAACCCTAGAACTCTGAAATAAACCACATAATTCTGTCCTGAATTCACCACATGCTCATCACTGAAATCTAGACCGAAAATCACAGAGGAGTCGAAGTTGTGTTTCTGTATTTTTTGCACAATACACAGGGGTATATATAGTTGTTCCAAACTATAAATTAGACGACCTGTCCATAGGTTATGAAGCCGACTTGATCATGGGTTTATGAGCCAACTTGTCTAATGTTCATAGGTTGTCTTGAGGAGATATTTCAACGTTGATATGGAGCATTATTTATGCCATGTATTCAATATTCATTTGGAAATTACTTGAGGCATACAAGTGTGACTTGACTCTTCATAAACATGACTCTTTAATTTGTGCATTTATGACCAGAAGACAAATCCCTAATAGACATCAAGAAGAATTCTAGTGACCTGTAATAAAATTCTTGCTCATGAAACCCATGAAGCAAGTACAAAAAAATACATTTTATTATCTTTGTCTTCTTCTTTACATAAATAATTAATTACATAGTCAATATGAAGACCGATAATAGTTACACTTTTCAACACTCCCTCTTAACTAGGGAAGTATTCATACAGGTACATGGTCACTTTCAAACTAAATAATCTCATAAGAAGAATCATATTGGTAATCGTATATGTATAGCATCATATCAACCAACATTTTCCTAGTGCAATTCCTTGACTAACAACCCCATCTATCAATGAGACAATGGGCTACAATAATGGTGAGACACACGACTTATAGAAACCATAGTCATTGTCTCTCCAAGGTACATACAACACCTAGGTGTTCACAAAGTATGACCTTATTGGACTATTCTTCTCTTGGGTAGCTAGCCCTCAAAGAATATTAGTCCATGACTACTCTTATATTGAATGCCTTATCTCATTCTCAAAGAGTATCGGATGCCAGATGATTACCCATTCCTCCATTCTGTCTTCCCAGTTGAAGACCAAAATGATGTGTCAATCTCTCCCTCTCATCTAGGGAGGACCTATTCCACAAGGGAATGTACTCATTCCTATACAAGGAATGTACCTAAGCTCATTCTTAGGAATTACCAAGTTTCTTCCAAGTAAGAAACTTACCACTAGGCTCCCTCTTAACGAAGGACCCACAACAGTAATGGTGATACACCCAAATGCTCATGAAGAATGCCTTCCCTCGATGTCATGGATTTTGATATTGAGGAATATTAAACTTTAGCTTCATAGGGCACAGATCATCCATCACTTTCATCCATGAGTCATGTCATCTACCAGAAAGTGATTCATTAATCTTTCTCATTTGTTCCACCTTTATGCCTTGCTGCTTTCCTTCAAACCATCTCCAAGGATGTTACATCCTTTCACATGATTGGCAGCCCTACATAAATTCATCTCGATAAACATATACATATGAACTTTCAAATAAAAATTTACCTCAATGATGATCTTTCACCATGACATCTTCCTGTAGGCATCGACATCCTCTATTCAGATTGAAACATATCCTAATGATATGTTGAATATTGCAACAAGAAACAGTGAAGGAGGCATCCTGAAACATCATTCCTGATCCTAGTTGGAAAATAATCACCTAAACTAGGTGAGGCCCACACAGGTGATTTTTGTCGCAGAGTCTATTTTTAGACTATGTCTATTTTTAGACATGTCGATCATATTCTATGAGTTGTAGGATGCTATTTGTGGATGGTTGAATGTTGGAAAATAGATGGATTTCTATTTTTAGACATATTATGGAATCTATTTTTAGATTGCCAGCCTAAAAATAGATATGTCGAATATTATTAGCTCTTAATAATATTTGACTATAAACATTATCTTATTCTCTGGAGCACTTCGCTAAGCACAGATGGGGTACGTAGCTGAGAAGGATACGCTATTCCCAGGGTTAAGTGGAGCAGTGAGCTATTGCATGAAGACTTCCCGCTAGAACTCATGTGAGAGAGTTTGGTGGAGTTGATTGAGGAAGTTAATGGAGTTGTGTTCAGTTTAACTGAGTTAAACATAGTTGAGCTAGTTGTATCTAGTCTAACTTATTGATACACTAGTGAGAGTGGTGTGAATTAATTAATAATTAATTCACTAAATATTAACTCATTAATCAACTAGAGAATACATCAGTTAACTTCAATGCATGGAAAATTTCAGTGGAGACCAGTGGAGAGGTAGGTGAAAGAGCAAGTGTGACAATCAATTGTGACTATAGTGTTGCATGATTTGCAACACACAGTGGTTGGAGATGCCAATTAGGATTGCGTGGTCAATATAGGATGGATTTGAACTCATCATGAGCCATTATTCAGCAGTGATTGCGCAGTAGAGGAAGGCTATCAGGTGGCAGAGATTGGAGCATGTGTTTTGCTAGATCTAGCTTGATTAGTGTGTAGAAATTGGAGATTGTACTGAGAGCTTGTGAGGAGCTTTGTATAATGATTGTTACATGATCTCTATGAAATATATTATATACAGATAGTTGGGGTTTTTAGCTTCAGGCTTTCCCGTTAAAACACTGTGTTCGTATGTGTGAATTTTTATGGTTTCAATGTGTGCATGCAATTGATTTTATTTCCGCAATTAATGATCAATGGTAGAAGAGATTATGTATTATGCATGAAGATAAATAGTGTGTGATCAGGAGAATATCAATGAATAATATATCAGTTATTCAAATTTCTACATGGTATCGGAGCGATATTGATCATTGGAGCAATTGAAAAACATTGAAGTGGTTGAGTTTTGATCTGGTGGAATTCGAATTTGTAGTAGTGTTTTTTTGGTGTCGAAGTTGAGATGTCTTTCAACGGATTGAAATTGGAGTATGCCCTTGAGGTCATCTTGAATTGTATTGCATGGAAGGACAGGATGGAGGCAGTGCTGGATGATAATGGGTTGAAGGAGTTCATAGATGCTGATATTCCTAAACCGGGTTCTAGCGATGCTGCCGCACTTGACCAATGGAAAAATAAGACTGCAAGGTGTCAAAGGATTTTGTTGGAAGGTGTGAAGGATCACATAGTGTCCAGCCTTCATGGTAAAGCTTCTCCATTATTGATGTGGAAAGCTTTGAAATATTTTTTCCAAAGAAAGAGCGACTAGAGGAAGTTGGTGCTCAAGGATAAACTCAGGAAAATAAAAATGGAGAAGAATGACACTATTCTGGTATACTTGACAAAGTTTTTCCACTACAGGGATGATCTTGGGAGTGTAGGAGTTAGTTTGGATGATGAGGAATTGGTGAGCTTGGCTCTCCTTGGGCTTTCGAAGAGTTGGCATTCCTATCAAGACTCTGTCAATGGTCGGGAGAAACTGCCAGGATGGGAGCGAATTTGGTCGGATCTTGTGCAGGAGGAGATAAGGCGGGATACCAGGGATGGCTCTTCATCAAATAATGATGATGAAGAGGATTGTGCTTTTGCTACCAAAGCAAGGAAGGGGAAGGGTAAGAATAATTCTTTTCAATCCGGTGCGAATGGTAAAGAGCGTGACATGTCCAAAGTGAAGTGTTTTCACTGTCACAAGCATGGGCATTTTGCCACGCATTGTTTGCTAGAGCTGCAGCTGGTGAGGATCTTGCCTCAAAATTTGAGCTGGACTTCTCATTGATCGCATGCATGGTGCCTAGTGCATTGGGATCGGGGTGGTATTTTGATAGTGGCGCTTCTTTTCACATGACGGGAGATGTGAATCTTTTCAGTGACTTGGTGGAGAAAGATCTCCAGTTGCATGTTGAGTTGGGTGACAATGGACGATACAATTCGACCGACATTGGTACCATAACCTTTCACAGGGAGTCAGGTAAACTCATTCTTTTACAAGATGTAGTGCATGTTCCAGGTTTAAAGAAGAATTTAATCTCAGTCGCAATGTTAGAGGATAAAGGGTATGATGTTGTCTTTAGTGAAGGAAAAGTTTTCCCTCAGCACAAGGCAATAGGACAAGTCAAGAAATTTGGGATTTGAGCAAATAATCTCTACATACTTGAATTAGATGGGATGTCTACGGAGCTTCCTACTGTTGGGAAGTGCAAGAAAGACATGCAATTGATGCTTGAGAGGGAGCAAGTTTTTCATGCAGGTAAGAGTGAACCTCGGGATGTGGAGCAGTCACAAGATGAGGATCATGAAGTGGGAGAAACCACTCATGCAGAGAAATTTCATGCCAGATGGGAAGAGGGAGTGCATGCAGCTGTACCACCAGGTGATAGGTGGGGCGACATGCATGATTAATCCCAAGAGGATATTTCTGGGAAAGATTCATTGAGATGGTGTGGATCTCATGAATTTAACCTGGCTACGAGGTTCCCATAGAGAAGCAGTAGCATGATCAGTTGGATTGATGCAAGAAAATCAAAGTGACAGTGTCGAACAATGGAGCACGGATCAAATTTGACAGCAAGTGCAGAGTGCATGGGTGCAGATTTCAACAGCGCAGTGGTTCCTGAATAAATGTGTAGTTGGTACCAGCAGAGGTCGAAGAATTTGATAGATGCATTATACTGATTGAGTTGTTTGGAGCCTATTCAGTTTTAGAAGAGTTGCAGAGCATATGCATGGAGTTGCATGGCGCTTGTAAAGGTTGCAGGGCAAATGCATGGAGTTGCATGTCACATGAAAAGACAGTACTTTCTTGTTGAGAGGGAGTGTTGAAGATTTCAACAATAAATAGTGAAGGAGGCATCCTGAAACATCATTCCTGATCCTAGTTGGAAAATAATCACCTAAACTAGGTGGGGCCCACACAGGTGATTTTTGTCGCAAAGTCTATTTTTAGACTATGTCTATTTTTAGACATGTCAATCATATTCTATGAGTTGCAGGATGCTATTTGTGGATGGTTGGTCAAGTTGGAAAAAATAGATGGATTTCTGTTTTTAGACATATTAATTTTAATCTATTTTTAGATTGCTAGTCTAAAAATAGATATGTCGAATATTATTACTTAATAATATTTGGACTTAAAACATTATCTTATTCTCGAGGACTTCGGCCATGTACGCATGTGGCACAAATGGGTATGATTGCATGAAATTACGCTGGTTCCAGGTTTAGTGGAGCTATTTCATGGAGACTTTAGCTAGAACTCATGTGACAGAGTTTGGTGGAGTTGATTTAGGAGTTAATGGAGTTGTGTTCAGTTTAACTCAGTTAAACATAGTTGAGCTAGTTGTATCTAGTCTAACTGATTGATACACTAGTGAGAGTGGTGTGAATTAATTATTAATTAATTCACTAATTATTAACTCATTAATCCACTGAATAATACATCAGTTAACTACAGTGCATGGACAGTTTCAGTGGAGACTAGTGGAGAGGTAGGTGAAAGAGCAGGTTGACTATCAGTTGTGACTATAGTGTTGCATTATTTGCAACACACAGTGGTTGGAGATGCCAATGAGGATTGCGTGGTCAATATCGGAAGGATTCGAACTCATCATGAGCCATTCTTCTGAAAAAGATTGCTCAAAGAGAGGCAAAGCACGTGGTAGATTGGAGCATGTGTTTTGGTTGTACTGAGTTTGATTAGTGTGTAGCAATTGGAGATTGTACTGAGAGCTTGTGAGGAGATTTGTATAATGATTGTTACATGATATCTATGACACATATTATATACATATAGTTGGGGTTTTTAGCTTCAGGCTTTCCTGTTAAAACATTGTGTTCATATGTGTGAATTTTTATGGTTTCAATGTGTGCATGCAATTGATTTTATTTCCGCAATTAATGATCAATGGTAGAAGAGATTCTGTATTATGCATGAAGATAAATAGTGTGTGATCAGGAGAATCTCGGTGAATAATATATCAGTTATTCAAATTTCTACATGATATGTCTTGTAAAGGGTCTTCTTCTTTACCAGACTTCTATCAAAGTCTACATATCCTCCCAAGAGATATTCTAGTCACATATTCTAGGCTTCCAGATGATAATTTCCTCTTGACATGATTGCACTTCATGATCTCTTTCTTTCTGCACAATTTCATTCTCATGAACTTCCAATATCTAGTTCCTTGTCCATATATAACCACCTCATACTCCATATGAGGATATATTATTTTGATTTCATCTGAAAGTGCACTGTGAGAGATCCTCCTCCATAGATCACACTTCTAAATATAGAATTCCATTACCTGCAACAATATGACATGACTTCATAGCATCCAATGTTAACATATAAATACATATACCTTATGCCTTTTTCCTTTGAGTCATCCTGTAGCAATTTTACTAGAATGAAGAACTTCATTCCCTTTACTTGCTTCATCAATATGTCATCACATCCCAGAATTCTGTAGCATAGAATTATTGATGAAACCTTTCTGTTTTCTGTCTAATCAGTGAATCCATAGAGAACTCCATTAGAAAATGTTAACACCTGTTGATGAGCTCCATCATTAGACATATTTGGAGCAATTAATGGTCACCTTTTTGCCTTCTTAAATCTCTTTTTCTTGCATTTTTATTGGTGTTTAGTTTTATGATGCTAGTATAGGTGATGATTAAGGCTAACATACTCTTAGTGCCTAATATGAGGTTAAGTGTATGAAATCATGAGTAATTGGCATTATTTTTGAAGATTTTATCATTAATAATTGAAGGAGACAACAGGGAGAAATTATAGGAGGATTTTCTACCCTCCTTAACTCTCGAAGGTAGCCAAAGGATCCCCAAGGATTCTCTCCAACAATTCGAATTCCAGAGGTAGCCAAGCAACTCAAAGACCAAAGTGCACTCAATCTATTTTTACTTGGAGTCAAGTGGACTCAATCACTATTTTCAAGAGAGTTGTTGATAGCTTCCCTGTAGAATAAATAGAGTAGAGCTAGATCTAGGAAAAAGGGGATTATTTTAGGAACTTTGCTGCAATTTATTGAGCTTTTGATTATTTTAATCAGTGATTAAACTCTGAGAATTATACAAGACTATAATTTCATGAAATGAGTAGACTGATTTCATTTTACTAATTTAAGTTTCTGAGAGCTAGGAGTATGGATTAGGGCCCAATCCATGTGCCACAACCTCTCTATTGTGCTTGTTCTTTGCTTGATGTAAATAGATCTGCTTTCGATAGTTTCATTGTTGTTTAGTTTTTCTTTCAGTGTGCTGTTGTAGGTTTCATTTTCTTATGAGTAATATAATAGAGGAGAAAACTCTAGAAGATGTAGATCAAGACCTCCCTTCTCATCTCTGTCAATAGAGCTCAAGGAGGGTGAACCTTCCCTCAGACCCAAAAATTGATTTATGTTCATTGTTTCTAAGAATAGGGTAGAGTTTCATTACCATTTTCAGCCTTCCTTTTGTACTATATTTTCACGCATTTTTCTATTCTTCGTGCATGGATCAATAGAGTTGTTTGCAGAAATAAGGATCAAAGTACCAGGGAAGTCCATTTGCACCTCCCTGCTTCAATCTCCATCTCTGTTTTACGTCTCCATCGTTGTTGTTTCACCTCCATTTCCCTCCTATTTCTTTGTTTCCGCCCTTTTTTATTTAGATGACACTTAAAAATTATAAGAGTTTTACCTTCGCCCTTTCCTCATCGAAACTCCTGCTACCATACTCTACCACATCGCAAATAGAAAATCACATTTTTTATTTGGTTCCCATTAACACTTAGCACTCCCAATGCCGATTGCAATAATTCTCTGTACTCTGCCACATCACAAATCGCAAATCACATTTTTTACTCGGTTCCCATTAACACTTACCGCTCCCAACGCCGATGCGATAATTCTCCATACTGCGCCACATTGCAAATCAAAAATCGCAAATCACATTTTTCATTTGGTTCTCGTAACACATTATGCTCCCAATGCCGATTGCGATATCACCGTCGTGCTCTGCCACCGACCCTACCACCACGTCATCCCATCGCATTTCACATTTCGCAGTCTTTACCCTATCGCATTTCAATTTTGCAGTATTTACCCCGTTGCATTTTTCATTTCGCAGTCTTTATCCCATCGCATTTCGCAATTTTTTCCCACTCCCAAACAACACTTTTTCTACCCCTCCAGCTTTGCGATATTCCGATTGCGATGTCGCATATGGCATATCGCACTTCCATCCTCCCATTGCAAGTTCACCATCTCACTTTTAAAAGCCTCCCACTCCAAAGGATTTTTACGATATTATAATTTTTAATAAATTCTAAACCCTCTTTCACACTTCTAAGCCTTGTTTCATGTGTTTATCCTTCCCTTAGCACCCTTAACCCCCTTTTTTTCCGAACGTCCAGCAACACTTTCTCAAGTTTAGTTAGATCATGGATAGTTGCATGTATAGAAGCATGGTAGATAGAGCATAAGATAAGTAGGGTGTGTTTAGCTGATTGGACAAGTTAAGTGTCGTTTAGAATTAGTTTCCTTCCTGCCATTCATTTCTTCACATTAAATTAGTTTCATTTCCGTCATTTCCTTTTTGCAAATTAAATTAGTTTCATTTTCGTCATTTCCTTTCTGTAAATTAATTAAGTTTCCTTTCTGTCATTTCCTTCCAACAATTTAATTTCCAGTTATTACCATAGTTTAATAAATAGAACCCTTTCGTAAAGCAGAAGAGGATGACATGAGAAGAATTCATCCACTGTGTATATAGCATTGTCACCTCCAAGTTTGTACGAACCCTAGGTTGATAATTGTAAAGACCCTTAAATTTTCACAATTTAACAATCATTAACAAAATTGATACTACACAATCCAAAATGAACTTTTTAAGAAGGATATATCAATTCATTATTGAATACTTACTTGGAACCGTGTTTGAAGATGTTCCTGACCTATCATGGCTCCTGATCTCGTTACCAAACCATCATTTTCCTCTCAGCCTATCTAGGGTCAACCTCTTCGGTCCCTAGATCCAGAAGACAAGTGTTCTGGACCCTGTGCCCAAAACTCCAATAACAATCAAGATCACTCTATAACACTGTTAGAACTCACTGGTCTTGTCTCCCACAGTTAGAAATTCTCTGACAGCATCCGGGTCAGTTTTCCCACCTCACTCACCCATGCCCATCAAGTCTGCCCCCCCCCCCCCCCCGCCCTTCTCCTTTTATAGACAAATCTCCTTTCAAGATATTTATTAAAATATCCTCTTTTAATAAATATCTTTAGTCAAATCTCCTTTCAAGATATTTATTAAAACATCTTAGATTTATATTAAAATATTATTATTTCATAAATATCTTGGATTCCTAAAATATCTTGGATTTATTTAAATATCATCATTTAATAAATATCTTGGATTCTTAAAATATCTTGGATTTATTATTAAATATCATCATTTAGTAAATATCTTGGATTTTATTAAAATATCATCTTTTATTTGCATAAGTCAATGCTTTTAATTTCCTTTGAACAATATATTACTTATATTTTGATAGTGGTAGGTATAAATTTTACCTCATAATACATTCATTATTTTCTGGTGAGTTAGGTATTTACTCAATACTTCAATAATTCACACATTACCCTACACTTAGACCTTTCGTAATTGACTAGTTCATACACTAGTGCAGTACACGTGATACATGCATATGTAACTATCATATGCAAGTCTCATATGCATGCTAATATTTCTATGTTCCCTATAACTCTATTTGGGTCATTACATACACCGCTCCTTCAGAAAAATCCGTCCTGAAGTTAAGATTTATGTCGTATATATGTGTGTGTGTGTGTGTGTGTGTGTGTGTGTGTGTGTGTATAATCATATAAGGGTGGTGTACCATAATTGAATTTTTGTTTAATGTGTGAGATCACTTTAACATTTATGTTTTGATCATTTATTGATTTACAAATTTAGTAGTCATGTCTTGCCCCAAGATAGTTCCCAAGCTATTCTAGAATCATCCTATCCTTCCTAATCTCTTCCGCTCCCATCCTATCTGTCCTCTACAAGAATATGACATGCGTCAACTATACTGACATAACCATTCATAGACCTCAAGGGTTACATTGTCGACTATATTGACCTGATTCCTTAGTAGGCATCCGACAGTCATCATCACACGTCTAGGGGAGTGTGACTCGCACATTCCTCCCATGACTCTAGGTTTTGAAGGATAAACGGTGGGAAACACCTCCACCCCTCCTATTAGGACTAGGGTTAACACCCTATCATGGAACCTCAGTGAATCTCAATTGTTCTTGGAGTTTTTCCATCATGCGGCCGGTTTGGTAATGATACCATCTATGATGTAAAAACTTGCCCACAAATTATAACTTATGTATCAATATACTCAAAGCAATTTTTTTTTCAAATAAAAATTTCTATACATTCCAAATATGTTGCTATCTACGATATTGATCCTTGAGTTTATATAACATACTTGGTTATGTTTATCCAATAGGTCTATAAATTCATTTTACCTTAAATAGTCAAGTGTAATCATTCTTTTATTTCTATCTCATCATTTATGTTGATATGTAAAATTACAGATACCATATCCATATCATAATTCATAATTTATATCAATATCCATGTACCAACATTGTTTAAGAAAAAATTTCTTTATATTGGTATCCATGTACCAGTAATGTTTAAGAAAATAATATATTCTTACATGTAATAGTACAAAATGGAAATCCTAAGTATCCATCCAAAATAAGGTAAGGTTATAGAATTTTTTTTTTTTTTTTAATTCTTATAAATAGAACCCACAATTATAAATTTCTCATCATCCTTCTCGAGGGAGATGCCAACCATCTCTCCTTTTTATGAACATGGATATACAAATAAGGGTGTAGCTACTATTTTCTATACTATATTAATCGATTAACCTTTATAAAAGTCACAGGTTGAGACTCTAAATCTAAATGGAGGGATGCTCCAATATTTATGATTGCATATATAGAAATTAAATAAATTGCAACAAGAGCACAAAACACTTACTGCTTAGTTGAAGCATGATCTATTTCTTGATACAGGTTGATTAAGAACTCTAAAACACAAAATTACATATGGATCCAGCAAACCTTTTAATTATTGTTATTTATTTGTCTTTTAAGTCTAATTATCTTTGATCTGTAATCTATATCCAAAGAGATAATAATAACATTAACTTCTTTATCATGGTATTCCAGCTCATCTTCAACCTAAAATCTAGAAGCCATGGAGTAGGGTTTTGCAGGGCTAATCATTAGGGTTATGCTGGATATGGAGGAAGAGTTAATTGACTACACTAAATATCCCTTAGTGGGAGGTTTGTTTTCATTTGAAGGAATTTTTTACTACTTGAAAATGAATTATTCACTTTGCATTCTACTTAGTCTACTTTGTGTGAGCAGTGTTCTTTTCAAATTTCCCGAATAGACCAAGGTGTTAGAAATGACTAAGACCCTAAGTTTCAAACTAGCAAATGACCATAGCCTTTTTAGATATTGTAATGATCATAGTCTTTTCATTTTTATTACATTGACTTATTTAATTCAACACATAACTCATCAAAGCCATACCAACTTCTTATTCTTCACATTAATTGTTTTCTCATTAGCCCTTAGGCCTCATATTATCACCAAATGTATCTTCTTTTCTTACGGTGTACAATTATTATCTTTAATATTTACCTTTAAACATTTTCCCAGTTTATCACTTGTTACTCTTAACAAATTAGGAGTCTTCACAACTCCTTATATGTCATTTATTTGACCCTTACCAATCATGTTGCTCATATCCTTAAGAAATTTCTTCTTGATAGAAAACATTCCTTCACTTCCTTATACAAGATATTCCTAATATTCCATGTCTACTTTAATTTGAAAAAGAACATATTATCAAATTGACTTTGTTTTGTCACCTCCAATCATCATGGTTTTCTTTTCTTCTCTCTTAATGCATAAAATTATTACACTTGGAAATGTCATTACTATTCCCCAACTTGGGTAAGACCCTATAAATAAATTCAATAATGTGGATATTGATTGTAATCTACTTATCATTTCAGGTTTTAAGGCATTACAGGATACAATTTCCTAATCATACTCCATGATGTCCATAATCCATGCGTTAGTATGAATCTTAATCGCAAGCGTACGAAAAAGGCTCACTTTAGTTGTTCATAACAAACAACCCTAACAACAAATATGGCTACCAATTTCTTTAGATCTGATCTGAATGGATTATATTATTTATGTTGTGCTAAGTATCCAAATAGTAATAATAAAGTGTGCATAAGGTTCTCCTTAAATTGCAGGTTAAACAAATAGTTATGGCTTTGTTAATCAGATTTTTGTGTGAGGATTGATTAAGTATTTTAACTGTTTATCATTGTACAGTAGTAAAAATCAGGGAAATAAAACTTTACAAAGCACATTACTCAGCAAATTTTTGAAGCAGTTCACCCCTCCTGGGCTACATCTGCTGGTCTAGCTCCCAATGGCATGTCCCTCATGTATTAATTTTCTCAAAATGTAAGTAAAAGTGAAAATAAGCCTCAATAGGCAAAACTCTCTGTAAAATCAGCTTCAGAAGGTATGAAATAGCCAGAGATGACTATTCATTTACATAAAATAGATAAAGAAATCCCAATACACTGCCTTATTCACGATGGCCCTGATGGCTCCTTGATCTTCCTCAAAGCTAAAAATGCTAAAGATGACCTCTGTTTGACCTGAAACCTATGCCAAACTACTCCAAATCTCAAAAAGACCCAAAATTGACTATTTTTTCATCCAATTTGGTTCAATAATGAAGGAGTTATAGCCTCTCCATGAATTTTTCCCAGTGTCCCCTAAAAACTCCACTAAATGTGGAGATACTCCAGCTAACCCTGACAATTTGGAAAACCCGCCGAATATAAAGGGTCCACTATCCAAAATCGTCGGACGGATTGTAGTTAAATTAAATGTTAGGTGGATGGGCATGTGACCGCCCCCGCTCTACCCGCCGTGAAGACCGTAGAAGAAACCGTTGTATGGATGTCATGGTCACATGACCCATGAAGGCCGCGGATAAAGTTTTAACCACCGAAGTTAAGGCATTAAGGCCTGGTTCTATGGGCCTGGACATATGCCGTCAGGGCTAGCCCTTAACCCTTTTTCTGCCCATTCAAAATTTACACCATAAATACAAATTGAAAACATATTCGGTTAAGAACTTTGGCATAGGCGGAATGGTCAACCCTCTTTGCACGCGAGCTTGGGTCTCAGGTTTGAATTCCATAGACTCACAATAATTTTTCCATGCCATCCACCTTTGGCCTAGGGCCATGTGGCAGCCTTCGGGCAGGCCACATGGCACCCAATGATTGGCCAATAAAAACATATGAAAAATCAAATTTTAACATATATATATTTTTTATATAAAATTTCATAAGTCAAATTGAGTCAAAGGTCCTTTTTTGGAATTTACTGGGAATTTTCAAACCTCAATAAATTTTTCATATGACCTCAGTTTTGAGAACCATTCATAGCGCCAAAATCGCAGTGACGAGAGATTTCCGGTCATTCAGATTTCAACCACTTCTGAGCACTTTCATTTTTGAGAATTTTTCATAACTTGGACATGATCCCCTGATCAAGATCTGCAATTAGTTGACCAAGATAAATGCTGCAAAATCTAGATCTATGTAGAAAAAGACATTAAGCAGTAAATAAAAAGCAAGAGTTGCTCCATGCATCCAATAGACAAGACAAGAATATTTTTAAAGAATTTTTGTATTTTTTGACACCTGGGAAGGTAACATAGAAATATGTTACCAGTCCCCCTCAATGGGATGGGTTCTTGTAAGTCCTCAGCACTTCAGATCTAAAATATCTCTCTCTTGATGGTGTAGAAAAACCCAGACAAAAATGGAACTCATAGGGAGCTCATAAGAAAAATGGTAGCAAAATATGACAATGATGGTGGATCAAAGTCAGACCAAAAGTATAGATCCAGAGTGATCTTTAGGCAACAAAAGGTAGCGAATGAATGGAAAAACCATTCTATTTATAACAAAATATTTATTTAGTCTAGATATTGGTGCATAATTAAAATATTATTAACCAAATCAAGATCCAACTTCTATGGAATATTTTATTATATTTGTTGGAGGGAAAAAGAATTTGACTTTGGTCAAATCCCTTTATTTGTAAATAATAAATAAATAAATGATTTATTTTTTATTTTAAGGATGTGGTTGATTAATAATCAAATAAATAATGATTTATTCAATTATTTATAAATGATTTGGTCAAATTTAACAAGGAATATTATTTAAATAAGGTTTAAATCATTATTCCTAAGAAAATAATAAGATAAATAATGATTTATCTAATTAATTTTCCTGTTTTGGGTTAAATATGACCAGGAATATTAATCAAAATGTTGTTTAACTAATTATTCCTTGAGGAAAATCAAACAAATGTGGATTTATTCAATATTTCCTCATCGGATTTCCTGTTTAGACCATAAACAACTTAATAAATGTGGTTTACTAAGTTATTTTTCATAGTGAAAGCAATTTTACTTAGGGTAAAATTTGTCTCACATGGTGTACTTTGGTCCATCTAATAGTAACAAGTTAGATGACCAAAAACTAGTGTAACAGATTGCCCCCCAGCGTGCGAGCGTTAGGAGATAATCATATGACCGAAGTACGTTGTAAGAACTCAATCACTAGACACCGAAGGGGAAGTCAAAGAGAGAAAAATATAAGGTAGACCAAAGCGCTAGAGGACTAGACCCTGAGGAGGTGAGACTTACAGGTGCGAAAAGTCTCTTTTATGAGTGAGTACTTGTGTTATAGGCAGCGAGGGAGACATACCTATGCCTGCTGAGACAAAGTACAAAGAATAATGCGTCCAGTAAACAAGGGACTGAAATATATAGTACATGTTGGCATAAAAATGAGCTAGATAAAAACATGATAATGAATCCCACATACATATTGTGCCTGGGATAACAGCCATGACTTATACAATAATATCTGAGTACATGAGATATAAATACAACCAAAGTGCCCCTGTAAACAGGAAAGGGCTTTGAAAATCTAACTGATACATGCAAAATAAAAGGTGTTGCAAGTGATTGAGGCCGACATCATCAAATCTATGGAGCTGCATTAAAGGTTGTAATGAAGATATCATCCGAGAATGTGGGGGGCTACTTTAAGGGCCACCCCCTTATGAGGTTTGAAACATCTCACACACACTCGGGAATCACCGGTACAATTTGTTGCATCACTAAACCATCAAGTAAACGGATCTCGATCATGCTGTAAGGAGCTGGAACTGAGAAACAATCAAGTCAAAGGGCAATAAGGAGTCCCTTTGCCTGATCCGAGGCACCGAACAAGAGTGGAAGCTGGAACCAAGGTACACCACCCTCTAGACTTGTCTTCTGTAATGAATGAGCTGATGTCGACAGAAGGAGGTCCGCCATAGGTGAGGAAATAAGGGATCCTAAACTAAGACACAAGATAAAATAGTAGAGCGACTAACAAGCTAACACCAGGGATGATGATGAAATGGGGGGTATTGAGTAGCGGGCTGATGACTTCCCTTGTTAGAGCATGAAGGGCATGGATGACCTGGCAGCAACTAACATAATATCAAAGGGGACAGGGAACAATAGGACTGAAGGCCATAATGTGCGACACGAGAGAGGAACCAAGCAATGGAGGATGGAGGACTATATCGAGATACAAAGGGACTCGGGATAGACTCCATGGATGCGATGATGACTCAACTCGTATGCTCTAAACAAGGGCGACTCGATGATGCTTTCACATAGAAAAGGTCTGGTGGGGACCATACAGACATGAGTACAAGATGGTTACTCACAAAGAAAATCAACACGAGCATGAACAAGTATGGAGGCAAATTGGTGCCACAAGTACAAGTGTTGCAAGTGAAGAAATATGATTTTGAGGAGTGGTGAAGTGACCCTACTTGGAAAAAATGTGTCCTTGTGAAGTATCAAATCACAAAAAAATATCAGATACCCATTTGAGGGCTCGATGAGAGATTTCCAATGGTATGGAAGGTTTGTTAAACTGAACTATGGTTTGGGCCCAGCAGGAGAAAGAAAAATCTAAGGTTTCTATTTTAATAAGGCATTTTCTCTCCAAATTCACTCATTTGCAAGTGTAGTTGTGTTGAATGTAGAGAGGAGAGAAGGCCTTAAATCTTGCGTCGATTGTAGCAGACAAACCAACCATTGGAATTGAGATTCGTCAGTTGCATGTAAGAGGCCTAACCCTACTCTTTCATTTCATTGGATTGAAAGTTCAGTTTAGGTGTCCAGAGCTCAAGAACAAACCCCTGCTCCTCTTCACGATCAGGTCACACTTTTTGGGCAATATCTGCGACCTGGGTAGCAGGTTTTGGGCAGAAAACTGCGACCTGTCCTAGGATTTTTCCTGAAAAGTGACCTGACAGAGGGGTATTTTTGTGATGTTTTTTGGCTAAGAGTTGGGTTTTTATTTTTTAATGCAGTCTTTCCTTTCTGTACACTGAAAAATATGATGGTTTTATGCATATATGACCGAATTTCAGATCAACTAGAGAGAGAGAGACCTGGACACATTACGGTCGGAGATCCGAGAGGATCATGGTGTTCGCAATGCATTGGCTAGGTTTGGGGTTCTGAAGTTTGTGGAGAGCCCTTTGATGAGAGCTCGAGAGCCCTTGTTGCCCCAAATTATCAGTTATTGGGATCTAGACCATGAGGTCTTTATAGTGCATAGACACCGGATATATATATATATATGGATCAAGTTAACAGTCCCGGATATATATTTTCTGACTGGTCTCCCACCACTTGGGATGGTGGGGAATACGCAACCAGTGTTACCGTGAGGGCGAAACATCATGGAGTTTGTAGAGCGCCATTTTCGACCAGGTCTCCATGTCAAGGGGACACAGATACCCATTGGGGATCTAGAGAGGTTAGAGACCCGTGCTGTGGCTGCAACGGTGCTGTGGATCTTGGGTAATCAGGCACTCCACCACATCACTAGGGGCCAGATGATGCTTGTTGAGAGTGTGTTGAGTGGGACCTACTATGGATGGGCCTAGATGATGCTATCGTCATTGAAACGATAGTTTTCACTATGCAAGCAGCAAGTGAACCATGACTGTGCATATGGCACAGTGTTGTGCTTGCTCTTATTTGAGAAGATCCCGACACTTCGACCTCGCATACAAATCCAGGATGGGGGCCCAAGGGAGCCCAATATGCGTCGATGGGGGTGGCTACTATGTAGAGGGGGAGGTGGGGCCATCGGACAGGTGTTCCAACCTAATTTCTTTGCTCATTGGGACCATATGCCACAGTACATAGACAACTATCCCTATAATGGGATGAGTTATCATGGGGACCCAGACTTGCGACTGTCGCCTGGTCGAGTATGGGGGCCCGATGGTAAGTGACAAGTTGCTAATATTTTATGTGCATTTTAAAGTTTTAGAATATTGTATATGCTATTGATTCTTTGAATTTTGTTATGCAGATATAGCACCAGTAAAATCGGCCGGGTATATGGGATGGCCTGGAGTATCAGGAGTTGGAGGACCTAGTGGATCGAGAGCACCAAAAAATGAGGATGCAGCTGCCCTCCTAGAGGACATCCTTCATAGATGTGAGAGGCTTCTAAGTAGTGTTTCAGAGCACGGGTGGAAGACTTGGATGACCAGTACATAGAGCCATGTATTGGTCTACCCTTGGAGTGGCGAGGGGTCATGTGGCGCATGGCAATGACTGGACAAGGGATGCACGATCTACAAGCTGCAAGAGCAGATTCATTGGCTCGGGATCCTCCAGATATTGATTAGATGTAGGGGCAGGTGGTACCCCCAGTTTTGATTTTTTATAACATGCTATGGACATGTCATATGTATCAGAGTTAACAGACTCTAAAACATTTTATACAACACATTTAATGGATATGCATCGTTTTGATGGTTTTATGTTATTTTCTTGTGTTAAATGCATGTGCTAAGTTCCAATCTATAATATTGTTTGCAATGCTATCTACATAGTGATTTTGTGCTCTAGGTACATGACTGAATGTAATGATTTCAAATTCATGGATCAAAAGTTTCACTCATAAATATCTTACAAAAAGGATAGGATTGTGCATACGATAGACACCATTCAATTGCATGACAAGAAGCAGGGAATCTAAACAAACATGAAGGTGAGGATACGACGGAAAAGGGCATCGGCTAACAAACCTCTCACTGCATCATATTCGGCCTGGTTATTGGTGGCAGTACCAAGGCACACACTGTTCGAGAGAAAAAGCAAATGTAAGGGGGTAAAAATGGCCCAACCTGTTGAGGCTAGATTCCAAGAGTAGCAACTTGCACCATCGGTATAACCAATAGAAGTTGTGGACGGGGGGTCTATATGAATGGTGTCACAAGACAAAAAATGAGAGGATGATGAACAATACTGGCAATCTGAGCGCAAGGTAGAAATAAAAAAACACTGCTAGAGGGAGTGCTCTGAAAAATATGTCTACCACCCACACACTGATGGGTAGGTGGTGTGTGGGAGCTACCTTGGGGGCATCTTGTTCTCAGGTCGTGAAAGTCACTATATACATGTATGGTGTTATTCTGCTGATGGGCAGTAAAGATGAAGTTAGGGGTGGAAAAGGCTTCCATGATGTCGTCATCACAGTAGAAGATGGGGTGACTAGAGGAAGAGAGACCACATGACGTGGTGAAGATACCTGACTCATCATCATGAGAAGAAAGGTTCACATGCGCATCATCACGGGGGGTGACGGAAGAACAAGTAGATAAGGGATCCACTGATGTTGAGCCCAGGGTGATCATTGAAGGGAGGTCGAGCGAAACAAAAGGGAAAGTCTCAGAGGGAGCTTCCACCGTGGATATCATGAATGATGATAGGTAGAGGATGGTGGCCGCAGGCTCCGTCATCTCGACATCGGGAGGGGGAATGTCAATGGGAGTGGGTAAATCCTCGAGCTGGCCCGAAGCATACTGCGCAAGGAAGGGAGAGGCAGGCTGGTTTTGTTCAATCCCGTACTCCTGAACTACCCCCAAAGAGGCGCGGTAATGCATGAGACGGGAAAAACGATGGGTATAATGGCCATGGAGATCACACAAAGCATAAGGTTGGTTGGTGTGAATAGTCTTGGGGCTCTTGGCTGTAGTCAAGGAAGAAACAAAGGCTTCATGGATTGTAGACTCAGGGAACGAAACATTAACCATGGGCTTGATACGAGGAAATTCAGGACAATGGTGGGTGGCATGACCGACAACATCATACAAAGCACACGGGGGGGTATGCTTTGGAGGCTAAGAAGGAGCAGGGTCTATCAGGGCAGCCTTGTATTTAGGTGCCTTCTTGTAAGCTTTTCCCCCTTTACCCAAAGTTGTTGCAACAGGAGGAGGTTCCAGTTGAGGTGGCTGAAGCACGGTAGCAGAGGGAGGGGTCATGGGGACTGGTTGGACTGGGGTCAAAGAAAGATAAGGTTTGATCTGACCAGGCGACGTAACGGCTGGGGGATCAATGTAGCAGACGAGAATCCCCAGGGTCATGTTAGGAAGGGATAAGGTAGCCATAACAGGTATCGAAAACACTCCAGGAGGGGGAGCTAGGAATAGTATCTGACCGGAGGGGTAATGGCAAGGTGGGACAGCGCCAAGATGGTTAAGACCAGGAGGAACCATCCCAAGAGGGTAGATAGGCTCATGGATATCATCTGTAGATGAAGGGCTAGGAGGAGGGGGTCCAGAAGGCTGAGTCGAAGTGTTAGGATCAGGTTGTGAAGCCAAAGTCGGTCGCTTGAGGGAAGCCCGGGATGATTGCATCATGCAAACATTCAACGAGCTGGGAGCAGAGACAAGAGGTGGAAGACCATGGAAGGATCCAAGCAAAGAAGAGTCTTTGTAGACTCTGGGTGAGACACTAGTCAAAGGTTTGACGGTTTGCTTATTGGCCACCGAAGAGATGATGGACTCAGGGGAGGTCTGAGACTTTGACTTGTAATATGTCAACTGGTTAACGGTGAATATCTTTCTGTTATGAGGAAATAAAATCTTGTGGTGAACCGCAGATGGTACATCAGACATCACATAGGTGTAGCTACGACCCAATAGAATGTTGTAATCTAAGGGGGCATCAATGACTTCTACGTCAACGTAAACGGTCTTTCCTACAAGAGTAATGAGACGATTGCGGAATAGGCCAATGGGATGGGAAGAGTGGCCATCCCATGCTCGGAGGGTGATAGTGGAAGGGGCCAACTCATGGGATTTGAGTTGCTTCCAAACCAAATCAGACATCACACAGGTGGATGCCCCCTCATCAATGATACAATGGGAGACGTTGGCATTCCGGACCTTGACGGGGATTTGGAAGGTGACAAAAGCAGGAAGGGGAGGATGTTCTGACCAGTCAAAATCGAAGATGATAAAATGATCATCTGAAGGATATACAACGCCAATAGAAGTTAGTATATCTTTTCGTTGTGAAGGGCACGATTGGAGGAGTTCCAGCATTGAGATGGTAGTAGGAGATTGCGCCAAATCGTCTATTATACTATACGAGTGGGAAGCTTTGCCAGAAGCAGCGTTTCAGCATTGGGGATCTTGGTATTAGCCTCCGCCTTAGGTTGAGGGATCTATAAAGGACCATTGGTTGTCGAAAGAGGCTATGTAGAACCTGAAGAAGGGGGCTCGGGGGCAGACGTAGCGGGAGGCTTGTTGTACTGACGGGACCGAGTCTGAAGGTTGAGGTCAACGGTAATGGGTTGGTCAGAGTTCATCATGAGAATCTGGTAATCGGAGGTACCAGACTGAGGAGGTTGTGTGGCTTCCTAACCTTCAGGTGGTTGGGTAGCCACAAATCCTTGCTGAGGGAAAGGATTAGTAAACATAGCTAGCTGACTAGGCGCAACACTGGGAGGAACAGAAGGGGAGGCTTGTTGTCCTTGCAATGCTTCTTGAGTCTCCCACATCTGCCACATCTATGGTAAAAGAGGACAATCATGGGTGTAATGACCATAGACACCACAACATGAACAAGGCCTATTTGTGCAAACATGCCTGTCTTGCTTGGGCTGAGTGCCCTGTTGCTAGTTAGTCGTGTTAGGTGCATTACCTTGGGGATTAGGTCTAGGATTACTGGGGGTAGATTGATTCTGATTGCCTTTCCTCTTCTTTTTGGAAGTAGGAGGATTAGTCGTGCCCTGGTGTGCATACACCTACCCCTGAGGGCGCAGTGGCTGCTGTTGCGGGGGTTGAGAAGGCAGGGGAGGTGGGGGTGCTAATGTTTGAGGAGCTGGAGCACTAGGCTGCAGATACGAGTAATAAGGAGGTTGGGTAACATTATGGTAAACAGGTTGGGAAAAAGGAGGAGGCATGTCGTAGCCTAGATACATGCTACCGGGAGGGGAAAATTTTTTGGAGGTGTTGGCCCCTCCCTGAGGGAAACCATAGCCCATGGGAGGCTAAGAGTATGGATGAGAAAGAGCTCCAATGATACCGTCGGTGGCATGGGATGCCCCCGGTGCGTTGGCACCACCGGGTATAGGGAGATCTGGTAAGACGATATAAACATAACCTAACTGAGCGTAGATCGGGTCATATTTTAATGCAATCTAGAGAGCAGCTTCTTTGGTTTGAGGGAAATGTGATGCGACATATTTTCTGATAGCAGGCAATAGGGATCTAAGGAACCAGTCCATGTATACACGGTCTTCAAATTTAGGGGCTCGACATAGTCTCTTTCTTCTCTGCCATTCCTGGACAAGATCGGATAGGCGGGTCGAGGACGATTGATGGAAAGAAGTCAAAAGTTTGATACCAGTGTCATAACGAAGGGGAAGCTGGAAATAAGATAGAAAATCCCGGGCAAGAGTTGAAAAGGTGGTATGAGAGGATGAGGCCTGATCAACATACCACTTAGAAGCTTCACCAGTAAGCATACGTTGGAACAACCGAAGACAGACAGAGTCATTGGTGATGGAGTTAAATGAACACCACATGTGGAAATATCGAACATGATTTGTAGGATCTTCTCCAGCAAGACCTTCAAACTTGGGGATGTCAGAAGGGAGCTTGGTTGGCATAGCAGGCCAACCAGCATCATGGCGTATAGGGTCATTGATCAACTAGTTAAAATCAAGAAGTTTGAGGCCTTCCATATAGGGGATCAAGGGAGCAGCCAGTGTAGTTCCTATTGCAGTCCCACTAGTAGTATTTTCAACATTAGGGTTGGGGCTAGCACCAGCATTAGGTCTTGAACCAGACATGGTGAAGGTGATAGGGGGAGAACCAGGGACGGAACCAGAAGGGGAACCCAATGAACCAGAAGAGGAGTCAAAGTGTGGAATCAATGGAGGAATAACTCGAATCCTAGTGGAGGAGTAATTTTTCTTACCAGAAACTGAGGATGAAGGACAAGAAGTCTCCGGGATAAACGCCTTGGGGGTGCAATGATGAAGGCACAAACATGGAACGAAGGGAAGAGAGGCCAACAAGGGTAAGGAGGTGCAGGATCAACTGATAACAATGTCGAAACAAGGGTAGAGAGGTGTAAGATCAATTGATTACAATGTTAAAGTATTTTCGTGGCAGTGTTAACCAGGCACTTCTTTGCTTAGCATGTGTGTGTTAAGTGTGTAAATTTTAATTTCTAAACCCAGATGTTTGTAGAGAAAAAGAAAAAGTGTGTTTTATAACTGTAAATAAACTTGTAGATAACAATATATTAAATTGAAATAACAGAAAATAAACAGATAATTATGCATTAATCTAAACCCAAGGAGGTGGGCCTCTCACCAAATAGGTTGTGGGTGGGAAAAAATCTAGTCAAAAAATACCAAAATAGCCAATAGATCTAAATTTGGGAGGGACAATGATCTAAAGGTCAGATCTGCTGGAAATAGGTGCAGAAAAAACAACAAAAAATCAGAGGAAAAATTGTTGTAAGTGAGGTGGCGAAAGGCTACAACCTGGAGGGAAGCGGAGGGGGCCCTAGAGGAAGACCCAAACAAAACTAAAAGGAGGTGTTTTGGATGGTAAATAACCAATCTGAAGTGGATCTGAAGGTAAGGGATCAAATCTGAAAAATGGCTGAACACAATAAAATTTCAAACGACTTGCAGTAGCTAAAAATCCTCCTAGAAGCATATATAAGCTTTCATTTAGAACGTGCGCTGCCTATCCGCTGCAGATTAGGTCTGCCGCTTCTGCTTTCCGTGCCCTGTGGCTGCTGCGCACAACAAATCTTGAGCTCCTCGGCCACTCCAATGGACTCCAGCGGGGGCCCGCCTCCCTCCCCTCTCCCCCCAGAGGTTCTGGCTTTCAAATCGATGATAGCAACTTGCATTAAGAGAACCCCTTCCGCCATGCAATATAATTTGTGAAGAAAATGGACAGCATCCCCTCGGTTGCACTCCTGAAAGAAGAAACATGCAGAGCAACTCTGAATCTTGCAGAGAGAGGCCTAATAGGCCAGTTCACTGGCCTCTGGCCTTCACCAAAGTCTGTTGAAGAGTAGGTTCAGAGAAACTGGATCCCGTTAACCAAAGAGGCCATAAAAAGCTACTTTATGGGCAAGGGATTTTTCGTCTTCGTCTTCGAAAGTGCAGAGGACAAAAGCTTAATCTTCAGGAACAGACCATATGTCATGGGTCCACAAGGATTATATCTGAACAAATGGTCGCCCGAATTTTATCCAGCTCAGGATTTTCCATTAGCTGTTCCTGTTTGGGTGTGTTTGCCCCATCTTCCCCTTCACTGCTGGAACCAAAAGTCTCTTCAGCTAATTGGCAACACTCTAGGAAAATACATAGATCAAGCAGTAAAAAAAAGATCAATATTTGTGTGCCCGCATATGTGTCAAAGTCGATGTGGAGGAGGGACTGCCAGAAGCAATCAAGCTAACGGTTTCCCGATGGACGCATGTTCAAGAATTGGATTACAAACAGCTCCCTTTTAAATGTAGACATTGCCATGGTCATGGCCATTTCGCAAAACACTGCAAGAAAAAGGCTGAGGAACAAGCATAGATGCACAATGGCGAGCAATGGACCCTAGTCCAGAAAGCAGCATAACAAAAAAAAGGTAGAGGGAAAGTCACCCAGAAGGAGGCCCCCAGCAGCTCCAATCCCACCAAAGAAAGGGGTCCAAACCCAAATGAAAAAGAAAACAGTCAGGCCAAACCCTCAGAAACAGTCCCAGAAAATGTAGACCAGGAAGGAGCACCCAACTCCAACAAAGAAGACGAAGAAGCAAGCCACCCAGAGGCTTCCAAAGGCAACCCCTTCAATCCCTTGTATGTAGAAGTCACAAGGAAAAAGCCAGAAGATAGCTCAAGATCATCGGAGGATGAGATCTATGAGCATCCGTAAAAAAGAGCCAGAAGGAAATCCCATAAAGAAGTAAGGGAGGAGGAGGCTGAAAGACTTAAAACTGAAGGCAAACAGACCATAATAGAGATGTCTATTGGGAAAAATACCAAAGTAAGGCCTCCTAAGGGAGGTTCCCACCCCCCACCTAGTAAATAATGTGTCTTGTCTCTTGGAACTGTAGAGGTTTGGGCACCCACATGAAAAATGAAGCTATCAAGGATCTACTGAAAATCGAACCCCCAGATATTCTCATGCTCCAAGAGACAAAAATTGAAGGGAAAGCCCTTCTCGATATCAGCAAGGCGAAGTGGAAGAAAAATGAAGGCAAAGCAGTAAGCTCAAGGGGTTCTTCAGGGGGGCTGGCTACCCTATGGACAGATGAACTCTTCCACCTGAACAATTCCTTCGAAACTTAGCACTGGATTTTCACAGAATTAAAGCATTGTGCAAGTAAGTTGACTATCTCACTCTTCAATATTTATGTTCCAGTTCTTTATTCTGAAAAAAGAGAATGTTGGAATTCCCTCCTAGCATTCTTAGAGAAGCATACGCCCAATAACATAATCCTTGCTAAAGATCTGAACATAGTTCTGAAGCCCAAAGAAAAGAGAGGGGGTAACAGCAACAGAGACCACTTGTTGCCTGTTGTGGAAGATCTCATCCAACAATCGGATCTCCTTGATTTTAATCCAATAAGAGGTCTCTATACATGGACTAATAACAGGATCGGGGAGGAACATATATCTGCTTGTCTGGATAGATTCTTAGTGCAAAGCTCGTTGATGATGAACAATAAGATAATCAATACAAAAATCCTCCCTAAATTAACTTCAAACAATAAGCCCATTCAACTGCTCCAAGAGGATGAAGATGACTTGGGTCCTCTTCCTTTTTGCTTCAGCCCCCTCTAGATTGAAAGGGATGGTTTCATGGAAACTGTGAAAGAAGCTCGGGCTAAACCAATATCACGATCACCATGTTATGTTTGGGAGAAAAAGCTCAAGGCAGCAAAACAAGCCCTGAAAGAATGGATAAAAAAATCCGCTCCAAATCCAACCAACCAAAGGAAAGAAACAATGCAGACTTTGGAGGATTTACAAGTTGAAATGGAGCACAAGGATATCACCCCAGAGATGATAGGCAAAGAGGTAGAAGCCCAACACTCTTCCTTCCACTCCTTTAGAATGGAAGAAGAGTTCTGGAGAATCAAATCCCACAGCTTGTGGTTGAAGGTTGGGGATCGAAACACCTCTTTCTTTCATCGCCAATATAGAGCTAGACTCTCTCGTAATCATATTTCAGAAATCACAACTGAAGAAGGACAGATATACAAAGGATTTGATCAAATAAAAGAGGCAATAGAAAGCCACTTCAAAAATATTTTACCGCAGGGACACAAGGCAGTGAGGAGGATTTAGCTGAGCTCCTCTCAAACATCCCCCTCCTTTTCAACTCAGAAGACAACCTTGCTCTCATTAACCCCTTCACGGAGGAAGAAATAATCAATGTTATTTGGTCTATGGAGCCTAATAAGGATCCTGGGCCTAACGGGTTCACCATTCACTTCTATAAGATCTGCTGAGATATCATTAAATTTGACCTTCAGAAAATGATAAGAGGGTTCCAAAAGAAAGCTAAGATAGGAGGAGGAACCAATTCCACCTACCTTGCACTAATTCCAAAAGAGGCCAACCCAGAAACCTTTGCCAGATTCAGACCCATATCTCTTTGCAACGCCTCCTACAAAATTTTGGCCAAATTTCTGGCAAACAGAATTAAACCATTACTCAAAAGTCTCATCTCCTCCTCCCAAGGAGGATTTTTTGAAGGTAGACACATCTTGGATAATGTCATCCAAGTGTAGGAGGCAACTCACTCAAGTAAACAGTGAAAATAAAAAGGAATGCTGATAAAACTTGACATGGCGAATGCTTTTGACAGGGTTAATCACACCTTCCTCATCCAAGTCTTATGCTCCGTCAACTTCTCGAAACTATTTGTGAATCTTATAAAATACTATATTGATAATCCCTGGATTGCCCCCTGGTTAATGGGCGCCCTACTGGCTTTTTTCTTGCCCAAAGAGGCCTTAGGCAAGGCCACCCCCTCTCTCCCTTTCTGTATATTATGTTGGCTGAAACTCTTAGCAGAAATCTCATTGCTGAGAGAGACGTTGGGTCACTCCTTGGCCTCATAATTTCCTATGGCATAGATCCCTTAAATCAAGCCCTTTTCGTGGACGACTCTATTCTACTTGGAGGATCCTCTCCCAGAATTGCAAAGGCGTTTGACTCAGTTCTCAAATGCTATTGCAGGGTAACAGGAGCCTTAGTAAGTGAAAGAAAGAGTGAAATTTATGGATGGAATATGGATCAACAAGAACTCATGAGCATTTCTCAGATCCTTGGCTTTAAAGCCTATACCAAATGGGACAAGATCAAATATCTGGGTTTGCCCATATCAAATGGAGTTAACAAAAGGGACCTGTGGAGCGACATAATCAACAAAATCAAAACAAAAATCTCATCTTGGGGAGGCTACTGGCTAACAAAAGGAGGAAAATTAATCCTTATTAAAAATTCATTAATAAGGATTCGGGATCCTGCGTTGGTTAATCTTGCGCTTGGTGGAAAAATTCTGTGGAAATTGCACTGTGATCCACATCATCCAGTTAGTCAATTTCTCAAGCATAAGTACGTAGAAGGTCCTGCACTTAGAAATTTGCAAGCATGCAACTCTGTAACCTGCACCCAAACTTGGAACTTATGTCGAAAAAGCCTCCACTTCTTCAAAGAGAAGGTGTATCGCGTGGCCGGAAATGGCAAGAAAACCTATCTGTGGGATGACCTCATTATGGATCGTGCCCCTCTCTCTGAGTCTGAAGACATCGCTGATATCAAAGAGTGGCTTCATCACGCTGGCATTAACAGTGTCTACAACCTTTCCAGGTGGGACAGCAAAGGTAATTGGAGCGATTGGGACTTTCACGACGTCCCTGCTAGACTTTTGCAGCAACAAAATCATCTCATCGATCTTCTTGAAGATGCAGCACTAGTTCATCGAAGCATGAAGGAATCATGGGGATGGGGACACTTAGGAAGGTATACCACAGTTGCTGGCTACAACGCCCTTCACCCATCAAAAATCAGTAATCATTCGCCCAGCGTTTGGAAAAAAGTTTGGGATCTAGGAGGTCTTCCTAAAGTAAATTTTTTCTTCTGGATTTTGGTACATAATAGAGTCCTAACAGGAGAAAATCTAGCCAAGAGAAGCTATGTTGGACCGCATAGATGTGCCCTCTACAGAAGTAATACTGAAACAACTAAACACCTCTTTATTGATTTTCAGTTTGCCAAAGAAGTATGGGGCTACATCTTCCATGAACTTCATATTTCCCCCCCGGGCCATGACTCTGTTTCAGAGTTATTTGCCTCATGGAGTCAACTATATCCCCACAATATTCCCATTAAATCTCTATGGAAAAAAATTTGGATCTCCATCCCCAAATATGTATGTTGGAAAATTTGGTTGGCCCGGAATAAACATATTTTCAATGAAATCTCTTACACTCCCTTGAAAGTAGCAACCAAAGAAAAATCTCTCCTTCTAGAAGCAATCCAACAATCTTACTTTAAAGAATTCCTCTCTCTCCTTGCAGAAGAAAAGAAATGGATGGATTCTCTTTCCCCTCTGCCTCGAAAGCTTCTCTTGGTCCCCCCCACTGCAAACCCTAAATGGTGAAAAAGAGATTCTGACATCATTTTCCAAGATTGGTGGAGGCAACAACAACTAACCATGATTTTATTTGACGAGGCTTTTAAAGGGAACCCCGGTGTAGCTGGAGCAGGGGGTATTATGTACTCTTTGGATGGCTCAAGAAGGGATTTCTTTTGCTGGGGTATTGGGAAAAAAACCAACAACCAAGCAAAGATTATTGCTCTCCTCAAAGCATGCCAAATTGCAAGTGAAAGAGGCATCAAGGACTTTCAAGCATTTGGAGACTCACAAATACTCATTAAAAAACTCAATACAGAGTAACTGTTCAATAATGCAATCCTCAACAAAAATATGAGCAGATTAAAGAGAATCCTCCTTGAATTCGACACCTACAAATTCTACCATATTCTAAGGAATTCGAATAGTGAAGCAGATCTGATGGCAAACAAAGGGTGCACTCTACAGAAGGGACAAATCAACATTAATGATGAGATATCATACCAATCTTGCTTCTCTTGACAGAAATGTAATCCATCCTAGCATAATAAAGAGGAAAAAGCAAACTGTACTCTTGGTTGTTTAGGCTATGGCCCAACCATCTACCTTCAATTAAATGAAATCATATCCATTTCAGTTATAAAAAAAAAAAAAACTCCTCCTAGAAAGGTGGAGGGTACTAAAGCCCTAGGGGGCTAGGTTCCCTCTTTGATGAGTAAAACAGAGCAAGTACAGGTCCAAAACGGGCGGAAACGAAGGTCAGACAACCCTGAACAGAGGCCCAGACAAACCCAGAAAAATCTCAGAAAAATTCTCGCAAAAAGTTCAGGTCATAGTTTCTGACCTGTTTTTTATAGAGGTCGCAGGTTTTGGCCTGTTTTCTGCATCGTGAAGCTCCAAGTCGCAGGTTTTGGCCCAAAAAGTGTGACCTGCACTTTCGGCACTCTCGGGAGCAGGTTTCAGAAAATTTTGTCGTCTCAGCTGCGGTTGATGCCTGTCACCTGCGCAATAGGTCCGAAAACACACGGAAGTTAGAAATATTATGTTTTAGGGTTTTTTAGGTAAAACAACATCAATAAAATAAAAACAAGAAGTTGAAGAGAAATCCTAGGGTTTGAAGAAGCTAGATATGCAGGGATCTGAAAAACGATAACGGTCATAATCGTAAACCCTTGTGGAGTCGCCAATTGTTAGTATGAATCTTAAATGCAAGCGTACGAAAAAGGCTCACTTTAGTTGTGCATAACAAACAACCCTAACAACAAATATGGCTGCCAATTTCTTTAGATCTGCAATTAGTTGACCAAGATAAATGCTGCAAAATTTAGATCTATGCAGAAAAATACATTAAGTAGTAAATAAAAAGCAAGAGTTGCTCCATGCATCCAATAGACAAGACAAAAATATTTTTAAAGAATTTTTTTATTTTTTCGACACCTGGGAAGGGAACATAGAAAGATGTTACCAGTCCCCCTCAATGGGATGGGTTCTTGTAAGTTCTCAGCACTTCAGATCTAAAATCTCTCTCTCTTGATGGTGTAGAAAAACCTAGACAAAAATGAAACTCAAAGGGAGCTCATAAGAAAAATGGTAGCAAAATATGACAATGATGGTGGATCAAAGTTAGACCAAAAGTATAGATCCAGAGTGATCTTTAGGTAACAAAAGGTAGTGAATGAATGGAAAAACCCTTCTATTTTTAACAAAATATTGAGTTAGTCTAGATATTGGTGCATAATTAAATTATTACTAACCAAATCAAGATCCAACTTATATGGAATATTTTATTATATTTGTTGGAGGGAAAAAGAATTTGACTTTGGTCAAATCCCTTTATTTGTAAATAATAAATAAATAAATTATTTATTTATTATTTTAAGTATGTGGTTGAGTAATAATCAAATAAATAATGATTTATTCAATTATTTATAAATGATTTGGTCAAATTTAACAAGGAATATTATTTAAATAAGGTTTAAATAATTATTCCTTGAAAATAATAAGATAAATAATGATTTATCTAATTAATTTTCCTATTTTGGGTTAAATATGACCAGGAATATTAATTAAACTACTGTTTAATTAACTATTCCTTGACGAAAATCAAATAAATGTGGATTTATTCAATATTTCATCATGGGGTTCCCTGTTTAGACCATAAACAACTTAATAAATGTGGTTTACTAAGTTATTTTTCATAGTGAAAGCAATTTTTCTTAGGGTAAAATTGGTCTTACATGGTGTACTTCGGTCCATCTAATAGTAACAGGTTAGATGACCAAAAAATGGTGTAACACCATGGATATAGTTAGTCACTCAAGGAAAATTTTATAATGTGACCCTATTATATATTTTTCCATACAATAAATTATCCTATAATTGATCAATTTTATTATAGATTCAATCTTTAATCTAATGGCATTGACTTCTTATATTTCTCTATGAAACTTCCACTAACTCACCTTTAGTGCTATTTTTACGTTCTCAATATTCTTAGCTGATTATGATAACAAACATTTATTATCATCATTAGAAGTTTGTAATTCCTTTATTTTCCTGTCCTCCCTAGGTACTATATCGATTATATTATGGTAACAATGGAGATCAAAATTTGTAATTTTCCGTTGCACTCTCTTGGTAACTATATCGTCTTGTTCTAATAGTGTGTTTACTACCTTACAGGGTGGTTTCTTACCATCTTAAAGTATGTTTTATCCATTTTGTCTTTGTTTGATGTGTACTTTTAGTTAACTATACTTGTACTCTCAATTTGATTACTTATAGTTCCTCCAAACATTTCTTAAATAGTTAGTGGCTTCTTTCATCCATCATTTATCTCAAACTAAGTTTTCATTTTATGTGGTTGTAGCTCCACATCTAATGGTCTTGCCATAATTTCCATAGTCATGCTTTCATTACCATTCTTCATTTCTTCAAGAGTTAACTTCTTTGGAGCAACTCTGCCAACTAAACTTTATATATGCCTAAATAATTACCATGAATCATCTTATATAGTGTCATAATGTCCTTAATTTCTCTTTCCTAAACCACATTGTTTTCCTTCCCATGAAAATGCTATGTTGCCATATTATTTTGTTTTGGACATCGATATATCCTTACGGTTGTAAATGGCTAATTATCTATCTTAACAATTACATAATGGTGGAATCTCAAAATGTCCAATTTAGTGAATATTCAGCTATAAAAATTTAAACCTTCACTCTACTCCTTAAACCACTTACACATATACTTGGATAGTAATTAAAGTATTAACATAGGAAAACAGTATAAAAGATATTTGCATAAATTCACATCATCAATGGTTATAGTTATCAGCTAGTAAGATATATATATGGAAATATCAATGTCACTTGAAGAATGGAATGTTTCAATTGCATAAAAAATAATTAGGATAGTTTCCATTCTAATGTTCAAAATTTACAGAAAAAGTTTAATGTCTAAAGTGATGTTAATGTGCTTATTTTAATATATTAATGTGAATGTACTTCAAACTTTACTTGCACAATATACAAAATCTTAAACTTCATTGTGGAAAATTTTGCAGCTGATATCCATGAGTTATCTCAACTCCTTTGTCAGATGGAGTGTAAAGTAAAAGTAATGGATTAGGAATCAAGTGGGATTGAGCTTGATATATGTCTTCAATACATAGATTAGCATTAAATATCCCATCTCTTCTAATAAAAGTATCATCCTAGGGTTCATAGCTTTCGAACATCGAATTATATAAAATTTTATTTTATCATTGTTAAAAGCTTCAATTTCTTTCAAAAGTTTAAAACCACTTTTCTTGTCATTGAATATTACATGACACTGAATACTTTGGGTAAATTATCAATGATGACTCGGAGTAATACACCTCGGGTTATATTAGTATTGTTTCTATAATTATGAAAATAAGGCGATGATATCCAAGAATCAATACAAGATCTCGGGAAGTAGTTAGAAACTAGGTTATTTCCCATTGTGATCTTTCATCCTCGTACTTTCAACCTAGTTTAACTGACCCATAGATTAACTTTGTATTCCTCAACACTTAAATCTATATGTAAATATAATTTATTGTTATTTTTAAGTCATGAAGTCCTTATATCAACGAGTTATTCTCAAAATTGTATATTATTTTACCCTCATTTACTTTACTTCCTTACTCATCTACATTCCCGCATCTTTTATTCCTTTATTTCATATTCACACTTACACTCTTAACTTTCTCCTTTCTTTTGCCCTTTATTATCTCTTTCTCTACTTATTCTCCTCATCTTATATATATATATATATATAGAATTTATTGACATAAATTATGTAACCAACGAACTTCAACCACATTTGCTATGCAAGTCTTATTCATATATAATCCATTTAAACAAGAATTTAAGTACTCATTTTAAACAATATTTTACATATTTATTTAATTGTTTGTACATTCATTATAATTTAATATTAAAACATTAAATTATAACTTATTAATTTTCAAAATAGATATTTTAAATTCATATAATATTTTAATAAATACTTTAATTTCATATAATGTAATTTCAAAACTAATGCCAATTATTAATGGAACTTAAAATATAACTTATTAAATTATAATGTTGACTTTTCTCTTCTTTCACCATACTTTCTTATTTCCTTAATATTCCTTCTTCAATGAAGGAGAATACTTCTCCTAAAATATAACCAAAATTATGTACATTTACCATAATACTTATAATAAGGAGAATGGGATGTGATGATTATAATGCTATGTTGTTTTAAACATTTAATAATTAATTATGTATAAATATAAAAATAAAATACACATATACACCTTTATTCTCTAACAAATATCCGCTCCAACAAAGTATATGAGGGAGATCTAGGATCAGTGATTTCCTAGAGTCAAGAAGGAATAATGATCATTCAATTGATAGGCTAAGTCATGTAGTTCTGGTGTAGAAAGGTGCAGGACGGTGAAAAAAAAAAGGATCAACTTAAGGAGTCAAGGAAGAAGTAGTGACAAGGTCTTGGAAGCATACAAAGGCCAAGGTTTTGTGTCATGGTCATGGTACTTGTCAATTGAAAGTCTATAAGAAGAATTCCTTGTGGGTTTTCCTCTACAAGAATGAGGGGTTTTGGCCCTCGCTTAAAGAGTCTATATTTGTGTCTCATGTGTTTTGGTAATTTACTTTATGAAAGACATAATAAGCTAAGAAGAGAATACATAAGTATGAAAATTAAGCTCACAAGTAATTATCAAGAAGAGAATTTGAATTAATCATAGCCCTACCTAATTCTCAACAGTATGAAGGAAATTTATGAGCCAATATTACATACATTCATTATGCTCTTAACATTTCCACTCTTTATCCTTATGAGTACAAAGGTTATCATCACTTCAAGATTACTTTCTATTTTAATGTTAGGATTTTGTACATAATAATGTGCATTCCATACATATAGCCATGTCAGGCATTTGAAGACATGATTATGGATAGCATTGTTCTATTGCACTAAGGTTTTTCCACAATAAATTTTCAGCCATGAGATAGGAACGAAATTTTAACCTCTAAGTATTTGTGCATTTCATTGTGCAAGGTTTTGTCACAATAAATTTTCAGCCATAAAATAGAAATGAAATTCTTAGTATTTGTGCCAACTATGAACATAAAAACTCAATGTGCATAGAGGTGCTTTATAAATTATACAAATATTTTATTTTCTTACCTCTAATACAAATTATCATATAATTAAAAGCACATGTGAGCCATGGATTAAAATCAAAAAGAAAATATGAGATGGAAAAGAAAAAAAAAAACATTAAGGCTATGAGATACCTAACCATAAAGGGTTGCTTTGTATGGAATTTTTTGTACATCTAGTTTTAGCAAATGATCATTTTCATATTGAAACGTTGGTATAAGCCCTTCACCCAAAAGCTCAGAATCCAATATCTCACTCACAGGTAAGTCAAAACCAATTTGTAACTCATCAGAGCATTTGTAACTCATAGTCTTTTTAATTCAATGCTATGGGCCTCACTAAGGCCGGTGATGGCATGGACTCTATTTTAAATTATCTTTTTCTTTGAAAGAAATGGTTGTCCCATAGGCCAACCGGGTTCGGGACGCAAGAAAGATTATTTTTCTTGCCTATCTTGCGAAACTAATACCCTAATCCCCCTCACCACGTTATTTCATGTCATCATGATCGAATCTCATGGATTGCGTCGAAATAAATAGGTAAGTGTCCAATGGGATATTCTGAGAGCAAGAAGAAAGTGAGCTTTTTCGAGGAGGTAACCAAAGACATCAATACTTTCAACAAGACGAACGCCAACGAAATGGATTCTACTATGAATCCCTAGAACAAGCGCCCATATTCTGCCAGGTACTATGAAATTCTCGACAAAATAAAAACCCTACCTGTGTGGCAGCAGCGCCATGAGTTCCTCGACATACTTGAAAAATATCAGACATTGGTTTTGGTCAGAGAGACTGGTAGTGGCAAGACCACACAGATTCCCCAATTCGTGGTAGAAGCTGGTTACACTAACAATCAGAAACAAATTTCCTACACTCAACCTCGCAGGGTGGCTGCAATGTCTGTTTCTCGTCATGTAGCCAAGCAAATGGATGTGACAATTGGAGAAGAAGTTGGTTATAGCATTCAATTTGAAGATTGCAGTGGTCCAAAGACTATTTTAAAGTACTTGACAGATGGTATGCTTCTCAGAGAATAAATGGCTGATCCACTTCTAGAGCGTTACAGAGTAATTATTTTGGATGAAGCACATGAAAGGAATTTAGCTACAGATGTCGTTTTTGGATTAGTGAAGGAAGTTTTAAAGAATATACCTGATTTAACGCTTGTTTTTATGAGTGCAACATTATAGGCAGAAAAATTTCAAGCATATTTCAACGATGCACCTATTATGAAAGTTCCAAGAAGGTTACATCCAGTTGTGATATTCTTCACTCAAGAACCTGAAAAGATTACTTAGAATTAGCAATTAAAACAGTTGTTCAAATAGATATACATGAATCACCTGGGTACATTCTTATTTTCCTCACCGAGAGGAGGAAATAGAATATGCTTGTAGAAAAATTACAAGAGAGGTACAGAATTTGGGCGATCACACTGGGCCTATGAAATTTGTTCCTTTATATTCAACCCTTCCTCCGACCATGCAATAAAATATATTTGAGCTAGTTCCACCACCCATAAAGGAGGGTGGTAATCCCAAAATAAATTAGTGGTATCCACTAATATTTCAGAAATGTCGTTGACTAATTTTTCCCTTTATGCAATTCAATTTCATCTGTTAGTTACTACCATTTTTTTTATTAGTTGATAAGGCATTCGTCCTGCCTGCCTGCGTAGTGATATAAGGGATTTTCACTCATTATTCCTTGCCCCACGATACAAGATGAAATTAAAAGCCCTTAAATAATTCCAAAATTGAGAGTGGCGTAGAATAATATAATTTAAATTGATAATTTACAGAACAACACAGTCCCTAAATTGGTAATTTGCAGCGAAACAGTCATGAATTTTTTCCTACCACAACATTTATTTACTTAATTTAAATCATGGAAAAAGAAAACTGTTACACTTATTTTCATATTTGAAGTGGCTAAAGATCATAAAAGTTGATTTTGAATACAGAAGGTCCAACAGTGTTTGTAACTTAGCTCCGATACCATGTGTAAAGACCCTTAAATTTTCACCATTTAACAATCATTAATAAAATTGATACTACACAATCGAGAATCAACTTTTTAAGCAGGATATATCAATTCATTATTAAATACTTACTTGGAACCGTGTTTGAAGATGTTCCTGACCCGTCATGGCTCCCGCTCCCATTCCAAAACTGTCATTTTCCTCCCAGCCTATCTAGGGTCAACCTCTCCGGTCCCCAGATCCAGAAGACAAGTATTCTGGCCCCCGTGCCCAAAACTCCAATAACAATCAGGATCACTCTACGACTCTGTTATAACTCACTACTCTTATCTCCCACAGTTAGAAATCCTATGAAAACATCCAGTTCAGTTTTACCATCTCACTCACCCGTGCCCATCAGGTCCACCCCCCCCCCCGGCCCCCCTTTCTCCTTTTATACACAAATCCCCTTTCAAGATATTTATTAAAATATCCTCTTTTAATAAATATCTTTAGTCAAATATCCTTTCAAGATATTTATTAAAATATCTTAGATTTATATTAAAATATTATTATTTCATAGATATCTTGGATTCCTAAAATATCTTGGATTTATTAAATTTCATCATTTAATAAATATCTTGGATTCCTAAAATATCTTAGATTTATTATTAAATATCATCATTTAGTAAATATCTTGGATTTTATTAAAATATCATCTTTTATTTGCATAAGTCAATGCTTTTACTTTCCTTTGAACAATATATTAGTTATATTATGATAGTAGTAGGTATAACTTTTACTTCATAAAACATTCATTATTTTCTTGCGAGTTAGGTATTTACTCAATACTTCAATAATTCACACATTACCCTACGCTGAGACTTTTCATAAATGGCTAGTGCATATACTAGTGCAGTACACATGATACATGCATATGTAGCTATCATATTCATATCTCATATGCATGCTAATATTTATATGTTCCCTATAACTTGATTTGGGTCATTACAATAAAGTAAAGTATGGCAGCCCCTGGGGAATTGCAGCGCTCTTGGTGCCATACCAGGGCTCACCACTTTTTGGCGTCGTTGCCGAGGAGGTGTCTAGTAGATGCTTTGATTTTTTGTTAACATTATTTTTTTCTTTCCTTTATTTTCATGTTATTTTAGAAATATTGAAAAAAGATATAATTTTCATGCCTCGTAGGAGTAGGAATACTCAAATACAAAGCTTACCTAAAACCCCCACATCACCTCCTAGCCACACTTCACTCTTCTTTGGTGGTAGTGAGATTGAACTTCCTATAGGATATCCTTCTGAATACCCTGAGGAACCTATTTGGGAGGAAGAAGAAGACCTTGGTCCAACTGAGGGACCTACTTCACCTATCTTAACCATGGCTAGGGTCTAGAGAGCCTTTCCCATAAGAGAAGCATATAGGGAAACTAAGATGAAAAAAAATTTCCCCTCAGCTCTTCCACACTTCCATGGACTTACCTCTGAGGATCCTGACACATTCATGTTTGAATTTGTTGTTGTTTGTAGGATTTATGACTACACTTCGGATGATTAGAAGATGAAGTTATTCCCATCCACCCTTAAGGATGCAGCCTTGCGCTGGTTCATGGGTCTGCCGGGGGACAGCATCACCACCTGGGCACATATGAAAGAGACCTTCAAAAACAAGTATAGAGACTATTGTAGTTCCAAGGAAACTAAGGATGAGATATTTAGGATGACTATAGGGCCTGATGAGTCCCTAGAGGACTATGAAGATAGGTTTCAATCAAACTATAAGAGATCCAACTGTACTCTTGATCTCGCATCACTTAAACTTGTAATTCTTCGAGGCATCAGAGAAGAGCTGATAGAAACCTTGAATATGCTATTAGGAGGAGATATCTACCAACTGACTTATGAAACAATCAAAATTGTCTTCCGGAACCATTCTATGGCATTTAGGAAGACGACCAGAGATGGCCAAAACACATTCAATACCCCTTCCTCTTCCACCTCCATAAAACATGAGATTGGAAACATGCTATAGGACTTCAAGAGTGACATGCTGCACACCCTTGCTTTTCAAATGAACACAATGCATGTCGAAAGGAAGCAAGAGGAAGCAGAGAGAGCCCTAGCCATATTTTTTCCTAGATGTACTCGAAAGCACCCAAGAAGTGAATCTCCACTGAATTTCATAGAGGTTTTCTTATTCTATGAGGAGAATCATGCCACAGAAAAGTGTCCTTCCTTACCTGGACTTAAGGTTGTATACCAAGGTGGGGAATCAATGCTAGAGAAACTATGTTTCATCAACCAGAGAAAGCCTCAAGGCAGTCGGCCATATCAACAAGGTATGCAAGGTGCAACTTACTCTCACTATCACAAAAATCAGATTGCACCCATGAAACCTTCATACACCCCCACTCCTCCATCCTAGTCTACACCTCCTACTTGGCCTTACATCCCTCCATATCATCCTCAGCCAGGGAATCAACCATTTCCGTAGTATGTTCCACAACAACCTTAGTGGAACAATCCATCCCAAGGGTGGAGGCCTAAACACAATCAACCGCCTGCTCTAATGCCTCCACCCCAACCTTAGCCTTAGCTTACTCATGTTTCTCCAATCAGGCTACCTCAAATACTTGCACAACCGAATTTGAACCCGAACAACAGACAGGAAAAGCAGGCTCCCAATGGAGAAAAATCCTATCCAGCTTATGTTGTGGAGATACAGGAGGTTAATCTTAGGTTGGGAAGTGTACTCCCAGACAACCATCCTCCATCTCCACCTGTAGAGGTTGAGGAGGAAAAGGAAGAAGGTAACACTTAGATCCAACAACCTCCTTTTCATGAGCGCTTGATCCACCCTAGTTAGCACACCCCAAAGGATACTGAACTCCTGGGAGAATTGGAAACTTTGTGTGTAAAGATACCACTTCTCCAGGCCATTAAGGATGTCCCTATCTACATTAGTCTCATTAAATAAAATTGCTTCAAGAAACCTGGGAGAAGGAAGAGAGATACCCCCACCATCAATGTGGTAGGGCAACTATCTGACCTAATGTTTGGAAGTGTGATATTTCCAAAGTACCTAGACCCTGGTAGTCCAGTTATTGATGTGCATATAGATGGTGTCATAGTCCCCAACACTTTGATTTATCTAGGGGCTACCATCAATGTCATGACCAAGGAAACTATGTTGAAACTTAATCTCCAAGGGACTTTGAGGAAAACCACAACAGTTTTGCAACTTGCAGATCGGTCCACAGTAAATCCAGAAGGGATTGTTGAGGATGCTATGGTTTCCATTGACCCTTGAGAATATCCTACAAATTTCATGGTCCTGCAACCAAAAACCAAGTTTAATGGTTATCCTCTCATCTTAGGGAGACCTTGGTTAGCCACTGCAAATAATTATATTAGTTGTCGGGCCGGAAACATGACTATAAAAAATGGGCCTTTGTCTAAACAGCTAGTGCAATATCCTCTGGCCCATCCTTCCATTGATCATGATCTCCCTATATGGTTGGAGGATGAAGAAGATGAGTTTTATAACACTGCCCCTATATGTACCATAGATGTTATTATTATAGGGGGGTGGCCTGATGAATATGAACTCATCGACCATGTCATTCAAAACCAATCCTCCACTAACATTCCTCTCGAAACCTTAGTCAAAGAGTTTGAAATCCAACATCGAATGGAAGTGCACTCAGTTGAGTCAACCTCTAGAACCACCGAGGCTATTTAGTTTGGCCCATCCAAATCTCTGAAAATCAACCCAAACCTCTTGAATGAAGAAGAGAAGTAGTTATTCCAGCTTTTGAAAGAAAATATTGAAGCCTTTTCTTGGGATTACAAGGACATGAAAGGGGTGCATACTTCAGTATGCAGACATCACATTTATATCAAAGAAGGATGCAAGCCTGTGAGACAACCCCAAATAAGGATGAACCTGGCTCTGAAGGACATATTCAAAGAAGATCTGCAGAAACTATTTGATACAGGGTTCATATATCCTATATCCGACAGTGAGTGGGTATCCCTTCTTATCCTTGTCCCAAAGAAGAATGGGAAGTGTAGAATTTGGGTTGACTATCGAGAACTTAACAAAGCCACCAAGAAAGACTATTTCCCTTTGCCCTTTATAGACCAAATCCTGGATGGCCTTGTGGGGAAGAAGTTATTTTCCTTCTTAGATGAGTTCAGTGGGTACAATCAGATTCAAATCAGCCCCTTGAAGACCAAGATAAGACTAATTTCACCTGCCCTTGGGGTACCTTCGCTTATAGAGTCTACCCTTTGGGTTGTGAAATGCCCCAGATACCTTCCAAAGAGCTGTCCTAGGAATCTTTTCTGAGTTATTACATGACTCTGTCAAAATTTACATGGATGATTTCACACCATATGGGGATGACTTCTAGGAAGCTCTCTCCAATTTGGGTAAAGTACCAAGAAGGTGCACTGATATGCATCTCTCCTTGAGCCCAGAAAAGTGTGAGTTCCTGGAGAAAGCAGGGGTTATATTAGGACACTCCATATCCTAAGAAGGAATACACGTATACCCAAACAAAATCATTATCATCAAAAGGGTACCTGCTCCTCAAAAGAAAAAATATGTCAGGAGTTTCTTACGCTTAGCTGGTTACTATAGAAGGTTCATCAAAGATTTCAACAAGATGGCTTCTCCATTATTTGGGTTATTGACCAAAGATTTTGTGTTTATTTGGTTCGGTACTTGTCAAGAGGATTTCAAGCTCATTAAGGGAAAGTTGATTACTGCCCCCATCCTCCGAGGTCCAAATTGGACTTTTCCTTTCCACATCCACACTGATGCATTCGACAAAGCTGTAGGGGAAACATTAGGACAATTAAAGGACAAAATCCCTTATGCCATTTATTTCATCAGCAAGAACTTGTCCAAGGCTGAGATGAATTATACTATTACTGAGAAGGAGATGTTAGCCATTGTCCATGCTTTGAACAAATTCAAGAATTATGTAATTGGATATCAGACCTTTGTTCACACTGAACATGCAACCATCAAGTATTTGATGAAAAAACCGGATGGTAATGCTAAGATAATTATATGGTTGTTACTTTTGCAGTAGTTTGATTTTAATATTTTTGATAAACCTGGAAAGGAGAATGTTGTTGCAAATTTTCTTGTCCAGGTTAGCTCTCCCTGCAGGTGAAGAAGGAATGGTGGATGACTAGCTGCTAGATGAGCATATCTTTGTTATATCAACACTCTCACCATGGTTTTTTGATATAGCCTACTACTTGGTTGCTGGGATACTCCCTCCTAATATTTCATTCAGGGAGAGGAGCATAATCATCAGAAAAAACGCCCCTTTCACATGGATTGGGGGAAGCCTTTTCAAGCTAGTCCCTAATCAAATCCTAAGGAGATGTGTGAGGGAGGAAGAAGTTTTTGATATCCTCTCTGCATGTCATGACATCCCATGTGGAGGAAAATTTGCTGCAAAGAGAACTTCTTACAAAGTTTTGCAGGTAGGATACTATTGGCCTACCCTTCACCAAGATTCCAGAAGATACACTAGCAGGTGTGATGAGTGCCAAAGGATGGGGAAACCCACGCAAAGGGATGATATGCCTTTGCACCCTTAGCTGTCTCTTGAGCCATTTGACAAGTGGGGCATGGACTTTGTTGGACCTATCGATCCACCATCCAGAAAAAAGTAGTATGTCATAGTCTGCACTGATTACCTAACAAAGTGGGCTGAAAAAAAAGTAGTGAAGGTAGAAACCGAGGAGAAAGTAGCAGAATTTCTGAAGGAGAATGTGTTTTACAAGTTTGGATACCCCAGAGAAATATTCACTGATCAGGGAGCACAATTCACTTCTCACCTCATTGAAAATATTTTGAGGAAACACAAGATTAAACATAGAACTTCTACTGCCTATCACCCTCAAGTGAATGGCCAAGTAGAAGTAACTAATAGAGCTTTAGAGAGCATCCTCACCAAGGTTGTGAGCAGTAGCAGAAAATATTGGGCAGACGAATTGGTAGAGCTAATTGGGCCTACAAAACTACTTGGAATACAACAACATGATTCACTCCTCATGAACTAGTTTATGGTAAGAAAGCCCTAGTCTTAGTTTAGTTTGAATTCAATACTTTAAGGATGGAAGCTAAATTAGATCTAGATCTATCAAATGCCCAAAAAGAGAGATTGGTGCAAATGAATGGATTGGATGAGTTCAGAATGCAAGCACTTCTCATGCAGAGGTAGTTCAGCTGCAAAGGAAGGTATGGCATGACAAGAAAATTAAGGAGAAGGCCTTCCAAGAAGGAGATTGGGAATTTTTGTATGATTCAAGGTTTAAATACTTTAAGAGAAAATTGATGACAAGATGGTTGGGACATTACACGGTGGAAAAATGTTTTGATAATGGCGCAGTTCAAATCAGGACCATAGATGATGAAGGAATCCCCTTGCTTGTTAATGGTCACAGACTTAAAATTTACAAGAAGCCCTTACCTAGGTTAGAGTTCATAAATTCTATAAGCAGAGAGGTGTATGTAATGAGAACCTCCATAGTTTCCAATAACTCCTAAAAATAAAAAATAAAAAAATAAAAATAAAGGTCCATGGGGTGAAAACCTCTCTGAGGTGCTCCAGGAAATCTTGTGGGTTGAAAACCTTGATGGAGGCAGCCCATTTTATTTTAAAAAAAAACAAAAAACAAACAAACAAACAAACATCTGCATATTTGTGTTTGCTCTTTTGCAGGTTATTAATGGTTTCTAGAAACACAGGGAAGCAGTCATCCTCTTCTCTCCCCTTCTATTTTACCATCCATCCCATAATTCACTCCATTCATTTCCATACCTCCTTCCATCACCTCCATACACCATATTCCTCCATTACTAAGCACAATGTAGAAAAATAAAGCAAGCCACAAACTGCTACAACCATCAGGAAGTTCCTTCAAAACCAAGTTCTTCACGGACTACAAAGAAAAACAAGAAGGAAAGTTGCATAACAGATTCCAAGAGGATGAGAATGCCACCCATGGCATCTCGAGCACCCCACGCAAAATTTGAAGCGAAGGAACAACAAGAAAATATTAGCATATCACTCAGGATGCTGCTCATTCAGCAAGTTGCTCACTCAGAGAACAAGACTATAGTGAAGAATGCAACATCTAAAAGGCTTGTATCCTCATTCCAGCTCCTCCAAACACCTTGAAAAAAACAAGTGAACCCAGGTATAGCATCTCACCCCTCTGTATGCATTCATAATAACCATAAATAATTAAATTTTCAGACTTAGAGTTTAAGGGGCAGAAAGGTGGCTAGTTAGCTTGGCCACCATCATGAAGTATGACTATGGAGAACTGCAAAGTCATGCCACTTGGGTATGCAAAAGAAAAATTTAAATCAAGGGGAGTAGAGGAGAATGAGGGGAGGAAACATGCAACCAATCATGAATTAACAGAGAAAAGGAAACAACGGTCTCTAACGGAAAATAGAGTTGAGGCCGAGTTACATAAGCACTCCAAATTAGTTGCGCAATCTAATAAAAATAGATCACGTTTCATCCAAACCAGTGAATTGAGAATTTTTAAGGGAAAGAGACCGAAGGGAGCCCGGAACACAGAACTACTGAGTTTGGGTTGTGTATTTGAACATCGTGTTGCAGCAGTAGCCGTAGAACAACATCACCAGCAATCAAGCTAGCTTCCAAAGTATACTGCATATCAGACACAGTAGCAAGGGACCAAGGGAAGCTTTCATAGCAACTGGAACAAGGCAGAATTCTACTCCTAGCCTTAGAGAAGAAGGAGAAGAAGAGCCAGAAGAAGAACCAAAAGAGGAAATAGAAGAAGAAGAGGAAGAGACATAAGGCCAAGGAGAAATGAAATAAATGGAAATGGAGACAGAAGGCATAAAGGTAGCATAAAGTGAGCATGAAGAAGACTCGCAGCATCGCCCAACATCCCCTCAAAACCAAGAAGAAGTTGTCACCTTAGCTTCTTTGAGCACAAAGAGAAAAAGGTATACCTTTATGTATTTCAGAGCTAAAAAGAGTCATAGGGTAAGTCAGAAAGAACCGGAAACTCATCCCAAGAGCCCCATCATCATTGAAGGATCACCAAGGGAGGAGGAAATAATCAGAGGGACAGTTCTGAAGGACCAGCTGCAGATGGCACAAGCAAAAAATATAGCACTAAAGGGGAAATTTTAGCAAAAATGGAAACAAGTAGCCACCATGGCAGACTTGGCAATGTAGAATCACTTCTGCACATATTCCCTGTTGACTCATATGATGTGTACCTCAAGGAGAAATGACTCTTATTTCAAATCAAAACCCTAGCCTCCCATGGATCCCTGCCTTTCCAAGATTGTAGGTAATTCATGGATTTCTACAATAAAGCTAACATGGTTTATCAGGTAAAGATGGCATATTTTTATGTGCATAACCTTGTGCTGACAAATCTGGATACTTGGGACCCCAATTCTACAATGGGGGATATGCATTTGATGGCTCTAGTATCTTGGATGATGAATGAGGACACTAGAGCAAAAGAGATATGGAGGGTCATGAGAAGAAGAAATAGAGAACCTTTACATATCAGGCCATAAATTTTCAGCCCACGAGGAGTCATCCATAACCGTCGAGACATTGAAAAGGACCTTGCACTAGTTGAAAGCTACCTCCAGACTCAAACACATGTAATAGGCAACTTTGATGATGTTTATAGGAAGATAGAAGATGAGTGCATTATGGAAAGCTAGAGGAGATAGAACAACCTCCCTCACAGCCTCAAGAACAGGGAGTACCATACTCCAGAAAGATGGAGGGGTGCCTTGGAAAGAGCACCATTATAAAAGAGGGCCATGTAGGCCAAGAAGATCCCATGGCTTAGTCTCAAGCTCAGTCCACCTTTTTTTTGGGGGCTGAATGATGAAAGGGACACAGATGCACAAGATAGAGAATGGGAGAATTCCGAAAAGAGTAATGGGTTTTACCCCCTTGAGGGGGGTCAAAGATGCAGGAGGAGGATTATTTTCTCAGAGGATGAGCAACCATTCAGTAGGGGGGTGATGATGAGATCCATCATTACACATATTTGGAGGGGTTAATGGTCACCTTTTTTCCTTCTTAAATCTCTTTTTCTTGCATTTTTATTGTTGTTTGGTTTCATGATGCTAGTATAAGTGGTGATTAAGGCTAACATACTCTGAGTGCCTAATATGAGGTTGAGTGTAGGAAATATTGAGTAATTGGCATTATTTTTGAATATTTTATCATAAATAATTGAAGGAGAAATTATAGGAGGATTTTCCACCCTCCTTAACTCTCGAAGGTAGCCAAAGGATCCCCAAGGATTCTCTCCAACAATTCGAATTCCAGAGGCAGCCAAGAAACTCAAAGACGAAAGTGCACTCAATCTATGTTTACTTGGAGTCAAGTGGACTCAATCACTATTTTCAAGGGAGTTTTTGGTAGCTACCATGTAGAATAAATAAATCAGAGCTATAGCTATGACAAAGGGGATTCTATTAGGAACTTTGTTGCAAGCTATTGAGCTTTTGATTATTGTACTCAGTGACTAAAATTTGAGAGTTGTACGCAACTATTCTTTCATGAAATGAATAGACTGATTTCATTTTACTGATTTAAGTTTCAGAGAGCTAGGTGTATGGGTTAGGGCCCAATCCATTTGCCTTAGCCTCTCTATTGTACTTGTTCTTTGCTTGCTGTCAGTATATCTTCTTTTGATATTTTCATTGTTGTTTAGTTTTGCTTTCAATGTGTTGTTGTAGGTTTCATTTGCTTATGAGTAATATAATAGAGGATAAAACTCTAAAATTCATGGATCAATACCTCCCTTCTCATATTTGTCAATAGAGCTTGAGGAGGGTGAACCTTCCCTCAGACCCAAAAATTGATTTTTGTTCATTGTTTCTAAGAATAGGGTAGAGTTTCATTACCATTTTCAGCCTTCCTTTTGTTCTGTATTTTCACGCATTTGTCTGTTCTTCGTGCATGGATCAGCATATTTGTTTGTAGGAATAAGGATCAAAGTACCAGGGAATCTCGTTTGCACCTCCTCACTTCATTCTCCATCTCTGTTTTTACTCCTCCATCATTTTTGTTGCGCCTCCATTTACCTCCTATTTCTTTTATTGCAGCTTCCGCCCCTTTTTATTCACAAGACACTTAAAAACACTAAGAGTTTGACCTTCGCAAATCACATTTTTATTTGGTTCCCGTTAACACTTACTGTTGCCAACGCTAATTGCGATAATTCTCCATACTCTGCCACATCAAAAATCGCAAATCACATTTTTTATTTGGTTCGCGTTAACACTTACCACTCCCAATACCGATGCGATAATTCTCCGTACTCCACCACATCGCAAATCGCAAATTGCATTTTTCAATTGGTTCTCGTAACATGTTCCACTCCTAACACCGATTGCGATATCGTTGTCGTACTCTGCCACTGGCCCTACCGCCACGTCATCCCATCGCATTTCACATTACGCAGTCTTTACCCCGTCGCATTTCGCATTTCGCATTCTTTATCCCATCACATTTCACAATTTGTTCCCGCTCCCTAACAACACTTCCGCTACCCCTCCGGCTTTGTGATATTGCAATTGCGATATTGCATATCACACTTCCATCCTCCCATCGCAAGTCCGCCATCGCACTTTTAAAAGCCTCCCACTTCAAAGGATTTTTGTGATATTATAAGTTTTAATAAATTCTAAACCCTATTTCACACTTCTAAGCCTTGTTTCATGTGTTTAGCCTTCCCTTAGCACCCTTAACCCCCTTTTTTCCGAACTGCAAGAAACACTTTCTCAAGTTTCGTTAGATAATGGATAGTTGCATGGATAGAAGCATGGTAGTTAGAGCATAATATAAGTAGGGTGTGTTTAGCCGATTGGCCAAGTTAAGTGTGGTTTAGAATTAGTTTCATTCCTTCCATTCCTTTATGCACATTAAATTAGTTTCATTTCCATCATTTCCTTTCTGCAAATTAAATTAGTTTCATTTCCATCATTTCCTTTCTGCAAATTAAGTTAGTTTCCTTACTGTCATTTCCTTCCAACAATTTACTTTCCAGTTCTTACCATAGTTTAAGAAATAGCACCCTTTCGTAACGCAGAAGAGGATGACATGAGAAGAATGCATCTATTGTGTCTATAGCACTGTCACCTCCAAGTTTTTACGCACCCCAGGTTGATAAAGTAAAGTAGGGAAGCCTCTGGGGAGTTGCAGCACTCTTGGTGCAATACCAGGGCTCACCACCAGTTTCCATGATGACCCTTGATTTTGATGAGTGCCTTCCATCAGTGTTGTTATCAACAATTTTTTCCAGGAGTTGTTTTACCAAGAGCTCCTACCATGATTTTATCATGATGATATTAATATACATTTCTTCCTATCATACTAACCAACATAAATTTCTTAAATAAGAAGATGATCTCAATCATAATAGAAATTTTTTTATTCTTCTTTCTTAGATTTCTTAAAATACGGTTCTACCCTTTCATCTGTGACACAGGATTCTTCCTTTTTCCTCTTTTCCTTTCTAGATTGAGGAAAATATCTTTTATAATGCCCAAGTTCATTACATACATAACATCATACTTTTTCCATATTTCTTCTTTTATTCTAAGGACCAAATTTTCTGAAACTTCCTTTCTTCCTGGATATGGCTACAAAGGCTTGATTCCCTTCACTTGATCATGTATCAACTTTGGCTTACAATCTTGTTTCCTATATTTTACATAGAGACCATAAATCATGGATAGGTGTTGCTTCTTTCTTCCCATATAAACTTGAAGTGAAGTTTCCCCATTCTTCTGGTAGAGCATTCAACACCATTTTAGTCATATCAGTGTCAGAAATTACTTCTCCAAATTCTTGTATTTGGTCTCTTATTTCAAAAATCCTTATAAAGTATGAAGTGGTTCCTTCTTCTCTTGAAATTTTCATTTGTATAGTTCTTGTCTCAGAGAGATTTTTTCTCCTGCAGTACTCACATAGAATGTCTCCACCAGTTTCTCATATATTTCTTTTGCAGAATTTAGTTTTGATATATAGGGAATGAGTGAGTCCTCAATGATGAGAATCCCCTGGGCACTGATTTCTCCTTTCATGTATTTGGCATGATCTGGAGCATCTTCTTTTGAGGGTTGAATTGTAGATCATTCAATGTAGTCCATAATGTCTTCTTCAATTGGATTCAAATATTTCCCTTTCTTACATACACTAAAGTTTGATGACCCAACCAATTTGTTTCTCTCTTTACAATAAGTCATCTTGAAATATTTAAATAAGTTCATAGATACTTACTTGAGTAGAGTGACTTGCAACTTCCTTGATGTTGATGAAGATGAAGTCAGGAGCTTCTTCTAAGATTGAAATCTCCAATGTAGGCGATCTTGGATCCTTGATGATGAAGGATATCTCCAAAAGATGATGTTTCTTTCACTAATATCTTGAATATAGATCTTTCATGGAAAATATTATTTTCTTTATGAGTTGATCCTTTGAGTGAAATTGAAGATCTTTCTTGAAATAGCTCGAGAATCTTCCTTCTAAACTGAATGGAATTTTCAACACAAATTTTGACCTTGACTTTGATTCTTGTTTCCTTAAGTGCCTCCTTGCTAAGTAGCCCTTGTATTTTAGTACCTTAGCTCTGATTCCATGTTGAGAATTTGGAGGGTCGGAGATTAATTCAAATTCTCTTCTTGATAATTACTTGTGATATTAATTCCTTTAATTATGTCTTCTCTTCTTAGCTTGTTATTTATTTCATCAAGTCAATTACCAAAACACAAGAGACACAAATTTAGGCTCTTCGAGCCAGGGCCAAAACCTCTCCCTCTTTGAGAGGAAAACCCACAAGAAATTATTCTTATAGACTTTCATATGACAAGTACCATGACCACAACACAGACCCTTGACCCTTGTATGCCTCCAAGACCTTTTCACTTCTTCTTCATTGATTCCTTGAGTTGATCATTCCTTTCTGCACCATCCTACACCTTTTTACACTAGTACTGGAGAGCTTGGTCTCTATCATTGTATTTCCCTTTTCCAGCTGAGTGTAATCCTTACTGAGATATTACCTTGTTAGGGGCATTCCTATGCACACCATGCATCTCCACTTGATCTGGTTGACTGATCTTCAAAGTACTTATTTCCTATCTCTCCCAAACCATGTACGTGAGACATCCCTCTTCCTTCTCTTATCAGTCTCCTTTTTACTCATCAAAACACATCCCTTAACAGACAATTTTTACAATATTGTAGCTTCAATTATATCACATATTTCTTTACTTGTAACTTTACTTATATTACAGATTCCTTGTCCTTATCCCTCTATGCATCAACTTACATATTTATTCTCCTTTTCTCACACTTTATATCAGTTCTGGAACTCTGCATTAAACCAAAAAATGTTGTCTTAAATTGACCGCATGCTCATCACCGAAATCTAGACCGAAAATCACAGAGGAGTCGAAGTTGTGTTTCTATCTTTTTTTTGTAGTACATAGGGGTATATATAGTTGTTCCAACCTGTAAATTAGTTGACCTGTCCATAGGTTATGAAGCCGACTTGATCAAGGGTTTATGAGCTGACTTGTCCACTATTCATAGGTTTTCCTGAGGAGATATTTCAACTTTGATCTGGAGCATTATTTATGCCATGTCTTCAAGCTTCATTTGGCAAGGTATTGAGGCATACAAGTGTGGTTTGACTCTTCATAAACATGATTCTTTAATTTTTAAATTTATGACCAAAATAAAAATCACTAATAGACATCAAGAAGTCTATTGACCTATAATAAAAATCTTGCTCATGAAACCCTTGACGAAAGTACAAAAAAAATCAATTTTATTATCTTTGTCTTCTTCTTTACATAAATATATAATTACATAGTCAATATGAAGATCGATCCTAGTTACACTTTTCAACACCACAAGGGTTTTTCAATGAAACACACATGTTGCATATAAATAAAGGAGAGTTGCAGGCTTTTGAAAAACACATTCAAAGTGCATCTCTCATAGGTAATACATCTCTGAGGTAGATGCAACAAGGAAAAGGGTAGGACATGGAGTTTGAAGGATTTTTTGGTGTCTTTTGATTGGTCTTGTAGGTCCAGTTAGGATCAGAAAGTAGTCATGTGCTTTCAGTAAATTCTGGTCTGGTTTTTGTGTGGTTTTTGGGTGATTCTTCCCCTCTAGAACAACCTGCATCCCAGGATAACTTGTATAATAAGGTTTCAGGTTTATACCTCCCTAGAACAAGGGGTCAATGGGCCTATTTGAGGAGTGTATCATCCCTAGATGACAGCAAGTGGAGGCCGTAACTTGGGAGAGGTGAATTGTAGCTTGTAGAGGGTTGGTAGCAGTAAGGAGGAAGGGTTATCAAATTTGTTTTATTTCCATAAATAGTGAAAATAATCTACATCAGTTGCACAGGCCTAGAAGGTGGAATAAGGTATTTATTTTTTGATGTATTCATGTTCATTTGATGCTAGTGGATGGTAATCCAAGTTGGACTAGTCGGGATTATACATGTGTGGATTTTTTGATGGAAATGTGAGAGTGGACCAAGTGTTCCCTAAGTGTAGACTTAGGAAGGAAACTATGTATGCTAGAAGACGTAGATTCATTGAACTCATTGACCATTATTTCAAGGGCTAAAGAAGAAGGGAATAGAGGAGAAGTTTGTAGCCCAAGTTCATTGTTGGAGAAGGAATTCTAACAGTGATAGGTAGAATCCCTTCGGCCCTATGTTTGTCTTCATTAGAGAATTGTAGGAAGAAAATAGTGGGAATAATTCCTTAAGTAGATGAGGAGCAGCAATGGGTAAGAAGACTCAGAGTGTTGTGGCCTTGAAGGACTAAGAAGCAGCTGGTGAGCGTGAAGACCCTATGTGTTATTTTTAGATGGACTTATGATCAGCTAGAGGGAATATTGGAGAGTCAATTTCAGTGGCCTAAAGGGGTTGGTGCATTGATAGAGGCAATGTTGCATAATGGAACCGAAGCACCCATAGTTTCGTTCAGGATATGACAAAGAAGTTGTGATTAAGCTCTACATCAGATAGATCGTCAGTGTATATTATTCTTGTATTCTTGTACTAGTGGATATATGAGGGCCATTATCCCTGGTACGAGATCTCTAGCCAGTTGTATGATTAGTTTGATTAATATAACGAAGTTGGGGTATTGTAAAATTGTAAAAAATTGTCTATATTTTGTGCACCAATATATTTAATGTTGTATATTGTTTCATTATGAAAATTATTTTGTTGTAAGTGACTTGGATTGGTAGTGTCAATGATTGTAAGATTCTAACCTAGACTCTAGTATCATGGAAAAAAAACATGGTTTCAGAGCTACTTCGAAGGGCCAGTGAATTAGAGTGTGCACAACAAAGTATATCTTAAGATGGAGTTTGCCACATTGTTGGTGAATGGATCACAATAATGTTGAAGTTGTATTTTAGTCTCTAGTATGAGGGGAGGTTGGAAGGGTTGTCACACTATATTCCATGGAAGGAAAGGATCAAGTTGGTTTTGATGGTCAACAAGATATAGGACTTTTCCAAGAAATAAATCAAGAATCCAGTTGACCCTAAGGAGATGGAGGTGTATGAGGAGTTGGATACGAAGGAAAATTTGATCATCCTAGATGGTGTTAATGACTCCTTAATACCTCATCTGGCTAGGAAGAACACTACACATGTGATGTGGGTAGCTCTTCATAATTTATTCCAGAATAAGAAAGAGAACTAGGTATTGGTATTGGACAATAAGTTGAAGGCCACCAAGATGATATAGGGTGAAGGGGTGACTTCATATCTGATGAGGTTGTCACAAGTTCGAGATGAGATTTCCATTATTGGTGTGATTGTTATAGATTTTGAGATGGTGAGGGTTGCCTTGAAGGGGTTTACTCCATAGTGGAAATCGTTCATCAGTGGAATCGTTTCTAGGGACAAGCTTCCAGACTGGAATAGGTTGTCGGGTGACTTAATTCAAGAAGAGTTGTGAGACGAGGATATTCATCCAAGCAAGAAGGATTTAGATGATTATGTGGAACTTGTAGCGATAATAAGGGTAAGAAAAACAAGAAATTGAGTAAGATATAATGTTTCAACTGTGGCGAGATTGGTAATTTTTCAACGAAGTTTCTGATGAAGAAGAAGGGAGACTATGAGAAGAAGAAATTGAATTAGGTCGCAGGTGTCACCATTTCTGTCGAGATAGATTATCTCTCCATGAAGTTGGAGAATGAGTACTTTTCTTTTATCTCTCATTTTTTTTAGCGTACCATCAACGAGGCTGCATGGTACATGTAGAGTGGAGAATCGAAACATATGACATGGTCACGGGAAGTAATCGAGACTGTAGTTGAGTGGGACTCAAATTTTCACATGGTATTGGGTGAAAAGAGTCAGAATGAGATCAAGGGATCAAGATTCGTGCCATTAAGGAGGGATTCAGGTCATATGATGTGAGTTCAGGATGTATTATTTGTACCATGACTCAAATACAATGTTATGTATGTCTTAGTGATTGAGAAAAATGGGTTTGAGGTCTTGTTCCATAGTGGGAAGGCGAGACTCAAGCCTAGAGGCTATAGCTCTCCAAGTGTTGTGATTGGAGTTAGTGAGTGTGGTCTATATAGGCTAACAGAAAGCATTTAGATCATGAGAAGAAGAAGTAAAACCAGGTACAAGTTCTAAAGAAGTAGATGCAGGTTTCAGAGGATAAATTTCCAGTTCTAGAGAATAAATTCCAGGTTCCAAAGGCTTAGAGTGAGTCGAGTTCTAGAATTATTTTTTCAGGTTTAGAGGGAGAATGTGCAACCCAAGAAGAGTGTGTGGTCAGTGGGGAGCAAGGGTGATTCTATATCTGGAAAGAAGGAACCATGGAGGGACATGAAATCATTTCAAGAGAAGAAGAAGAAGCAAGAGGCTTTGAGTGACAGTGACACTTCCTAGAAGGGCATAGATCATGCAGAAATATCTAAATACGTTCAACTAATTTTGTAATGTGTGAAAATTACTAGATTTTAACAATACAAGGAATCCTACTGCAACCAACTTAATTATTTCTTCTATTATGTAATTTAATTTACACAATTATTTCTTAATCACATATGAAATATTGAAGCAATCACTAAAGAATCCTACACTATAATACTCATGATTCTAAAACAAGGAAAACAATCACACATATGGAACCGTTATTTTGGACTAAGTCCCCAGAAAAACCTAATGTAGGAAAACCAGTGTAGCAGATCTGAGGGTTTTATTATTAAGCAGTAGCCATCTCTAAATACATCTCTGAATACCCCTAGGTTAATTCAGTTACAGAGATAAATACTAGCAGAATAATTTGTGAGGATTTACCTTACTCAATCACTGAGTACCTGACTGGTCTGAATGAAGAAAACCTTGCCCTGGGGAGGCACTGCGCAATCTCAGTGCTAGACCTTCCAGCCACCGCGTCACCCCCTTCCAGGCTTAGTGTTCAGCCCCAACCAAGTTGGTTTTCCTCTGTGAATCTTGAGGAACAGCCTCTCAGTCACTTTCTAAATCCCAACCTCTGAAATTGATCTATAAGAAAAATTCTGGAAACCCTTCTTTGCCTTTGCATTGATTTTGCGTGAGCCCTACATAGTCACTGCTTTAGAAATTATTCCTTCAACATTGGCTTGGTTATATCACCTCTGCCTCTCTCTGAATGATGCTACACTGGCTAAGAAAATCTCTTCCTCTCCGTATGTTATCTCTTCCCCTCACTGCTCAAATCTCTAGCTGGAATTTCTTAGCAAACCCCGCCCTAAAAATTTCGAACTCTAGATCAATTTGGTGTGTCTTTGCAAATGGCCCTAAAGTATTCTTTTATATGCTTCTCGTTGAGACATCAACGGTTGAGATTCAATCTCTAATCAATGGCTAAGATTATAGCATGACCTTATATTCATTTTCTAGATAATTCTCATTCATGTTTTATTAATAGCCTTTAATTATTTAATTTCCCTAAGAATTTTAGACTTAGGGTCCCCATTAAAATAATTAATTAGTTTAATAAAACATTAACCAAGTTGAATTTTCACCCACGGTTTTTGGGTTCTTTGGAATACCAGCATCTAAGCCTCTCCACAAAATTTGAGACTTAGACCACTTTCTAATGCTACAAAAATCAACACTCCCTCTAAGCGAGGAAAGTGCTCTAGAAATTATGCCTGCTGCATACTTATCTGAATCTAAAGCGTCCTCCACATTGCTAAATTCCATTAAACACTACACTTATTCTGCCACTATATTGTTGCCCATGACACTGCCACTACCACTGCTGCATCTATACTACAACTCCCTCTCAAGTGTTTGATATTTTATGCTGCTACCACTGCCACTGCTAACGTTGCATCTTCATTGCAACTTAGCTGCTGAGATAAATAGTTGAAATCACCCAGAACTAACAAGTGTTCAATGGATGAACCTCAATTCCGAAGACTCTAACTGCTGATAAATATTGCTTTGTCCATCTGATGCACTGCTTTGTTGCTGCTCTGCACTACGCAACATTGATCTGCACTTCACTGCACCACTGTGCAATGCGCTACTGTTGTTGCCTATGATCTGTGATGCTCCAGAAATAAGCGTTGTTATCTACTGCACTATTGTATCCATCACATCTCATCTCCTCTGAATCTCCTCCATCTTGCTATTGTTGATCTTGGGATCTCGTATCAAGGTAATGATCCATGAGGTGGGCTTCTCAAGGATCCTGCCCAACTGAATTTAGGAGGGAACTACAGTTCAATATCACCCCACTTCTCTCCTCGAGAAGCATGGGCACTCATGGTGAACTTATCCTCCTCAATTTTTGCAAATGAAACCTTTGGGTCATCCTTCTCATATTTTTCCTTCTTCTTCAAAGGACACTGAGATGCATAGTGGCCCATCTCGCCACATCTGAAGCACTTAACCTTCGAAATATCATGCTTCATTTTCCATTGCACCTGTCTTCCCTTCGATGCAAGGGTTGTGTTCTCTTATTCCTCCACATATTTCGATATGGTTCCACTATTGCCATCAATTTTGCACTTGACGAGGTCTCTCCTTAGCTCTTCCTCCTGAAAAGCTTACCACAACTACTCCCAACTAGGTAATGTTTCCCGTCCCAGTATGATATGGACAAACACTTGCCACTTATCTTTGACACTGTTAAGGGCCATCCATATCATGGTTGCAATTTTAGGTGTAGCACCCACAGCGAACAATTGATCTTGAATCTCTTGAAACCGCATGAGGTATGAAGCCAACCGCTCTCCTTTCTGCATCTGAATCATATGAAGCTTCTGCTCTAAGTACAAATTTTGCTACACAGAATATCCCTCAAATAGGTCATGTAAATCTACCCACATTTCTCTGGCAGTATTCTTGCTAGCCACATGTGAGATGATGTGATCCTTGACACCATCAAGGAGAAACCTCTTTGCCTTGGCCATATCTACCTTATAATTCTTGAGTTGATCCACATCCATAGGAACAGCTACCATGTTCTCCACAAACGCCTTCATATCCTGGTCATAGTTAGAGGATCCCTCCAACTGATCCTGGTCATGAAGTCCATGAGATGCCATTTCAGTCAAATTTTCTCCCTCGTCCTCCTTACTACGCAACTCCTAGCAGGACTACATACTTTCTGATGGAGTTGTAAGTTTCATTTCTCCTCTACTACTCAGAAATTGAGAAATGTTGACTTCCTCAGCTAGGAAATCACTGAGGAAGAATTCCCTCAATACGTGATCTTGACTCCTAACGCTTTCTGCCCATAAATAACTTTAGAAAAATTGCTCCCTATGTCTTCTAAATGCAGACTCTATGATTCTCCCTCTACCACATCAAGATCTCAATCTGGAAGCCCTTTATCTCTGTGGACTCACTTAGAGAGAGACTACCACAAAAATCTTAGCCCTCTTGGCTAGAACTGTGCAATCCTTCAATGAACCATTTTGTTGCACTGTAAAAAAAATGACCTTCACTTCAGAATTTAGATTTTTTCTTCCTGTTTCACATCGTTGCTATGATACCATGTGAAAACTCCTATATCTAAACAATCTAAGAATCCTACTGCAACCAACTAAATTACTTCTTCTATTATGTAATTTACTTTACATAATTATTTATGAATCACATATGAAATATGAAAGCAATCACTAAAGCATCCCACACTATAATACTCATGATTTTGAAACAAGGAAATTGAACAAGGAAATCAGTCACAAATATGACACCTTTATTTTGGACCAAATCCCCGAAAAAAACCCAATGCAGGAAAACCGGTGTAGCATATTTGAGGGTTTTATTATTAAGAAGTAGAAATTTCCAAATACATCTCTGAATACCCCTAGGGTAATTTAGTTATAGATAGAAATACTGGAAAAATAATTTATGAGGATTTACCTCACTCAATCATTGAGTTCCTAGCTGATCTGGATGAAGAAAACCTTTCCCTAGGGAGGCACTACGAAATATCAGCAATAGAACTTCCAGCCATTGCGTCACCCCATTCCAGGTTCAAAGTTCATCCCCAACCAATTATTTTTTCCTTTGTGGACCCTGAGTAATAGCCTCTCAGTGTCACTTTCTGGATCTTGACCTCCAAAACTGATCTACAAGTAAAATTCCAGAAACCCTCCTTTGCCTCTGCATTGCTTCTTCGTGAGCCCTACACAGTCACTATGTTAGCCCTTCTTCCTTCAACACTAGCTTGGTTAGATCACCTCTACCTATCTATGACTAATTCTCCACCAGCTGAGAAAACATATTCCTCTCCATATGATATCTCTTCCCCTCACTGCTCAGATCTCTAGCTCAAATTTCTCAGAAAACCCCGCCCTAGAAATTTTGAACTCTAGATCAATTTGGTGTGTCTTTCAAAATGGCCCTCAAGCCTTCCTTTATAGTTTTCCCATTGAGACATCAGCGGTCAATATTAGATCTCTAATCAATGGATAATATTATAACATGACTTGATCTTCGTTTTCTAGATCATTCTCACTCATGTTTTATCAATAGCCTTTAATTATTTAATTTCCCTATGTTTAGACATAGGGTTCCCATTAAATTAATAAAACATTAACTGAGTGGAATTTTCACAAACGGTTTCTGGGTTCTTTAGAATACCAATTTCTGAGCCTCTCCACAAAATTTAAGACTTATGGAACTTTTTGATGCTACAAAAATCAACATAATGTACTAAAACAAAATACTGAATCAATTCTACAAATTGCAGAAACCAATTTCGATCGCACAATCACATAAACAAGTAAGAGAAATAATATCAATTTCACAACACAATATGTATCTAGGGAAATACTCAACTAAAAATCTTTCTATCTATATATTTCATAAATTCAAGAACATGAAACAATACAATGTTATTTCCCTTCCTGTGAAATATATGCACTTTGTTCACTGTCTCACTCTGATCCTGGTAAGTTTGGTCCAATACTTAACCACTTCCCTACACATGACTGACCAACCTTGATCACACATTCTTGGGCTAATTGAGCCCCTATTAATTATGAAATTCCCATAAATATATTGTGCAATACATCCAAGGCATCCTCATGACCTCATGCATAACCTATACAATTTTCTAATTATACAACTGATAGTTCTCTTTCCTTTAACTCCAATCTCAATTGGTCCTTCCTTAGAACTGACATGCAACGGCTATTTATAGTGAATTATCATTTATTTGATTAATCACTGCATGTAAATTAAATCTAATTTAATTCATTGGACCTCTCACTAGCTCATCCCTAAATTAGAACTAGTTAAATTGATTTCAACTCAAATAATTGAGTTAACTAATTACAAATCAAAATAAATTGCAACTAGACACCCTAAAACTTAGAGTGAACTCTATATGCCTCTATTTTTGACCCTCAACTCAAATTGATTGAGCTAACTAAGTTTTACTGACTCATCTAACTCTTACAAGATGCCACGTGATGTGGAATTACAATTTACTTCTAATTTAATTAAGGGAAAATTAAATTGGAAGCCCCCTTAGGGTAACATTCTTGTTGCCAATTTCAACACTCCCTCTCAACAAGAAAGGGATTGTATGCTACCCTAATATTTCCTCTATGGAACTCGAATTTTCTTCTTTACAGTGCCTTCATCAAGATGTATGCATCCTTCTCCTCTATGGGAATGTACTCTAATGACATAATCTACATCTTCACACAATCTCTGAGATTGTGATACCAAATATCAATATGCTTGGACCTGTCATGAAAAACTGGATTAACCGAGTGTTTGATGCAACTCTAGCTATCACAATAAACACTTTTGGATCCATCTATCAACCAAATAAACCAACAAGTATCTTCCTCATCCAGGTTGCCTCACATGTTGCTTGACTGGCCAACCTGTACTTTTCCTCTGTTGAACTAAGTGAAACTAATCTTTGTTTCTTGTTGTACCAAGAAAATTTTGTTGATCATATGTTGAAGATTCCCCCTGATGTGCTCTTCCTATCATATGGACTCCCTTCCCAATCTACATCGGTGAAGCCTTGAAGCTTCACTCCCTCTATCCATCTATACCATAGCCCAAACTCTACAGTTCCTATGAGGTATCTCACCACATGCTTGCTTGTCTTCCAAAAGAGCTTGGTATGCTTAACCATAGCTTGACTAAGTTAGTTAACCGCATAGCATATGTCTAATTTTGTGTTCAACAAATACATTTGTGAACCCACAAGCTACTTATAAACAGTATCATCTACTACTTCGCCTGAACTAGCATCCTCCTTCCTCTATTTTCCTGCTAGAGAAGTCTCCATGGGTTTTGTTTCCCTCCATGTGGAACTTCCCGAGGATCTTGTTGGCATGCCTTCCCTGAGTTAAAATAGCTCCCCATCTCTTTGCCATATTTCCAATCCTAGGAAATAGTGCAAAATCCCCATGTCCTTCATCTCAAATTCTCTTTCAATATCCTCTTTGCAAGAATTGATTATTTTCTCATCACCTTTCAGTATCAGATCATCGACATAAAGTACAATAATCAAAATCTTACCTTCTACCACAATATGATAAAGGTTCACATTTGCTTCACTCTTGGTGAGTCCCAACCTAGTAAAATATTTTTCAATCCTGGTGTACCAAGCATGAAGTTTTTGCTTCATCCCATACATTGATCTCTTGAGTCTTCACACATGTGACTCCCTGTCGAAGGTCTTAAAACCTCCCAGCTTCTCAATGTACACATATTCCTCAATCACCCCATTGAGGAAGGCTTTCTTTGCATCCATATGATGTATCTTTCGCCCCATATGTGTTGAGAGTTCAAGGATGGATCTAATTGATGAGTACCTTGCGAATGGTGCAAAGGTCTCATCATAATCTATCCCCTCCACCTTAGAGAACCCTCTAGCCACAAACCTATCCTTGTGCTTCTCAACACTCCCATTTGTTACCTGATTCACCTTGTAGATCCACTTGGATCCTACAACTAACTTCCCCTATGGTATTGGGACAACTTCCCATGCACTTTTTTTGATAATGGAGTCATACTCCTCAACCATGGCATCAACCCAAATTGGTTGTGTAACTAATTCCTCAAAATAGGGTGCTTCTATCTCTACACCTTCGCTCATAAGATCCATGTATCCAGTGTACTGCTCTAGGGACATTATTTGCATGTGATGTGATGTGCATTCTTCCATATTCTCTCTCACCTATAGCAATAATTTTTCAGCCTCTTTGGTGCGCTTCCTTCCATCTCGATATGCCTCTGCATGTGTGGGTGCTTCCACTCGCTGCACCTCTACTTGTGGCTTCTCCACATATTGAGGTTATTCTTTTGGAGCCAAGAGCTCCTCAACTGCATGTAACTGAAGCTCCCTCTCAAGGGAAATTCGCATGGCTTTTTCTTCATTGAATGTCACATCTCTTCTAACCATTTTCATCCTATGTGCTAGAAAGTACACCCGATAGTTGTGAGGTTTATCAGTGTACCCAAAAATTATCCCCAAATCAGTTGTTCGCTCTAGCTTATTCTTGGAATATTTGGTCACATGGAAATAAATTGATGAACCAAAAATTTTAAAATGTGACACATATGGTCTCTTATCTGAAAAAATCTTCCTCTGGTGTACTCATCCCAAGTATTCGATGAGGACTTATGTTCTACACAAATGCCTTGTTATTGCATGCTTCTTCCCACAGATGAAATGGTAGGCCCCGATCATGCAACACAGCTCTCGCTACTCCCACAATAGTTAGATTATTTATTTCTGTAACCCCACTCTACTGTGGGTTATGAGCTGCTATCAATTCCTTTCAAATTCTTTCTGAAGCACAGAATTTCTTGAATTCGTTAGAGACATATTCTCCACAATTATCGCTCCTCAGAGCCTTCACCTTCTTCCCTGTATCTTTCTCGACAAGTGTCTTCAACTCAAAAAAATTGGAGAACGCATGCTCTTTCTTTTGCATGAAGAAAATCCAACACTTGTGTGAAATATCATCTACACAAATCATATAATACTTGTGCTTTGTTGTGAAACCTATTGAGAATGGTCCACACACGTCTGAGTAAACTCTCCCAAGGATCGCCTTTGCTCGACTTTCCTTCTCATAAAAGGTGGCTTTGGTATACTTCCCCAATGTACACCATTTTCATGTATATTGTTGCGTGAGTGCACCCTTTGTAAGTCCTGTAGAAATCTATTACATGATCTTCAAAGAACCATGGTGTAGATGGCCAAATCTCTTGTGCCAAAACTCACTGATGTCTCGGCTCTGCACCTTCTCTGCTTTCATGTTCAAGGAAGCACGGGATTCTACATCCAATTTTTAGAGGTTCTTTCCTCGAACCCAAAAATATTTCACCTGTCCCGTGGTTTTTTGAGGAAGGAACATATTTCCTTCACTGAATATCATATCATAGCCACAGTCTTCCAACATAGCAACGAAACCAAATTATTCTTTAAACTAGTAACATACATGAAATAATGTGAGAGGAGTACCTGACTCCCTATGAAAGGTAATTTTAAATATGCCAGTAGTGTTATATGTCCTGTCATCTCCCATCTTGATGTGCATCTGGAGATCCTTATTCTCCAAGTTACTAAAGAATTATTTGTTTCTGGTCATATGGAAAAAAGATCCACTATCTAATTACCACACATAACCCATCACCCATGACACCATGCATGCGATGAGGTGAAATCCAACTCGGACTGTGAAGCAAGTGATTCACATGTCGCTCCTCCTAAGGACTTCTTATTGGTATTATTTTGCGAGCACTTTGTAGCATAATTTCCAAGCTCATGACAGTGAATTTTTTTTACTTTTGACAATTCTCGCTTCTTGCATGCCTGACCGAAATCTGATTTGGAATGGGACGCCTTCCCTTTCCCTTTATTTTCCTTTCCATCTAATGCATAGTTCTCCTCATCATCATTCTTTGATGAGGATCCATCTCTGATGTTCCACCAAATCTCTTCTTGTACCAAGTCAGACCATAATCGCTCCCACTTTCATAGCTTCTCCCTCCCATTCACTAAATCTTGGTAGCTATGCCAGCTCTTGGGAAGGACTAGAAGTGCTAGGCTCACCAAATCATCCTGGGGAACTGTCACCCAACACTTCAAAGTTCATCTCAACATTGAGTGAACTTCACCAAGTATTTTGGGATCGTGTCTCCCTTCTCCATATTTATCTTTCTGAGCTTGTCCTTCAATGCCATCTTCCTGTGGTCACTACTATTATGAAACATATATGTTAATTCTTTCCACATAGCCTATGTATTTTCCTTTCCATGGATTTTTTAGAAAATATGATCTCGAACTCCTTATAACAAAATCCTTCTCACCTTTGCTACATTCTTCTTCCATGCATCAAGAAGTTGAACATCTGCTATTGCGGGCTGGGGAATATCACCGTCTATGAATTCCTTCAGTCTTTTTTCCTCTATTATTTACTCCATCATGTCATTCCATTCTATGTAATTCAAATTTCCCTCAAGGTCATATTTGATTCTCAAGCCAGTGAAAGACATCATGATCTGTTGCTGGTCCTGAAGAATAAATCTGCAAATTCGATTCACTTGTTCAAAAAAAAATCTGGTTATTATCTTCTATAGTGATTCTTTCTCTGATACCATGTATAAATATCTAAATAGATTCAATTGATCTTGTAATGTACTAAATCAATTCTACAAATTTTGAAAACCAATTTCAATCGCACAATCACATAAACAAGAGAAAGAATATCAATCGCAAAACACAAGATGTATATGGGGAAAGCCTTGGCTAAAAACCCCTCTATCTGTATATTTCATAAATTCAAGAACATGAAAAAATACAATTTTATTTCCCTACCTAAAAAATATTTTCACTATTTTGATTGTCTCACTCTAATCTTGGAAATTTTGGTCCAATACTTAACCAATTCCTTGCACCTGACTGACTAGCCTTCCTCACACATTCCTAGTCTAATTGAGGCCCTATTAATTAGGAAATTCCCAGCAATATATTGTGCAATACATCCAAGGAATCCTGATGACCTCATTCATGACCTGTACAATTTTCTAATTATACAACTAATATTTCTCTTCCCTTTTAAATCTAATCTCAACTGGGCATTCCTTAAAACTAACATGCAACAGCTATTTATAGTGAATTATCAATTATATGATTGGTCACTACATGTGAATTAAATATAATTTAATTCATTGGACCTCTCACTGGCTCATCCCTCAGTTAGAACTAGTTAAATTGATTTTAACTCAAATAATTGAGTTAACTAATTACAACTCAAAATAAACTGCAACTGAACCCCCTAAAACTTAGAGTGAACTATATATGCCTCTAGTTTGACCATCAAATCAAATTGACTGAGCTAACTAAGTCTTCCTGACTCGTTTAACTCTTACAAGTTTTCATGTGATGTGGAATTGCAATTTAATTATAATTTAATTAAGGGAAAAATAAATTAGAATTCCCCTTGGGGTGCCATTCTTGTTGCCAATTTCAAAAATTCATACTATAGGGTTTGTTGCATTGATGAGCGCTAGGAGTTGGTAAAGTGTTGCCAGTAGTGATAGTGTTGACGACGAGTTACTTCCTATTCTTGGATGTACCTCCCTTGCTAAGAAGGATTATTGATATTCGTAGCTTGGGAGGTACTCTAAGTCCTAAGGTTTGGGATTTGGAGGAGGGATCACCACAAAAGTGGTTTTTTCTCTTAGAACCCAAGCATGTGGAATTCGAACCTAAGATGGTAGGTGTAAAACCATGAGGAGGTTGAGTGATTTGATGCTTGGATGTGTTAGAGGACTCCCAAAGGAGCAAGGGGAAGCAAAAATAACTCAAATCAAAGGTATATAATGTGAGATATTACTTTTTATATGTTTTTGGTGGATTTTTTGGCATCTAGAGTAGGTCAACTTGGTGTGTTAGGGTGCCACAAGTGTTATTCAATGAAACCCACATGTTGCATATAAATAAAGGAGAGTTGGAGGCTTAAAAAAGCACATCCAATGTGCATCTCTCATAGGTAATACATCTTTAAGGTAGTCGCAACAAGGAAAAGGGAAAGATGTGGAGTTTGAAGGATTGTTGGGTGTCTTTTGATTGGTCTTGCAAGTCCAAGTTAGGAGCAGAAGGAAACTGCATGGTTTGAGGAAATTATGGTTTGGCTTTTGTGTGGTTTTTGGGTGGTTCTTCCCCTCTAGAACAGGTTCCATCTCATGATAGATTTTACATGAAGGTCGTAGGTTTGCACCTCCCTAGAAAAGGGGACCGAGAGGCCTATTAGAGGAGTGGATCAGCTCTAGATGAAAACAAGTGGAGGCCGCAGCTTGGGAGAGGTGAACCACAACTTGTAGAGGGCTAGTAGCAGCAAGGAGGAAGGTCTATCACATTTTTTTGATTTCCCTAACCATTGAGAAGATGCTACAACAATTTCACAAACCTAAAAGGTAGAAAAATATATGTATTTTTTGATGTATTCATGTTGAATTGATGTAAGTGGATGGTAGTCCAGGTTGGACTTGTTGGGATTAGACACTTGTGTACTATTGGAGGGCAACATGAAAGTGGACCAAGTGTACTCTAAGTGTAGACTTAGGAAGGACACTAAGTCTGCTAGAAGAGGCAGATTTGTTGAACTCATTGAATGATATTTTAAGGGATAAAGAGGAAGGTCATAGAGGAGCAGTTTGTAGCCCAAGTTTGTTTTTGGAGGAGGAATTATAGCAGTGATATGTGGCAACCCTCCTTCCCTATGATTTTCTACACTAGAGATGTGTAATAAGAGAATAATGGGAACAAGTCCCTAATTAGTTGAGGACCAGCAACAAGAAATAAGACTCAAAGTGTTGTTGTCTTGAAGGACTAAAGAGAATTTGGTGAGTGTGAAGACCCTATGTGTTGGTTGTTGTTGTGTAGGTAAATTCCCTCTGTGGACAAAGGCGATCCCTCTAGCCCTAGGGTGGGTCTAGTAGTAAGAGGACATGTTAATGCGTTGATTCCTAGTTAACGAATGGAACTGATTCGGTATATATGTCCTACCTTTGTTCCAACGTAGTTGTCGTAGCTGTGGCAGTAGTCTCCTGATCTTCATCCCGACACGTCGCGGTCCTTCAACGGTGGTACTCAGGTGCCTGCCCAAGGATCAAAGAACAATAGAAACATACGAAATGATACTCGCATTCATAACTATCTAACTGGTCAAGAATAATTAAACATATTGCACAAGATTAATCATATCAAATGCAAGAAGAAAACCAAAACATCAGTCATGTATTAATTAAGAGAAAGAAAGAGATTACAACCAAATGAGCCTCGACGTCGCAGCCTCGTTCAACAGGTCCAGTCAAAACACGTCTCGAGCATTCGTCGGGGATTTAGACTTGGTGATGCAATCAGCCTAGACTCTTTCTCGACAAGGGGTCTCTCTCTGCTCTATCTCACACCGGCTTATTCAAATTGTTCAACTATTCAACCATTTTAGCTATTGTAAAAAATTTTCAGCTAGTTTCATCTATGTGAGAGAGATGTATTTATAGGAGAGGAGGAGGAGGTTGGGATCCCTCAAATGGTGAAAGGGAGGCCTTATCCTTTGGGAGGTTTCTCAAAAGTAGGAAACAAGAATCCAAAAGAATATGTCTAACATTATTCAATTGAACAACTCATGCTAACTCCACTCACGAAGTGGTTGGCAATGGAAACTTCGCTTCTATATTTAAAAAAAATTCCAAAAAAATCTCAGCGTGGATAGTCCACTGAGACAGAGCACTAATGGACGTGGGGCCTAGTCTTAATTTCTCTATTGGCGTCAGGCCATAACTGTCTGCCAGCGCTGATCCAAAATCATGTGTTTTTGATGGTCTGTTCCAGGAATAGTCAACAAAGGAAATGTTCTTCTCATGGAAAGGGATGCAATGACACTTTTTGCAAGGCATGACACTACATATACGTCACATAAATGGTCCTCCAATGTGTAGGATGGGTATTTTAGAGACGGTAACAAAATGTTTTGTAACAGATGCCCCCTAAAGCATGAGGTCTGAGAGAGAGGGAGGAGTGAAATTATTTACGAGAACAAGTTCAAACCAAACATCACCGTTAGAAGACCTGCAAGTACAAATACAACTGATATCTCTGATACATGAACATGTGGCATGGGAACAACCATCCATAATAGAGTACATATATAAACTGAGATCTGAGGTATGGACGCATCCATCTAGCAGTAAGGATCAATAAATATACTAAGGTATGGTGGCAGACATCCAATCAAAAGAGTCATGCATTCAGTTATGATAAACGAAAATATCCTGTAGCCTGGATTTTATCAGACAAAACCCAGGGTATTTCGCTCCATCTCGACCCAAACAAGTACAAATTCAAGCATGCGAATATGTGAGCTGAAGTCGAACATGTAAGAAAGTCACATGATTATCAGCCAATGAAGTAAGCCATTAACAGGCATGAGATAAACCACAAATAATTTCCATGGCTCTAAAGGTACAACTAGTACAGTCCATGGAATGTGAATAGTGATATGGCGTCGAACACCCACAAAAACACTCAATCGAAGGCCAATGATGAGGACTTATCGTCGAATGCGAAGAACTTGCCATTGAGGCATGCAAGCTCCAAGGTATCGGAAGGGAGTCTCTAGATCAACTTCTTGGATAATGAGCTGAAGTTGAGAGGAAGCGACCTGGTTGAAATGGGCCATAATGTTTCCCACATCATCAACACGAGACAGAGGAATATGATGATAGTGAATCAGGACCAAAATAGGATTAAAGGGAGGTTGAAAACTGCAAATGTAAAATTCCCTTTAACATATCAGTGACACGACTCTAGATTTGGCAGTATTTGACATCAAGGGATATGAGGTCATGGTGACGTGGCAAAGAGTAGATGAGCGGTCAAAACAGATTACCCAAACCCATGGAGGCAAAAATGACGAAATGAGATGTCCCCAACCCGACACGAATGCAGATGAGTGAAATGTTCAAGAGCGACATACTATCGACACAACAGAGAATTGGTTCCATTTTCCCCACCATTGTTGGAGAGTACCCCAATTATTTTTGGAAAACAAGTTTGAAGGGGATAGCATATGCTTGTCATGTAAATTTTTCCTTCAAAAAAATCCATCCTAGTACATTTTACGAGCCCTAGGAAGGAGGAACTCGGTTATGTCATGGTGACAGTTTCCAATGTCATTTAGGTTTCAATGAGTCTAACAAAGGAAGAAATCGGCATCTTTTCATGTTTAGATAGTTTGAAAAGAAGCGAAAAAGGAAACTACAGCAGGTCCCTTTTCATAGGTAGTCTCACAGATCCGAAAACGTAGAAAACTGTGTCTGAGAGAACCTCTTAGTCGCAATAGTCTAAGGTATACTGGGTAGATATTGTTTCGCAGCCATTTTACAAGTTCAAAATGACAAGAGCCTCGTCAATCTTTTCAATTTTTTAGAGTCAGAAAAGAGCTGAAAGATGACTCCAAGAGTGAATTTTTCGTGTTTTTACCTAGTCCGAAAAAGTATAAAATAAAACTCGTTACTTCACCATCATCACGTTGAGGACCTGTTGCTGCACAAGAGATGCATGTAAAACCCATTTTTCGAAATAAAATAGTAAAATAATTGAAAAATAAGCTTTAAAACCTAATTAGGGTTCTGAAAATGTTATAAAATGCCAAAAATGGTAAAAAATAAATTAATTTTCACTTTTACCTCTTGTGAGAAATTTCTTACCCTTTTTCATTGTGATTTTGCGGAGCTAACAGCGGGCAATCTGGAAATCCAATCATGAATCTATTTGTTCTAGGTAAGAACTCACATATTTCCCTGCATTTTGATAGCATTTTCATTACCTGCAACCCATTTTTGTAGATATATGGGGGGATTTTATAAAATCTAGAGCGCGGTGGTCGACGCGAGTATCAAGCATGAACTCACGCCAACCGGCGTAAAAATTAAACGGGGGCGCGCCAACCCCGACAACCATTTTTAGCATGTAAATTCAATTAATGAGCCCAATTTAACCATTTCAAAAGCATTGTATTTGGCTAATGACAACCATATGGATTTTTTTGCAAGTGTGAAAGGAAAAAATGGTGATTGAATGGAAAGAACGAGAACACAGTGAAGAAGATGAGGAAGCCATGGGAAATGTGAGATGCATGGAAGCTCTCAGATATTGCGGGCTCAAGAAATTCTTTATGGCACCATGTCGCAGAGCTCAACCGGAGCTATTGTAGTACTTGATCAGTGTCTGGGACATTGATCAAGAAAAATTTATTATTCACGATCAGGAACTAGAGATTGAGGTCACAGATATTTACTTCATAACCCGATTATCGCGGAGGGGGGCAGTACCAATATTGACCAGTACTCGGCCCACAATGAAAAACATGAGTATGGTTATTAACAGAGTGTGCCCAAGGGCAAGGAAAGTGTCCAAAAGCGGAAAGATGGATATCCAAACTATTATGGATTTGGCACTAAAGGTAGTGCTACACACCATCATGAGAGTTGCTGGATTGCAAGCTCCACACGAGGCCAAAAAAACACAGCTACTTCTTGTTGTAGATTGCATGTCACCAACCCTCTACAACTGGGCAGAGGCGGTAACAATCAACATGAAACACTTACTTAAAAAATTCAAGAAAAACAAGTTGAAGTAGTTTGGCTATGGATCCATCTTGGTAACTTTCATCTTGGAACGGTTACCAATTTTCCAATGTCAGGAGGTAATAGTTCTGACACCACCAGCCCAGGAGCCACGGATGGTCCGTTGGGCAGCTTTGATGCCAAGGTCAGGGGGCAATCAACAGATTTCCTAGAGACCGGAGTTCTTCAAGCGGTTCCGCTGACAGTTGATTTTCGTGGAGGAATGGCCCTACTATGGCATGGATTTCACCGGTGATGCAAATATCCCACTCCCAAAAGGAGAGGATTGGGATGAAGCATCTGGTAAGTCTCATTTTTATTTTGATGAGTATTATGATTTTTTGTTATGCATGTTCTGACATTAATGCATGTAATTTTAGATGTTGGCCCAGAAAGACCTGCAGGCATATCGCCAATAGCACAGAGGATTCCTTGTGACTTTGATGTGGCCCCTCATGGTGAGGGAGGTGAGGAGGAGGAACTCATACGCAACTCAGAGGGAATCTCCTATGGGATCCTAGACTATGCGTGATTCAATGACGTTCCTTACACGTACGAGAGACACACTGCAGGGGTGTCGAACTGTGTTCACCACTTTTTGAGGTGGCTTGTACGTGCAGTGACGTGCTATCATGAGTGTCACGCCGAGTAGACACCTAGGTTTTATTTCTGCATATTTGTTGAGAGACATGATGTCTCAAGATGTAACAAACATACATATTTTTTGAACTTATAATGCAGATGGATGCAAACACTCGATGTATATATATACATCTATTTTCCTGTATGGATCTTTTCATGTGATGATGATGTTTTACAAACTACGCAAATGTCTATCTAATACGATATTAGCTATTGTATCAGTTAACGCATTCATTCGTCTAGGAATATGTTGATGTGTAATGTAATCAAAATTTCTTTCCAGTAAACGAACACGCAAATACAACCTTAAGATGTGATGGTTTCTAATATAATAATGCCCATTAAGTTGAAGAACAACAAGTTGTGATTCTAGGTTAAAAATCAATGCTCGAATGTCGAGAGAAATGGCCTCGATTAATAGTTCAATAACAACACTATATTCAACGACATTGTTTGTGGTTCGTCCTAGACAGATACCTTGAAGTTCTATCAACTCACCAGCAGGATCATAAATCACCCAGGCTACTGAAGACAGGTTTCGGGTACTATGAGAAGCACCATCTGTGAAACCGACATAAGGGGTAATAGACATCTGCACAATAAGAAACAATCCAATAAGCAGGAAAACACTCGCAAAGCACACCAAGCCAAAATTTACAAAAATGAAAAAACACATGTATACAAAGAAACATCCACGAATGACTCATGCATAGTACTTTTTAAGGCACAACCCATTTCTGGGTTGATAGAGAAGATGGACTTCATAATCAATAAGCTCATAAGCCCCATTCTGTAAAACACATTTAACAATGTAGGGCCCATGCCACATGGGTTGAAATTTTCCCGCCCCTAGCTTATCGTGAGCTTGGTCGTATAGGAGGACGAGGTCTCCTTCTATAAAGGAATGAGGGGAAACTGACTAGTCAAAATGAGCTTTGACCCGCTTTTTCTATGCTTCAATGAAAAGAGCCTCAAAGAGGCGAGTTTCATCAAGCCTCTCTAAATATAGAAGACACTCTTCTTCTGGCGAAGCATTTGGGGCAGCAATTCAACAGCTAGTTTTAGAGAAGGAATTTCACATTCAATTGGAAGGGTAGCTTCTAGACTATAGAATAGCTAGAATGGAGTGAATCCGGTCGCATCCTTCACTAAGGTTCGGTAATCCAAAAGAGATGAAAATAACATGATATGCCAATTTGATTTGTACATCCTGTTAGGTCTCTGTAATTTATTAGCAAGATTGGGAGAGTCCAATCACAGAGTTAACATCATTTCAACCAACTTTGGGATTCTAGGATCTAGCCCTCCTGAATCCGGAGAGGGATCTCTCCAATATGTACAAAGATGGATATTGTCTTTGAAAAGATTAAGGTAATGATATTAGGCTAGTTATGAAGGCCAAGGGTTTTGTTTTGTTTTGTTTTGGATGGTTGAGCATGAAATGTTACTTGAGGAGAAAGTCCTAAGTGCAACAAGTTTCAAAAGTGAGAAGTTGCAAGCAAATAGAACAGTTTTGGCAGATAGATAGATATAACGCTGGTTTTTAGTCCATTGGGTTGTCCTCTTGTGCTTGAATAATCTTCTCCAAAAACATATTTGGCAGCCATGAAAACAATGTACCTTTATCAATAAGCTTGCTATCTACCCAATCTTACAGATCTAGCATTTTTTCTTCATCAGAGTGCACTTGGATTGGCAAACTCTATTCACAACATTTTATTCTTTTGAAAGCAGGAAATCTAAACTATTTCTACTCCTTATTTCTCCCTGAACTCAGATTAAACAGTTGAGCTCAGATATTTCTCTACCTAGTCTACTGTCTGTTGGGATTAAACAGTCAACAAACTTTCATTCTCTAAATTCTACAACAGAAATTTAAAAATAGTCAAGTCAAGATTGAGTTGTTCGACTTGCTATGATCTATGGAATAAAAACAAGCTGCACATAGATTATTATTTGCGGAAATTGAGCATCAAAAATTGAAGGCTTAAGATCTGAAAGCTTCTTATTATGGCCTTCTCTCTTCTTCTCATAGCTATGATTTTTCTTTTTTTTTCTGTGAGCTATTTCTTCCTTGATATCTGATTCAGATTTTGAGCAAATTAGAACCAGTTTTTCCCTTTTATGACTCAGAAAAATAAAACAGTTTTGAGTCATCTCTCTTTGGAAACTTTGGTTCAAATTTTGAACATGTTTGAACCTTTAATTTCTATCCTAATCTATCTACTGATAAGCCAAGATTAAACAGTTTGGCAAATCAAATTTACTACCCTATCAGCAGAAAATTTAAAACTATTTAGTCAAGATTAGGCTGTTTGACTAACTAGAAGTGTGTTTTACAGGAGTGGCATTTGAGGTTGCACACTTTCAGATTTATTTCTCTTTTTGGCATGGGGCTGTGCCTTTCTTGTTTTTCATTTCTGCCCTCTTTTCTTTCTTTCTTTGTTTTTGTATTTTTTGATTTTTCATAACTTTGAATGCAATGGTGGATGAAATATTCATAATGAAAAAAAGAAAAAATAAGGCTTAAAAACATATCATGAATCAAGAGAAGTAATGCTTGAGCATCCTTCCATTGACAGGACCCCCAAACAAATCTGTTCCATCCAGCTCTTGTAAGAATAATGCATTGTTTCCAGCAACTGAATGAATAGAGTAAGGGCCAAGCCATAGATTGTCAAATTTACCATGCTTTCCCTTGTCTTCCCTCTTTGAGTCCCACTTTAAAACTTTTTCCCCAATCTTGAAATTGCTGGCCTTTGTTCTTCTGTCAAAAAGCTTCTTAATGCTGTCCTGTTTCTGCGATGTTTTGTTGTACACTTCCTCTCTGATTTGCTGAAGATGAATGGTCTGATTTATTCTTCTGATCATGTCATTATCTTCAGTCTGCAATTCTTGGATAAACTTCATAACGGGTACACCAAGGCTATTAGGAAAAATTGCATCTGTACCATACACAAGCTGGAAGGGTGACATACCAATAGATTTCTTCAAAGTTAATCTGTCAGCCCAAAGTGCATAGATCAGCTTTGTGTGCCAAGACTTCTTTTTGTCCTCCAACAGTTTCTTTATTATGTTCACTAAGCTTTTGTTGGAAGACTCTGCAAGTCCATTACCTTGAGGGTAATAGGCTATGGAATGCCCTAATGTTATCTGGTATTTATGACAGAAGTCAACCATTTTCTTTGATCCAAACGCTGCTGCATTATCTATGATGATCTTGGTAGGAAAGCCAAATCTGGAAAGGATATTGGTTTCTATGAACTTTATAATAACTCAATCATTGGCTTGCCTACAAGGAATGGCTTCTATCCACTTAGTGAAATAGTCTGTGGCAGTAAGGATCCATCTATACTGGGCAGAAGATGAGGGATGGATTTCACCTATGAAGTCAAGTCCCCACTGTTGGAAAGGAGCTTCAACAGTGATTGGATGCAGAGGAAGGGGTAATAATTTTCTCTTGCCCTCAAACAATTGGCATTTATGGCAAGTAGTTGTCATTTTGTGAACATCAGGAAAAAGGGTGGGCCAATAGAAACCAGCCCTCAAAATTTTGTTGGCTGTTAACTTCCAGTACAAATGGCCTCCACACTCTCCTTCATGAAATTCCTGCTTAACCTTCTCTGCATCAAACTCAGGCAAACATTTAAGCAATATACCACTAGCATTTTTCCAATAAAGACACCTATCTACAATGCAATAGTTTACTGCTTTCAGTTTTAAGAACCTTACCTTTGTTTTCGATAAACCAGGAGGTGTATTTAAATTAAGCAAAACATAAACGATATCAGCATACCAAGGAGAGTTCATAAAATGGTTTTCAATAATGGTAGTTGAGAATTCTTCTTGGCTGTCCAAAGCATTAATCATATTAATATCAAGAACTTCAGAATTGGATTCAGCCATTAATCTAGCTAGACCTTGGCCTTTGATGAGTTTAGTGGGTTTTATCTCTAAATCATATTCGAGAATAACAGCAATCCACTTACCTCTCTTACCATCTGGGTCCTGTGTTAGAATGTCTTTAACAACCTAATTAGGGACAAAGGCAATGATGTGTGAGTGAAGGATGTATACTCTGAAGTCTTTCAATGCTTTAACCAAAGCAAAAGCTTGCTTTTCCATAATATTATACTTCAAAGGGGCATCCCTCAATTCCTTGCTAAAGAATGCAATAGGCTGCTCTTGTCCTTGTGGATTTTTCTGTAAAAGGACAGCAGCAATAGTATGTTCTGATGCAAATGAGAAGATATAAAAATCTTTTGAAAAATCAGGGCTTATGAGAACCGGTGTTTTGGTTAACGCTTGTTTCACCAGCTCAAAGGATGTCTTTGCTTCCAAGGTCCATTTTATCCCTTGCTCCTTTTTCAGCATGTTTGTGATATTTCTAAGGAGCTCGGCTAGGTTAGGGATGAACCTTCTCAAAAAGTTTATTTTTCCAATGAAAGACTGCAACTCTTTGATATTTCGAGGATGAGAGATTTGCAATATAGCCTCAATCCTCTTTGGATCTCTCTTTATACCCTCCTCTGAAATAATGTGTCCAAGAAGCTTACCTTCTTGGAGACCAAATAGTGTCTTCTTAGGGTTCAAAGATATTCCAAACCTTTTGCACTTCTCGAAAACTTTTCTCAAATGTTCTAAATGTTCTTCATCTGTTTTTTAAAACACAGTGACATCATCTAGATAGATAATGATGAAGAAGCCCAATTCTTCCGAGAATGCTATGTCCATGGCCCTCTGAAAGGTTGCTCCAGCATTCATTAGACCAAAAGGCATTTTCACATACATGGAAGTGCCCCATGGAGTAGTGAAAGCTGTCTTTAATTGATCAGCAGGGTGAACTAAAATCTGATTATACCCTGAATATCCATCAAGCAACGAAATCCTTTTAGACCCCACCACCCTTTGTAAAATGTGATCCATTTTTGGTAAAGGGTAGTTGTCCTTTAACGAAGCTTTGTTTAAGTCTCTAAAGTCTATACAAAGCCTGATTTCTCCAGTCTTCTTCCTAACGGACACCAGATTAGATACCCACTCAGAATATCTAATAGGGACAATAATGCCAGCCTCATACATTTTCATGATCTCCTTCTAAACCAATGGCAACTGACAGGGTTTATTCTGCGCAGTTTCTGTTTAAATGGTTTTTTGTTTTCTTTAAGAGGGATTTTGTGCTATATTATTTCAGTGTCATAGGATTTAAGATCTTCGTAACTCCATGCAAAAACATCAGAAAATTCTTTGAACAACTCTATGTATTTGAGTTTAATGTGAGCTGGCAAAGTTTTGGACAGTTTGATCATTTTGGTTTTTCCTCACTGCCTATATTGCACTCCTCTACTTCGGTCTCTACAGGTTCCAGTTTTGGTTTATTGGCCACATCGTTAAAATCGAACAACTCCTCTAAAGGCGTTAGACCACTCGGCAAATTTTCATCTTTAGAATGCAGAGTTTGTAATTCTTCCGTTTCTAACTCTGCACTTAATTCTGTTTTGTTCCTAAGTTTGCTAGACAATAGGTTGATATTGGCAGGTTGAGGAGACAATTCTTCTTCACCAAGAAATTTTTCTTCACTGTAGTCTGTATCATAATCTGAATCTGAACTGTGCAGTTCGAACTCATTTCTGAATTGCATGAAGTCTTCTATTTGTTTGTCATTGTCAAACACTTGCCAATATTTTTCGTTATCAGGCACTGCTGGTCTAAATTTTATCGGAGTTGTGTTGTCTCCAGTCTCATATGGCGTTAGACATGTCCGGGCCGCAAAAGCTAAATTGTGGGCCGCAATGTTCTTTTTCCTTGGGATGAAACTCAAGTTTGACTCCTCAAATGTTGTCAAAAGATCCATGACATCATTCCGATAGGCTCTAAGTCTGGGATGATTCGCATTATACTCCCCATTGACTTGCCTAATGATTAACTCAGAATCCCCGTACACATTAATTCTTCTCGCTCCTAATTTCTTCAAGAGATGCAAGCCTAAGAGAAGGGATTCATATTCTGCTATGTTGTTGGAACACTGAAAGTTTAATTTGCATGAGATGCATTCTGTGTGGTTGTTTTCAGTGTTAGTGATCCAAACCCCTGCACCAACATTATTTCTAGTGCATGACCCATCAAAATACATACTCCATAAAGGACTGTCTTCGATTTCGTCTATTTGGTGATTGTCCTTTTTAACTATGGTGCCTTCTGACTGTTCATGATTAGCAGCACCCAATTGAATTTGTTTTGACTCCTCAAATTATTCAATAGATTGAGGGATGATGTCAGAAATGTTAGGGGTATTTTCTGGGTTGTTAAGTCCTAAAAAAAATGGACTCATAACCGGTAAATCAGGACCTATGCTTTGTTTACTAATGTTTTCACATGTGGCAAACTGTTTGGACACTTCTGCGTTATTATACTCTTCTTCCCTGTCGGCCTTTAATTCTGTTAAAGTGACTTGCTCAATAGGAGTTTCATTGTTAAACATGATAAAAGAATCAAGGCCTGTATTGACAGAATATATAGGAGAGTTTCGTGGTCTGTCTTGACTTGTAACCGTGTATTGCATATGAGACTCCCTGTAAAGTCTTCTGGTCTGATTGAAAACCGGGATGGTCGCATATGTCATGTCCATCCGCATAGTCCCCTGTAACTTAGCTCCCCAGGATCTTGATAATAGCATTCCATACTTTGGGGGGACATCAGCCACAACAATGTCCATGAGTAAACATTTGGCCGGAATCTGGGCTAGGTTAACACAGAGGTCTTTGATCAATCCTAGACATTTTACTCTATTTGAGTCAAAGGAGTATAGGTCTTTGTAGGGTCTGGTAATTTCTAAACCAAGGCTCTCCATCATAGCTTTAGGCATTAAATTATGAGAAGCCCCGGAATCATGCATAGCGTTGTGTAGAATTTTGTCATGAATGTTCAAACTCACATAAAAGGGAGGAATTGGTCCTTCTTGAAACTTCCCTTCAATATTAGGGCCAAAAATCAACTCTGGTAGGTCGTCACTAAGATTAACTGTATCTCCATTTTCCTCTATATTTAAAGCCTTCAAAATTTTGTTCCTATATACATGTTGGGCAGCTAACTCAGTTAATGGAACAGAGATTTTGATCTTTAAGATTTCCTGTTCCAGGCTAAAAGGGGTTTGATTCTTTGAAGCACTTGTTTCAACCTTATTAGCTGTCACTCTATCAACAATTACAGCTTGCTGATTTGTTTTATTTGACACAACTATTGTAGAGGGAGTACTAGCTAAAGTGTTAGTACTGCTGATGTCTTCACTCTGTTTTTCAGAATTTTGAGTGTTTTTCTCATTATCCTTATCAGAATTAACAGCCACTGTTTTGTCTTTTTGTTTGGCTGTTTTGGGTTTGGCTGCGGTGCTGCTTTGAGAGGATTTGTCAGAGGTTTTGGTGTTGGTGGCTTGTTGACTGGTCTTGCTTCTAAGGTCATATTCTCTTTGAGGTTCTATGACGACATTTTCCATGTCTTGATAATCATTTTCATTACCATTTATTTTGTCATCATAAGGAGTGTAAAGACCTTGTTTTCTATCATAATGAACTTCCAAGTCATCATCTTCTTCCCCAAACATGTTGATATCCTCTTCCTCTGTTATGTCTTATGTTTCTTCAACCTCACTTACACAGTTTTGATGAAAGGGAGGGGTGATCTGTTGATCATCTTCCCTAGGTATGTTTGGGGGTTGGTTCCTTCTAACATTCTGATTCTGGTTTCTATTTTGATGAGCAGTTTGATTTTGATTTGCTTGTGCTCTCTTAATTATGCTCATCTCTTTCATCATTTCTTCAATCATTCTCTCCATTTTTGAGTTGGAAGTAGAAGGTGTGGATTCCTCTCTAAAAGATACTCTCTTCTCGCTCTTCATTCTTGCTCTTTTCTCCATCAAGTTCACTTCCACAGAAAGAGGACCCCTTTGCATGTCTTCAAGAGTTGCAAAATCTCTCTCTCTTAGTGAATAGGTCATGTCTGGATCAAACCCTTCAGGAAATTTGTTTAAAGCTGAGCCCTGAGGAGGTTTTAGTTCAGGGGAAAGTGCATTATAGACGTTGTTAAATCTGGTACAATAAGATTGTACACTTTCCCCAGGGTTCCTATGGAGATTGTTATAGTCAACAAGGACTTGGAGAGGATTCTTTCTCACTTCCCATTTGTTTAAGAATGTTTGATGGAAGGCTTGGAGATCGTTAATACTATGGGGGGTTAAACCTTTAAACCGTTTTCTTGCTTCTCCCCCCAAACTTTGAGCAAATAGTCTCAACTTGACAGAATCATCATCAATTTCGTTTCTGTCAAAGTAGTCATTCATCTTGTCCACATGCTGAGATGCTGTTATAGTATTTCCAGCATCATACAATGGAATTTTGGACTGATAGTCCTGTGGAAGATTGACTAATGGTACAGGAAGGACTAAGGGAGTATACCATGTTGCCATGATAGGTGGTGGATTTACAAGAGGAGGTGTGGGTTGAAGTGGAGTGGTTTGAACAATGGATGAAAGATGAACAGAAGTGGATGGAACAATAGCAGATTGCTGAGCTGATCTTGGATGAGAGATACCTAGATTATGTAGAAAATGTAAATCAGGAGGTGTTGATTCTCTATCCCCAAGAGGTTCACCTTTTTCCGGGGATGGATGTGAAGACTCAGAATATAACTGATCTAAATCACCAAATGACCTAGTCCTAAAAGGGTTTAAGAAGTCCGTTTGTGATTTCTGAAGAGCTGAAAGGTTTTTAGGGACTGAATTAGCTCTTAGGGGTGATCTGAAAACAGTTGAAGATTGTATCTTAGGAGACTTCCTAAGGATTCTTTCCGGGTTGTCAACTATCTCAGGTGGATCTGGGTCAGGATGGGCTCTAGTATGAATCTTTTTAGGAGACACTATGCTAAGTTTTTAGACCCAAGTAAACAAGAAAAGTTCAACCAGATATGACAATTTTTGAAAGGTCAACTAAACTGTTTACACAAATCTTAATCCTACAGTCCTCTAACTGAGTTTGAATGATTTTATAATGATAAGGGTTCTTCCCAGTGGAGTCTTAAGGTCTGTTCAAGGATTGTGGAGTCGCCAAGTGGAAATTTTTAGCTCCTTTCAGAGGTAAAAGGTCTTATGGTCCACCACCATGTTTATTTAATTCCAATCTGAAATATTTTTAGGTTTTTCTAAGTCATTTTTTCAGTTTTGTGGTTGTTAAGAATATCCTAACTTTGTTTCAAAACTTAGCTAAGGTTGCGAGACAAAGGCAGTCTACTCTTATGGCTAAGCCAGCTGATTTTTCAAGGTTAGATGAAGTTTTAAGAGAAACCTAGGGTTTACCTAGTTTGTCACTGATTCAAACAAGTTCCATCATGATTACCTATATTAGGCAGTGCTTGAAAAGGCTGCTTTTTACTCTGGTTAATAAAGAAAATGCTCTATGAACCAAATCTCTGACGTCGTATGATTATCTTTAAATGAAAATGATTATGGGTTCGATGTCCCCAGCGGAGTCGCCAGAAATGTTAGGTCTCTGTAATTTATTAGCAAGATTGGGAGAGTCCAATCACAGAGTTAACATCATTTCAACCAAACTTTGGGATTCTAGGATCTAGCCCTCCTGAATCCGGAGAGGGATCTCTCCAATATGTGAAAAGATGGATATTGTCTTTGAAAAGCTTAAGGTAATGATATTAGGCTAGTTATGAAGGCCAAGGGTTTTGTTTTGTTTTGGATGGTTGAGCATGAAATGTTACTTGAGGGGAAAGTCCTAAGTGCAAAAAGTTTCAAAAGTGAGAAGTTGCAAGCAAATAGAACAGTTTTGGCAGATAGATAGATATAACGCTGTTTTTTAGTCCATTGGGCTATGGAGTCATATCTGGGCTTTAATTGAACAACAACATCAAGTGTGATCCAAGGGGCAAGTCATCTATACCACAAGATTATTGAGATTAAAATGATGAAATGGAAACATTAAAGTGTTGGAGGGGTGGAAACTGATAATAATTTCTCAGAGGATTTATAGTCAGTCCAAACAAGAAAAGCCTCTTAAGTAATTGTTTTAAAACCAACCAAGGACAGGGCTAACCATAGAATTCTTGGGCAAGTTCTTATTAAAGCAGCTTAATTGACAAACAATCCAGTAATCCACATAATTACCTTCAGAAAGTATGAAAACACATAAGAAAAACAGAGTGTAACTTAAGATCAGATAAAGTACTTTTAAACCTAGTCTACTTTCAGTCAACACCAAGGGAAACTTTCAGAATCTGCCTTTGGAGAAAAGAATCTAGGAATCAGGGCAAACCATGTCTTCTCCAGTCTAACTTTAATAGCAAATAATGGAAATAACATTCGAGAAAAATGTTTGAGCAAACAGAAGGACGAGGGAACGCCAACATTCCTAACTGTTTAAACTATATTGAATCATTCTTAAATAAACAAATCTGAAGAAAACATTAAGATAAATATTTCTCAGCCAGAGAAGGTTACTGCTATACAGAAAATCCTAACCCTGTTTAAACTATTCTTTACAGAGGGAAAATGAACAATATGGCATACATAGAAGGAAAACGATTAACAAAGAAAGAAGCACTTCACCAGTGATAAAGACCAGGATCCCAAGAAACGGCTTTTATATTGATGTCAAACCAGTTACAATCTTCAAGTCCAATGTTTCAGTTCAGCAATCATCTTCACTATTCAACTTAACTACTCTAGCACAAACAGAGCTTCAAGGGCCAGTGAACACTATGTACAAATAGAAGTCTCGAGCTCAAGTGTATTTCAAAGTTCTGCAACCAACAATTTCTCATCTTCTTCTGAGGTATTTATAGAAGGATGAGGAGGTGATCCGAGAAAAGATCTCTCAGAATAATTAATACAGTTTCAAGACTTCGTGGCCTTTTGAGGGGCTCGATGAAGAAATTCACAGGTGGAACACTGTATTAACTGTTTACAATAAATATCAAAGCTCGGTGGGAGCTTTATTTGACTTTGAGGCTCTGTGTATGTTTTGGGGTAACTCTGCAGATATTTATGCATTGGTTTTCTTGCAGAAATAACTTCTTGGCAATGCTGGAGGCAGATATTCCTTCGAGCAATAACTTCGGCCTCTGTTCTGAATGGTTTGAGGAGACAGGTGGCTCTTTGTAGTAGCTGAGGAATCAATTCGCCTCAGTTGAAGCGGTGGAGACCTTTCTGTTAGATAAAACACTTTAGGTTCTCCTTTAAACTGTGTTTTAGATTGGGGATTAGGCTTTTGATAACTGTCTTAGCCGTAATCCCCATAAAAACTGTCTTCAATCTTCATCTGTTGTGCTCGGTCTTCAAAACTGATACTCTTTAACTGTGTTTGAATTAAAACAGTGTCTTGTCGATGTGAAGGGCCGCGCAGGGCTCTTTAGGTTATCAATGCTCATGAAACATCGATAAATTATTTGATACAGTGCCCGTGAATAGTTCTTTTTAGAAAACCCGAAGGCACAGGAAACGTCTTTCCCAACCCTCGGCTCTCCTTCATTCTATAATGGAAAATCATTAAAACACCTGCAAAACACAAAAACAGTTAAGAAATCCTGCGGAAATAGGTTTAAACTGCTTCAGATGGCGGGGGAGGAGCGTAGCCGTTGGATAAAAATATCTAACAATGGAGATCGGCGCAAAACAGAAAAATGAGAGCGGGGAGAAGAAATAAGGCGGGGTGGTTTTGGACCGTCTGATCTGGACACGTGGACGGTCCAGATCTAATCGGAGGATCTCAATCGGGGGTGGCAAAAAAGGGGATGCGATTGAAACGCAGCGATGCGATTAAGTGCTGGCCGTTGATCTGCAGATCAGATCAACGGCGGAAAGTGAATCGGAGGGTTTTCCAAATGGGGGCAAGACTTGTGATCGGAGGAAATAAGGACCGTCGGATCTTCGGGAGGATGGACGGCTAGGATTAAATCAGAGGACGGTGGAAAGGGCTTGCGATTAGCATTCGGGCAACCAGTGCGATCAAGCGATGACCGTTGGATCAGCGGGAGATGAACGGATAGGATGTAATCGGAGGGATCGCAAGGGTGTGCGATGGTCGTCGGATTGCGAAACAGATGGACAGTCGGGATTGAATCGGGGATCGGCAATCGGGGGTGAGACGGGAAGGTCTGCAATTGCGATCGGAGGGAACTTTGCGATTGAGCGCAGGCCGTCGATCTGAGAACAAGATCAACGGTCGGGATTTAATCAGGGATCGGCAATCGGGAGTGCAACAAAAACGCATGCGATTGAAAGTTTGCGATGCGATTGAGTGCAGGCCGTTGGATCAAAGGACTAGATCAACGGTCAGGATTGAATCGGGGACCGGCAATCGGGGGGGTCACACAACAACATGCGATTGAAACTTTGCGATGCGATTGAGCGCAGGCCGTTGGATCAAAGGACTAGATCAACGGTCAGGATTGCTTCGACCTACGCACCGGCGGAAAAACCCTTAAACATATGAAAACCAAAGTTTTTGCAAATAAAACAAGTTATAATGGATCGTGCGGAAGAAATATATAAGTAAAGGAAATAGGCGCCCGATTGCGGGGCCGGTGGTTTTCACGGAATTTAATATGCCCGGGAGTATAAAGACAAGGGCCAATCGCAATCGGGCCATTGAGCCTGGTATTTCCGATCAACCCATTTGTGTTGTTTCCGATTGCGATTGCGCGATCGGCTCTTTTCAATCAACCCATTTGTATTTATCACGTGGTTTTAAGTTCTCAACTTAAAACTTTCGGAAAGTGGGTTTTTGGGTTTACAAAGGAAAATATTGATCGGATAGGGATTTTTCAATGGTTTATGGCCCGATTGCGAGCTCTATGATTATATGAGGAAATAATATGATCGGGGGTGTTATATGAAAGGCTAATCGCAATCGGAGCTTTGTAATGGTTCAAAGTCATGCACCCTTTTGGATATTTGCGATGCGATTAGCGCCGAAAAGCTTTGGCGTTTGGTTTTAACACATGGGCATGTGGGGGGAAGTGGTTTAGGACTTAGCCCAAGGGGCTTAGGTCCATAGCAATAAAAATTTTATTTTTTATGAGAAATTTTCAAGGATTTTAATGGATTTGGGGGTTCCGAAATAGTTAAAAAGTGAGTTTTTAACTATGAAAGGGGAAATTTTCATAAATGGAAAGAAGAGGACTTATGAAAACAAGGTAGTTTTGATGGAGAAAAGGGGAGCAGATGAAAGGTTTTGAGAAGAGGAGAAATGACGATCTTTCAGCAGTCTTTCAGTTGGAATCAGTAGAAATTCCTGAGTATAAAATGGGACAACAAATGAGGATTTTGGACAGAGGCATGAGGCCTACAAGGAGTCTTCAAGAGCCAACAATTTTTAGTGATAAAATTTGTTCCTTGGAGGCTCAAAAAAGATCTTAGCCACCTTTTGGTATAACAAAATATTATAGGTGGCTAACACATCCCAATCATACGTTGAAGCATAGTGATGAGAACTTTTTTCACGGCTTCAACCTGGCCATTGGCCTGAGGGTAGTACGGCGTTGAGCTATCATGACTCAAACTCAACTTGGAAATCAACTCAGCCACCATGTAATGTTGAAAATGGGAACCATGATCGGTAACAATGGCTTGAGGGAAACCAAACCTAGAAATGACATGATTGAATAGAAGTTGTGTTATTGTCTTACCGTCAACCATAAGTGTAGGCATTTCTTCGGTGCAGTTGGTGAAGTATTCCACGGCTACGATGATATAAGCATGCCCCTCGGTTGAGTGAGGGTTACACATCATATAATCAATGCCACTTCGCAAAGGGACCAACGGTAATGACAAGGTGAAGATGGGAAGGCGGCGTGCGCATCTTGCACTGATAGATCTCGAAATCATGGCACTTACGGACAGAAACAATGAAATATTAAAGATGGTGGGCCATAAATACCCAGCACGAAGAATTTTATGTGCATTAGTAGATCTAGACATGTGATCTCCATAGGTGCCACTGTGACAATAATTCAAGATATTTTCAGCCTCCTCGAGATTCAAACACCGATGAAGAATGGAATCAACTCTGGTGCGATAGAACGTATCTCTAACTATGATATAGGGTTGCGATTGATGGCGGATGTTTCGGCGATCATCCTTAGTCAACTCAGATCAGAAGGTGGAAGTCTAAATATATACGATGATATCACCATACCAAGGATCGAGGGTGCTAATCAGAAAAAGCGTGTCATCTGGAATGTGGAGCAGAATCGGAAGGGAGAGATCAGATCAAATCGGCGAAGACCAATGACTTCTTCGACTTGGCAATAGTGAACTCCAAATCGAACTCTTGGAGGATGAAAATCCACTTCGATTATTTTCTGCCCAGCAATTGACGAGTCAATATGTAAGTCATAGGGTTGCAATCATAAATCACAGTCACTGTGCATAATAGAATATAGTGATGAAGACATTGAACAGCTTAAACAGCAGCCAATGCAAACTTCTCGACATGTGCATATCGCGTCTTAGTATCAAGAAGATTATGAGATAGATAATAAATTACATGCTCGTCACCATCATCATCGTCTTGTACCAAACCCATGGAAATTGTGCTAAACACGACAGCCAAATAGAGGGAGTAATTGCAATGATAATTTGGAGGACGCAACAGAGGAGCATTGACGAGCAATGTATTCAGTGCATCAAAATACTTTTGGGTGATCTCATCCTAGAGGAACGAGACACCTTGCTTCAGTAATCGTGTAAATCATTTGGCCACTTCGACATAGTTAGGTATAAAATGGCATAGGAAGTTAGCTTTCCCATGCAAAATCTACAACTGATGTAAGGAGGAAGGAGAGGGTAGATTAACGGTAGCTTCAAATTTGAGTGGATCGAGACGAATCTCGTCTTTGGAAATGATAAGCCCTACGATTCTACCAGATTCAATGCAAAAGACACACTTATGCGGATTGAGTCGGATGTTATATCGTCGACAGTGAAGAAAAATCTGACGGCGATGGTCAAGATGGTTTTTACGCTTAGCCGAATGAGCCAGAAGGTCATCTAGATAAGGCTGAAAAATGGGCTTGATATCATGAAAAGCATATGACATTTCTCACTAAAACGTTGCCCCAACATTTTTAAGACCAAAAGGGAGCTTTTTATAAGCGAAAATACCCCAAGGATAGATAAAGGCGGTCTTATGTTGATCAGCTGGGAGACTATTAATCTAGTTGTACCCAGAAAACCCGTCCATAAGGGGAAAAATCTCACTCCCAGCACAGTCATCAATTATTTGATCAATAAAAGGAGTGGGATAATTATCCTTAGGGCAAGCACGGTTAATGACACGGTAATCAACACAGACATGAATGGTACCTTGTTTCTTACCTACAGGAAAAATATTGGAAACCCATTCTGTCAAGGGAATCAGATAGATAAAACCAGCTTTAAGAAGTTTTTCAACTTCTCTTTTAATAGCAGCAGCCTTTCTAGGGTGCACAGGATGAACGCGCTGGAAAACAGGCTTCACACTGGGATAGGTAAGAATCTCATGCACCACTATATTTGGATTGATTTCGGGCATCTCTTTGTAACACCATGTGAAAACATCGCGAAAATCATGGAAGAGACTAGTATAGACCTGGATCTCATCAGGAGAACATGTCACCCCAATATGGATGTTCTCGACAACCCTCGATTTAATGGAGATGTCAATAGGCATCATCTGTGTGATGTTTCTCAAGTTACCTTCTGAAAATACTTCATGTGTCAGGATAGGCATTTGAAGCGGAGGAGGAGGAACTTGAGAAGCATACCTCTCGAGACAAGTAGACATGGCCCCAAAGCTAGGCATGAACGAGGAACAATGATTATTATCGTCCCAAGGAGGATCCTCAAGAGACATAGTTTCCACGATGGCCTCATCAGAGGTAAATATCTCTCTCAAGGGATCGGGCGAATCTGAATCGCCGAGCCAAGGGGATTGAGAATAAGTGTCAAGAGACATGCCCAAAGGAGGATAATCAGGAGGTAGAGGATCCGAATCCAAAATAAGTTCAGAATAATCAATCTCGATTGGACTTAAAGGCATCGAATCTCCAAATGAATCAATCTGCTCGGGTGAAGGGATGATCCATGGATTAGAAGACCTGGAGATCATATTGACCTGAACATTGTTGGGTGGAGGAAGAGGAAAAATATCCATGAGGGTAGAATATTTGAAGAGACCCAGCCCTACGCTCTCATAAGTCATAGGAATTTTATAGACGTACGGAACTTTTCTCTTGGAAGATGAAGAAGTGAAAAAATACAATTGATCGAAAGTAACAATATTTCCTTCGTGCGGAAATCACAAAATGCGAAAGAGTGTGGATGGAACACACAGCATGGCATGAGTCCAACTGCGACCGAGGAGAAGATTGTAATTGAGCTTGGCGTCAACTACTTCAACCTCGACGTTGATTGTTTTCCCTTCTAGAGTAATTGGTAAAATAGCAAGAACACCAAGAGGTTTAGATTCCCTTCCATCAAACGCTTGTAGAGCATTTGGAGATGAATTAACAGGTGGAGAACCAATGGTTTTCTAGAAAGCAGATGACATGACATGTAGAAATTATATAACTAATGGGTTATACATCCAAGATTCTCCTGATCACACACTATTTGACTTCATGCATAATACATAATCTCTTCTACTATTGATCATTACTTGCGGAAATTAAATCAATTGCATGCACACATTGAAACCATAAAAATTAACACATATGAACACAGTGTTTTAACGGGAAAGCCTTAAGCTAAAAACCCCAACTATCTATATATAATATATGTCATAGAGATGATGTAACAATCCTCATACAAAGCTGATCATGTCAAGCTCTCAATACAATCCAATCGCCACACACTAATCAGGCCCGATCTAGCAAATCCATGCACCGATCTTCGCCACCTGCTAGCCTGCCTCTACTCTGCAATCCCTGCTAAATATTGGCTTTGAATGAACTCGAATTGGTCCAGCCTTTCTCATGAAATTTTCATTGGCATCTCCAATCACTTTGTGTTGCAAATCATGCAACACTATAGTCACAACTGATAGTCAACCTGCTCTTTCACCTACCTCTCCACTGGTCTCCACTGAAACTGTCCATGCACTGTAGTTAACTGATGTATTCTTTAGTTTATTAATGAGTTAATAATTAGTGAATTAATTAATAATAAATTCATACCACTCTCACTAGTGTATTAATCATTTAGACTAGATACAACTAGCTCAACTGTGTCTAACTGAGTTAAACTGAACACAACTCCACCAACTACCTCAATAACTCCACCAAACTCTGTCACATGAGTTCTAACTAAAGTCTCCATGAAATAGCTCCACTTAACCCTCAGGAATAGCATACGCACTTGTCATCTCTGTGCGCATCTTTGCACTTAAGCACTTGAAGTGCTCCAAGAGAATAAGATAATGTTTATAGTCCAAATATTATTAAGAGCTAATAATATTCGACATATCTATTTTATTTGTGATATAAAAAATAGATTCCACCCAATATATCTAAAAATAGAAGTCCATATATTTTTCCAACTTGACCAACCATCTGGAAATAGCATCTGCAACTCATAGAATATGATCGACATGTCTAAAAATATACATAGTCTAAAAATAGACATGCGCCAAAAATAGCTTGCGGGCCCACTTAGTGAAGGCGACTCTTTTCACTAAGCTCATCATCTTGTTGCAATCTCAACACTCCCTCTCAAAAATATAGGGATTATCTTCCACCCCGATCTTGCCTCGTGACCAGTTGCTTCTGATGAACGCCTTCGTCGAGATATCGGCATCTTGATCCTCGCGAGGAATGTAAGAAAGTAACATGATCTTCTGCTGCACACAATCTCTGATATGATGATACCGGATTTCAATGTGTTTAGATCTATCATGAAATACTGGATTAACCGAGAGTTTGATGCAACTCTGATTATCACAATATATCACAGTAGGATCTAAGTGTGAATTGAACAACCCGACCAGGATCTTCCTAATCCATATAGCCTCGCATGCAGCCAAACTTGCTACCATGTACTCGGCCTCTGCTGAACTGAGTGCCATGGATCTCTACTTCCTGTGGTACCAAGAAACTGCTGTCGACCCGATACTAAAAATCCCTCCAGATGTGCTCTTTCTGTCCCTTGGGCTCCCTGCCTAATCCACATCCGTGAAGCCACATAGCTTCACCTCATCCGACTATCTGTACCATAATCCATATCCCGATGTGCCTCTGAGATATCTCAATACATGCTTTTCCACCTTCCAAAATATCTTGGTAGGCTTAACCATAGCTTTTGAAATTTTTTTAACAGCATTGCATATATCAGGTTGTGTATTGACTAGATACATAAGCGACCCCACCAACTATCGGTAAATAGTGACATCCACTACCTCTGCCAATGTAGCATCCTCTTTCCTCCAACCACCAGGAAGATGAGTGTCGATAGGCTTGTAGCCATGCATGTTGAACTTCTCCAGTATCTCCCAGGCATACTTGCCTTGAGACACAAAAAATCCATCACTACACTGCCAAATTTCCAATCCCGGGAAATAATGAAGGAGACCCAAGTCCTTCATATCAAACTCTTTTGCAAGATCAGCCTTGCATGAGAGTATCAACTGTTCATCACCCATAAAAATCAAATCATCTACATAAATTAAAATGATCAGCAACTTACCCTCCACCACAATCTGGTATAGGTTCGAATCCACCTTACTCTTGGTGAATCCAAGACCGGTGAAATAACTGTCTATCCGTGTGTACCAAGCACGAGGTGCTTGTTTCAACCCATACATCGCTCTTTTGAGCCTGCACACATGTGACTCGCTGCTGAAGATCTTGAAACCTTCGGGCTGCTCTATGTACACCTCCTCCTCAATGACTCGATTGAGGAACGCAGTCTTCACATCCATCTGATGAATGTGTTATCCCATCTGTGATGAGAGAGCAAGGATGCTCCGTATGGAAGAATACCTTGCGACAGGTGCAAAGGTTTCCTCATAGTCGATCCCCTCAATCTGTGAGAAGCACCAGGCAACAAATCTTGCCTTGTACTTCTCGACGCTCCCGTTAGCTGCTTGCTTCACTTTTTAGATCCATCTCGAACCTACCACTGATTTCCCTTCCAGCCTTGGGACAATCTCCCATGCACTGTTTCTGACAATCGAATCATACTCTTCCACCATGGCATCTACCCATGCAAGGTCCTCCACAGCTTCCTCGAAAGAGGATGTCTCTTTCACGATACACTTTCTCATCAGAGCCATGTATCCAGTATATCAATCAGGTGACTATCTCTGTCTACGCTGTGATGTAGGTGCTCCTACAATCTTCTCTGCATCAAGATTCAGTCGCTCAGCTTATGTAGTGCACTTCCGCCCTCTGATGGTTGGCGTTGCATGAGTGGTTTCTTCCACTCCATGAACCTCCTCTTGTGGCTGATCCACATCCTGAGGCTCATCCTTAGAAACTAATAGCTCCTCATCTACATGCAAGTGTGGCTCCCTCTCAAGCAAACACTTCATGGCTTTCTCCTCATGAAATCTGATATCCCGTCGCACAACAATCTTCCGACTGTCTGGAAAATACACACGATAGTTGTGGGGTGTATCAGTGTACCCCAAAAATATCCCAATCTCTGCGGTTGGCTCCAGATTCTTCCTGGCATCCTTCATCACATGAATGTAAACAGATGAGCCAAAAATATTCAAATGAGAAATATCAGGCTTCTTGCTAGAAAACGCCTCTTCGGGTGTACTCATGCCAAGTACTCTGTGAGGACAACGGTTTTGCACATAAACCGCAGTATTGCATGCCTCAGCCCACAAGTGTATGGGAAGGCCCTGATCATGCAACATCGCTCATGCAGCACCCACGATCATTCTGTTCTTCTGCTCAGTGACCCCATTCTGCTGTGGGTTATGAGGTGCTATGAGCTCTCTTCGAATTCCTTCTGCGCTGCAAAAGTCCTTGAATTCGCCAGAGATGAATTCACCACCATTGTCACTCCTAATAGCCTTCACCTGCTTCCCCGATTCTTTCTCAACCAGTGCCTTGAACTCACAGAACTTTGAGTATGTCTCTCTCTTCTTCTGCATGAAGAAGATCCAACACTTATGAGAAAAATCATCAACAAATATCACATAATACCTGTGCTTTGCTGTCGAAGCTACTGAGAAAGGTACACACACGTCTATGTGAATTCTCTCAAGGATCGTTGTGGTGTGACTATCCTTCTCGTGAAAGGTGGCTTTCACAAATTTTCCCAAAGTACATCCCTTGCACTGATCTGACTGCGCAAGTGTACCTTTGGGAAGCCCGGTAGAAATCTGCTGTAAAATTTTCAAAGCACCATGGTGAAGATGGCCCAATCTCTTGTGCCATATCTCACCCTCATCCCAGCTCACCACTCCTTCTGCCTTGCCTGCCATTGCTATGCAACCATCTACCTGCAACTGATAAAGGTTCTTAACTCAAACCCCTATCCTCCGGGTTTCACCAGTTGCCTTACTGTGTAGGAAAGCCTTTCCCTCGCTAAAGACAACATCATATCCCTTGTCTTCCAACATCACCACAGAGATAAGATTCTTCTTCAATCCTAGAACATGCATGACATCCTTCAAGATGAAAGGTTTTCCAGACTCCCTCTCAAAGGAAATTCTCCCGATACCAGTCGCACTGTATCTACCATCATCACCCATCTCGATGTGCACTCCAAGATCCTTCTCATCCAGATCAGTAAGCAAATATTTGTCTCCGGTCATATGGAAAGATGCACCACTGTCAAGAAACCACATTGAACCCATCATAATTGAGACCAAGCATGCGATCAGTAAAAAATCCAGCTCAAACTGCGAGGCTAAGGCCTCTCTAGCTACAGATCCAGCAGCCTGCTTATTTTTCTTTTTCTGTGGAAAATTAGTGGCGTAGTGTCCGTGTTGGTGACAGTGAAATCACTTCACCTTGGACATGTCTTGATTCTTGCCTTTTGCACTGGATTGAGAAGCATTCTTCTTTCTCTTCCCCTTCCTTGCTTTGGCAACCAAAGCACAATTTTCTTCATCTTCATTCTTCGATGAAGATTTGTCCCTGGTACTCCTCCTTATCTCCTCCTGCACGAGATTCGACCAAAGTCGCTCCCATCCTGGCAGTTTCTCCCGACCATTGACAGAGTCCTCATAGGAATGCCAACTCTTCGGAAGCCCAAGGAGAGCCAAGCTCACAAAGTCCTCTTCATCTACAGTAACCCCCACACTTCCCAGCTCATCCCTGCACTGGAAAAACTTCGTGAGTTACTTGGGTATACTGTCGCCTTTCTCCATTTTTATCTTCCTGATTTTATCCTTGAGCGCCAACTTTCTCTGGTCGCTCTTTCTTTGGAAAAAATCTGTCAAGCTTTCCACATCAAGAATGGAGAAGCTTTACCATGAAGGCTAGACACTATGTGATCCTTCACACCTTCCAACAGAATCCTTCGACATTTTTTTGTCTTCTTTTTCCATGCGTCAAGTGCGGCAGCATCGCTAGAAGCAGGTTTTGGAATTTCTACATCTATGAACTCCTTCAACCCATTATCCTCCAGCACCGCCTCCATCCTGTCCATCCATGAAATATAATTCGATCTGCCCTCAAGGGCATACTCCAATCGCAATCCGTTGAAATACATCTCAACTTCGACACCAAGAAAACACTGGTGCAAATTCGAATTCCACCAGCACAAAACTCAACCGCTTCAATGCTTTGCAATTGCACCAATGATCAATATCACTCCGATACCATGTAGAAATTATATAAATAATGTGTGATAAATCCAATATTCTCATGATCACACACTATTTGACTTCATGCATAATACAAAATCTCTTCTACTATTGATCATTACTTGCAGAAATTAAATCAATTGCATGCACACATTGAAACCATAAAAATTCACACATATGAACACAGTGTTTTATGAAATAGCTAAACTACAACTATATAACTATACGTATATAATATATTTCATAGAGATCATGTAAAAATCCTCATACAAAACTGGTGTTCAAGCTCTCCAATACAATCCAGTCGCTGCACTAATGGGGCCCGATCTGGCAAAAGTCCGTGCATCGATCTTACTTACTATTCCAGCACGCCTCTCTTTAACGCCAATCCACCGCTGAATATTCGGCTTTGAAAATGAACTCGAATTGGTCCAGCCTTGCTCACGCAATCCTCATTGGCATCTCCAATCACTGGGTGTTGCAAATCATGCAACACTATAGTCACAACTGATAGTCAACCTGCTCTTTCACCTATCTCTCCACTGGTCTCCACTGAAACTGTCCATGCACTGTGGTTAACTGATGTATTCTTCAGTTGATTGGCTTTGGGTGCTCAGTGGTGAACTAATTGTGGTCGTTACACTCTCACTAGTGTATCAATCAGTTAGACTATATACAACTAGCTCAACTGTGTCTAACTAAGTTAAACTGAACACAACTCCACCAACTACCTCAATAACTCCACTAAACTCTTTCACATGAGTTCTAACTGAAGTCTCCATGAAATAGCTCCACTTAACCCTCAGGAATAGCGTAATTCCTTCTATCAGCTCCTGTGCCACATCTTTTCACTTAACTGAAGTGCTCCAAGAGAATAATATAATGTTTATAGTCCAAATATTATTAAGAGCTAATAATATTTGACATATCTATTTTTAGACTAGCAATCTAAAAATATATTCTGCCCAATATGTCTAAAAATAGAAGTCCATATATTTTTCCAACTTGACCAACCATCCACAAATAGCATCCTGCAACTCATAGAATATGATCGACATGTCTAAAAATAGACTTGCGCCATAAATAGCTTGCGGGCCCACTTAGTGAAGGCGACTCTTTTCACTAAGCTCATCATCTTGTTACAATCTCAACATGACGCACGTAGACGCACCCTCATCCACTACCGCTCGATGGATATTCATTCCATTAATCCCAACTTGAATAATGAGCGCAAGCTAGTGAGGGAGACGTGGGACGAAATTCTCCAAGTCGAAAGTGATAAGGCTCAAATCAACAGGATCAACCCCACCGATGGCAGATAGAAAAGCCTTCTGTTGAGATGGACAACTATGAGGTACTTCTAATGCAGACATAGCATATGGAACTTGAGTCCAATCCTCAACAATAATGTAATGTTAAGCAGCACAGGCATTAGGATTATAAGAAGACTTACGGAGTACACCTTTGGAAGTTGGTTGTACAACGGGCTCAGTACTGGGACTTTCAATCTGAAGAGGGCCAGAAACAGGCAGAGGAGGAGGACCATCAACGATCTCTTTCCCCGCTGCCTGACACGGTTCAGTATAATCTTTCAACCGGGTAGCAATAGAAACGGATGCAGAACCATTCATCATGAAAACTTGAGAGCCAAATGGGGCAGAGGACTAAGGTTTCACTACCAACTGAATCTGCTGTGACGGAAATGGTTCCTTGAGAACAATCAGAGTTCCTTGGGTGCCTTTGAGAAATCAACTCACTTCGGCCCATCGAGGAAAATCCTTGGTGTAGTGCTCTTCATCACAAATCAATCAAATATACTTCGATTTACGTTGTGAACAATCATCAACATGATATTTTTGAGAATCCAATTTCAGGGTATCAGCTTTGGCCTTACCTTTACCCTTATTTTTACCCTTGGAAGTTTTATCCACCGAATTGGCCTGAACAACATTCACTTCCATATTTTTACCATAATTTGAGATCAACTGAGAAGCATTATCATTGGAAGGAGTGGATTTTTCCTTCCCAGGATTCGGAGGAGGAGACTTCTGAGAAGTCTGAGACACAGAACCAATAATACCGTCGACGGATGGCATCACCGGTGCTTTGGAAGTTCGAGGTCTAGGAGCATCAAGCAATATTTCGTACAACGTGTCAGACTGAGAGTACACGAGATCAAGGTACTGGGCACGAGCAATGGCTTGTTCCTCAGTGACGCATGCCCCCATAGCAATGTACTTAGCAAACGAAGCAACAAAGGAGGTAGTAAACCAATCAGTTAGAAGCTGGTCAGGAATCTAAAACTTGATCAAACAATGACAACACCTCCATTCATGAATATGATCTGAGATATGAGTAGCTCGATCTTGTTTCAAGTATGTGAGGAGGTGTGTCACAGTTTCATACTGAACCGGTAACCGAAAGTGCATGAGAAAGGCCATGGCTAAAGAATTGAAATCTTGGAAGACACCACGAGATAATTTAATGTACCACTTGGCAGCGGCACCAGTAAGATTTCGTTGGAAAAGACGAAGTCAGATAGAATCGTCGGCCCAAGATTTAGAGGAACACCAAAGGTGGTATGTCATAACTTGCTCTAAACTTGCTCTCAAACTTGGGACAATCACCAGGAATTTTGGCTGGAATTGGAGGCCAATACGGGTTATGAAGGATCAGATAGTTCGTCAACTTTGACACATCAGGTAGTTCCAAAATAGTGAGAAAAGGAAATTGAGGATTAAAAGGCATTACAGGTCATTGATAAATACCAATATTAGCATTCCACCCAGGTTGAGAGAAATTTTGCCCCCATATGTTTTTTCCCAGAGGATTCTATCCATAGGGATTATAAGCTGGATAGTTCTACCCATACATGGGTTGAGGACCAAGATATTTATTTTGAACATACCACTGAGGTCCTTGTTGAGCAACATATGGATTTTTCTGCGAAATGTAAGCATTGCCTTGAGGTGGATTATACACCATCTGGGATTGACCTTGGGGAGCACTATATACTGCCTGAGATTGACCTTGAGGAGGGTAAGTAGCGCCTTGAGGTTGAGAAGGTTGACCCAGATACTGAGGTTGGACAAGTTGTCCCTACGAGGTAGGTTGGCCTGGATATTGAGGTTGGTCAGGCTGTCCTTGCGAGGCAGGGTGACCTAGATACTAAGATCCACCAAGTTTCCCTTGTGGAAGAGGTTGGCCCGATGGTTGGTATGGGCTAGGTTACCCCTGAAGACCAGGTTGACCCGGTGCAAGACTGTAGGGTTGTCCTTGTTGTGCAAAATTTTGGCATTGTTGACCGTAAGGTTGATTTTGTTGCACAAAAGGTTGTCCCTATGGTGGATATATTTCCCCCCCGGGAACATAAGATTCTCCCTATTGAAATTGAGGTTGACTAGAAGGACCGTAGGGTTTTCCTTGTTGGGCTGAAGGTTGTCCCTATAAGGGTTGTCCTTGCAGACCATAAGGTTGTCCCTGTGGACCAGAGGGTTGTCCCTGTTGAACCAAAGGTTGTTCTTGAAAGGGTTTTCTCGTAGGCCTGAGGGTTGTCTCGGCTGGTAAACGAGTTGATTGGGATCAATCGGAGGCAAATAGATGGGATTACCATATGTGTCAAAATGATGTGGAGGGTTACCAGAAGCTTACGGCTGCTGAGAAACCTGAGGTGTGGAATTCTGCTGTTGAGGACCCGGAGAGGTAGCATATTGTTGCTAAATAGCCAACATATACTCATCAAATGTATAACTGCTAGGAATAGAAGTAGAAACCATAGGTTCAATACAAGTAGATTTGATTTCCACAACTCGAGGCTATGATCCACTCATGGCGGGCCTAACAAGAATCATGGGATTGATAAAGATAGACCTACAAATAGCAACAGACCTTGACGACGGTTGAGTTGTACTAACAACCGGTGCAGATGAAGCCACACAGACAGTGGGCCAGAAAAGAACGGAAGTTACAATTGTCGATGTCATAGGATTCGAGGGTGATGCCCCTGATACCGATACAACTGAACTCGCGGAAGGAGTTGACGTATCGGTCCATATCGAATTCTGATACAACGATTGAACGATGAAAATGATCTAACCCAAAATTCGATAACCACGTGGGAGAGACACTGGTTATGAGGAAGGTTGATCGGAGACATAAGAAAAGTACTCTGGAGGGAGTTGATATTCTCCTGTAGAAACATAGAGCTCTTCACTACTAACGAGACTCGAAGAATCCATGTCAGATGAAGCTAGTTGATCATGAAAAAGATGACGAACAGTGCCGAGTAAGGCAGTAGCTAGTAAAGGTGATTCCAAAGTAAGAGGAGGGAAATATTCCTCGCTCCCAAAACCAGACCAAGCATCCCGAGGTTTCCAATTCATATCAAATGGCTCATCAAGAGGAAATCGGGTAGCAAGAGGTAAGATACTCGAAATAAGAGAACCAAAAATCAGCAGACCTAGTGGGTTGAGATGCTTCCGAAGAAACTTCAGGAGAAGGATCACCACTAGGAGGTAGTGAAGAGGATGACGAAACTGGTGGTTTCGCCACTGTGATAATGTTTCAAAACAGGAAGAAAATGAGATAGCCTATTCGAGGCTTCAAGATCAAACACTAAGGAACTACTAAAAACAAGCCAAGAAAAAATATTTAACGGGCATGTGTTCGTAGCTAGTTAATTTTATGACATTGAAATGAAACTTTGGTGTTTCATGTTTTAAGAGTCGAGAAACAGGAAAAATATGACTCTAGTCACTTTCAGATTGAACAAGCATGAAAGGACAAGTGCTCGATGATATTTTCACTTTTAGAGAGTCACGAAAAGACCAAAATGACTACTCAGGTAATCTAAGCAAGAGGGTGTACCAAGTTTCCATGAACTTCCATATACACCTTGGTGATCAAATGAAATAGAAATGACCAAGGACTTGATGTACGTGCAGGTAGTCTCCCCGAATTTTGTGGTCGGTGTATCACGGTTATAGGGCGGAAGACTCGTCATCTTATGGATAAAGGATTGCAACCTATGAGGGTCTCCCTTTATATACACGATGGTATAGGGAGCACAAGTCCATGCTAGTGTTGTCTAATGCCAGATGGCGAACGAAAGTTACTAGGTTTAACAACGACGGAACACGTCACTAGCCTAGACCTCTAAAATATGTGCGTTAGGTTTTAATGCTTCCTTAGGTTGATTGAATTCATTTTAAGGTTGATCTTGAATTAATGTTTCATTTTCAAGGCCTTACCGAATGTGATCTCAAATTCCTAAATGCACACTACATGGAAAAGAACATCATTTCCATTCAATGAATGCTAACTAAGAGAAGGATAGAAATCTATGACAAAGCATAAATCAGTTGAAACCTAAGAATAATTTCACTAATGCATCTAATACAACCAAATCAGAAAACGAAACCTCTTCCCTATTTCGCTATGAGCTAGTAATGCAGAAGAACATTTTCATTTTCAAGCTAATCAAAAGAATGCAATTTTTTGTCTTTTTAGATGAATGAGGCACACAATGCATTGTTACACTAAAAAGAAAAATAAACACTAGTTTTGAGCACTACGAATGTAACGATCTAAAACCAGGAGACCAATGCAATACAAACGTAAAACACACTCAAAACAAGGATGCACTCTTCCAAGAAAACAAAGGGCTCTCGGAACGATCCAATGAGCAATGTAATATATGCTCAAAGTGACAAATGGAGAGTAAAAAGAAAAAAAAAAGTGATCATTCAACAAGCCAAAGACACGAAGAACTGAAAGAAATACCAACACAATCAGTCAGCAAATTGAAATGACAAAGATCAAAGTGACTCGAACTTAACTCAGAAGGCTCAGTGAGGAGAGGGCCGAACAAATAGCACAAGGAACCTAGAAACCCTAGGGATACAAACTCCACCGATAAGATGATGGACAAACAGCTGAGAAGATCAAGACTACAGAGTCGAAACAATCTCAGTAGACCAATTACAAGGTAAAAAACCAATCCAGAGCCATGAAACACTAACAAAAACTCAAAAAAGAGGTCAAATCAAATCCTACAGGATTCAGCATGACTGTTTATCTGTAATCCATGCTAAATAGGGGTTGGTGCACCTGTGAAAAAAGAAACATGCGCCAATCGGTGCGACTGTTCAAGGAAAATCCATGCCAAGCTAGAAAATCATGGAGAAAATAAAACCACTGAGCAAAGGTCAGACTTGACACTCTAGAACTGAACAGGATGATTGAAAATAGTCAGACAAGTCAAGCAAAGTAGAAAATTGATGAAACGACCAAAGTCGACTTGACAAGCCAAACGCTCGACAAAAAACGAGACAAAAAACACACACTGATCCCCACCAGACTCGCCAACTTGTTGCGTAGGTAAATCCCCTCTGCGGATAGAGGTGATTCCTCTAGCCCTAGTGTGGGTCTAGCAGCAAAAGGACATGCTAATGCATCGATTCCTAGTTAATGAATGGAACTGAGTCAGGATAAATGTCCTACCTTTGTTCCAACACAGTTGTCATAGTTATGGAAGCAGTCTCCTGATCTTCATCCTGACACATCACGGTCCTTTAGCGGTGGTATTCAGGTGCCTGCACAAGGATCAGAGAACAATAGCAGCACACGAAACGATACTTGCATTCATAACTATCTAATTGGTCAAGGAGAATTAAGTTTATTGCACAAGACTAATCATATCAAATGCAAGGCGGGAACCAAAACATCAATCATGTATTAATTAAGAGAAATAAATATATTACAACCAAATGAGCCTTGACGTCGCAGCCTCCTTCAACAGGTCTAGTCAAAACGCGTCTCAAGCATTCGTCGGGGAATTAGACTTGGCGAGGCAATCAGCCTAGACTCTCTCTCAATAAGGGGTATCTCTCTTCTCTATCTCACACCAGCTTCTTCAGACTGTTCAGCTATTCAACCATTTCAGCTATTGTACAAAATGTTCAGCTAGTTGCATCTATGTGAGAGAGATGTATTTAAAGGAGAAGAGGAGGAGGTTGGGATCCCTCAAATGGTGGAAGGGAGGCCTTATCCTTTGGGATGTTTCTCAAAAGTAGGAAACAAGAAGCCAAAGGAATATGTCCAATGTTATTCAGTCGAACAACTCATGCTAACTCCGCTCATGAAGTGGTTGGAAATGGAAACTTCGCTTCTATATTTAAAAAACATTCCAAAAACAGCTCGGCGCGGGCAATCCACTGAGACAGAGTGCCAATGGGCGCGGGGCCCAGTGTTAATTTCTCTATTGGTGTGAGGCCATAACTGCTTTCAAACACCGACCCAAAATCATGTGTTTTTGATGGTTTGTTACAGGAATAGTCAACAGAGGAAATGTTCTTCTCATGGCAAGGCATTGAATGACACTTTTTGCAAGGCATGACACTACATATATGTCATAGAAATGGTCCTCCAATGTGTGGGATGGGGATTGCAGGGACGGTGACAAAATGTTGTGTAACAGCTGTAAATGCACTTATGATCAGTTAGAGGGCATATTGGAAAGTCAAATTCAATGTCCTAAAATATTTGGTGCATTGATAGAGGCAGTGTTGCAAAATGTAATCGAAGGACCCATAGTTGTGTTAAGGATACGACAAAGAAGTTGTGATTGAGCTCTACATCAACTAGATCATTAGTGTATCTTGTTCATGTATTCTTGTGCTAGTGTATGGATGAGGGCCATTTTCCCTGGTATGGGATCCCTAGATAGTTGTATTATCAATTTGATTAATATAACAAAGTTGGGTTATTTTAAAATTGTAAAAATTTATCTATGTTTTGTGCACTAGTAGATTTAGTATTGTATATTGTTCTGTTGTTAAAATTAGTTTGTTGTCATACTTGGATTGATAGCATCATTGACTGCAAGACTCTAACCTAGACTCCAGTATCATGGAAAGACAACAATAGTTGCTTGGAGGGGGGTGCAGCCCCCTCCTACCGAAATATTGTATTAGGAGATATTTTCTCCATGGGTAAAGCAACAACCACACCTCATTAACTGCCACCATTCTTGAAATCACGTGCTGAAGAACTTGGTTAGGGAGGTAGAGACAAAAACCCCATGGGGGCATACTATAAAAAACACAACCAACGTATATTCCTATCCAATGAGGTGAAAAACATAAAACTTGAGGTTAGATCTAGAATCTTGGAGGAATGCATACAATACAAGAAGGATCACATCGTAATCTAAAAGTTCATAGGGATATATCCAAGAGAGAAAACTCTAGTGAGTTCGATTCATACCAAATGGTGACCTAAGGGCCAAATAGATCTAGAACTCGGGGCCAAAGGGATTTTCACAGTTATATTATAAATCTGGAAGACCAGAATAGGATTTTCAAAAATGGCCCATATTTCTTCAAAAATGTAGGCGTCTTCATGTGATTCTGGAAGGATTATTACAATATGAATAAAGATGAATTTATAGCCGCTCTAGTATGGGTTAGACTCTTCTCTCTACCAAGGGAATTTTGGAACAAAGATGTCTTAGAGGGTATAGGGAACACAATTGGAATGTTTGTGAAAATATCAGAAGAAACTAAGAGGTGTCAATACACCTCACATGCTCACATTTCCATATAAATGAACATCTTGGAGACCTTTTCAGCCTCCATAAATATCTATTTCCATGATGAGCTACATCAACGACCCCTAGACTATGAAATTGTACAATTTTTTTGTTGGATATGTCACTAGTACAACCACTTATTCTGGAAATACCCCTTGATCCAACATGAATCTCCTCCAGCTTAGGAAAATAAAAAGACATGAAAGGCCTTGAGAAAGTCACCACTCATAGAGGAATACATGGTAATAGGAAACTCTTCAGCCCAAGGATTCTCCTCAATCCTCTAACAAGTACATTGTTTTAGGTGGTGATTTAGAAATGGAAGATGTTCTTATTTCATAAACGCTCCTAGTGGACCCAACTGCAAATAAAAACTCAACAAAAAGAAAGGCCCTAGGACCAAGAAATTAAAAACCACAGAAAACACTTCAAAAGAGGAAGAATCTTCTCCAAAATTAGATCAAGAAGATAGGAGATATGGATGTCGATGAGGTCACTCTTGAAAATCTGGTAGAATAGCTACAAGGTAAAGACCTAAACATGGCCCCAGAGTATAAGTTTTAAATGTTCCACCAAAATTTTCTAAAATTACAAGAATGGAGAGGATTGGCCTCTTATAATATGGGCTCTCCAATCCAATGTATCCAAACCCGTAACTTCAGAGAATCCACAAAGGCACAACCGGAAACCGAGAAGGAGCGAAAAAAGGTAGAAATATCTCCTCAAAGAATCTGGAGATATGATACCTATTTCAAGTCAAGTAATCTTCATGATGGAGGTTTTTCCCTCCATACCTCACCCTTCTAAATTAATTTAATCACCTGGAATATTAGAGGCCTAAATTGCAAAGGATAATAGAGGCTTATGAAAGAATGTATTCGCAAGCAGAATCCTATGGTAATACTACTTCAAGAGACCAAATTTTCCTACGAATGGCTAGAATAAATTGAAAGAATATGTTGGAAAGAAAATCCCTTGATAGCCTTGGATGCAATATAACAAGCGGAAGGAATATAAATTATCTACAATTTATCCTAAATATCCATCTCCAACCTGGTGTCCCCCCAGTATTCTCTCTGGGAAATTGCATCTCACGGTCTCGAGCATCACACGAAGAATTTACACAGTCTATGGCCCTTCCATTCCTGTTGAAAAATCAACCTTTCGTTGCAATATTAGGCTCACTCACTCCCTTACTACGAATGAACTGTGGATCATAAGACGATATTTCAACCTGATTAAGTCTTTAGAAGAGAAAAAAAGGAGGTTTTTGATGACTAAATTTTGAGGCTCAACTCTTCCAAGACTTGATAACACAACATCAACTCACGAATGTGAAAACCTACAACGACACTTTCACTTGGAACAAAACACATGGTTTTTGTCACCAAATAGCATCTAGGCTCATTGGATTTCTCTTTTTTGAATCCTTTTGGGCCAAGGACTTATTTGTTGGGACCTTAATATTACCATGATGAGGATCCAACCACTAGTGAGTGTGCTTAGAAGCAGACATAAAAACTAGCATGAAGAACAAACCCTTTCAATTTGTAAATTTATAGCTCAGAAACCCCTTTTTCCTAGAAAAAACTAGTAAAGGGTGGCAATAAGCCTCCTCTCTTCTAGGGTCTACAATGTTTCAATGTCAACAAAAACTAAACTACCTAAAATCCCAAATAAAAACTTGGAATTATATGGAATCTGACAACATATATTAGGACAAACAAGAGCTTGAGGAGAAAATGGACCAAATCAAGAAACACACAATTATGGAAGGGAGGACGGAGAATTGGATGAGGAAGAAGGGGTAATCCCCACACAATTGGAAGAGCATCTAATCCAAGAATAAATCCTTTGGAAACTGAAATCACACATCAAATGGATAAAAGGAGGTGAAATAAACACTAGCTGCTTTCAAAAATAAATGATAAAGCATAGCCATCAGAATAGGATCTTCTCTATTCAAAACAAAGCAGGTCAAACACACACAGACCATGAAAAAAAGGAAAGTGAATTGATCGGATTCTATAGAAACTTGTTTTCTGAAACCCAAGATGATTGAGTAGCAGGCATCAAAAGAATTACGAATTCAATTTCCTATTTGGTCAAATCAAAGCACAATGAAGCCCCGACAAGACCAATCATCGTTGAAGAACTGGAATAAATTTTTATGTCTATGCACAAAAATACAAATTCGGGTCCAAATAGATTCACATCAAACTTTTTCCAATCATGTTTTCTCTTTCTCAAACATGAATTCCATAACCTAGTAGAAGAATCCAAATCAATATCCTCAGTTCTCCCAACACTCAATGCAATTTTTTTCACATTAATTGCAAAATTTGAATGGCCTAATGATACTTTAGGCTTCATTCCCATCACTCTATACAACTTCATTTACAAACTCATAACAAAATTCATTTCCAATCGCCTCAAACTCATTCTTCCAGCCCTCATTTATCCAACAAACTATTTATTTGGAAGGAATACAAATTTTGGATAGCATTGTGGCTTCTCATGAAGTCATCCACTCTCTCAGGAGGACTAAAAAACCATGTGTGATAATCAATCTCAACTTATCAAACGCTTTTGATAAATCAAGTTAATTATATTTGTATCATGTTCTTAAATCCTTTGGATTTTTTGAATATTGGTTAAACTATGGATGATTGATAACCTCCCTTTATTTTCTATTCTCTTAAATGGCTTCCCATCCAACACTTTTGTTTCCTCACGTGGAAACTAACAATGATATCCCCTATCCCCATTCCTCTTCATCATGGCTATTACAGGGCATGGTCATGCTATCAACACTACTATTACTCAAGGATCCCTTAAACAATTAATATTCTTGAGTGATAATCTCCTCATGTCCCAACAAAATTTTATGGATGATGCTATCTTAATGGGTACTTCCACATTCATAAAATCCAATATGATCAAAAGTATTCTCAAGGAATTATCATCGGCTACCAGAAGCAACCATAAATCGCTCCAAAGCCAAAATTTCTTCAACACCATTGGTGCCATTCAAATACAAATTGATAGGATCTTGGGCTTCATAATCATACATCTACTGGGAAAGTACCTAGGAGATTTTGTGGTGGACTCAACCTTAAAATATAAATATTGGAAATATATTTTTTTAAAAATCAAATAAAAATTCAATTTTTGGACATTCCGCTCACTCAATCTTGTTGAATGAGTTGTTCTCCTCAAATTAATGTTGCGAGCCATCCCAATATTCTTTCTTTCCACCCTAGCAGCGCCCAAAGGTGTCCTTGAGGCTCTCAAAAGTATTTAGTGTCCATTCTTATAGGAAAGGGCCTCCATGGAAAAAAAATGGGCACTACTCTCTTAGGAAAATATCTATCACCCAAAACTAAAAGGGGTATTAGGCCTCAGGGATCCATAGATCCTCAAAAAAAAATTCAAATCAAAAACATGGTGGAGGTGGGTTCATGGTGGCATGAAGCTCTGGAAGAAAATATGGACATAAAAATATAATCATGAGAGGTATTTTCATTAGCAACTCAGATCCATCTCTTATACCCAAGGCTCTTCAATATGGAACCATACCAATGCCAACAAATACCTCATTCAAATGCACAACTTTTGGGAAACCAGTGATAGAAAAATTTCCCTCTTCTGAAGTATTCATGGCAACAGCTCCCTAAACTCCTCAACAACGACTATTTTCAAGATATCGAAGATTCTATGCAGGCTCATCAAATGATCATTGTCGCTGATTATTGATGTAGAAATTATACAACATGCATGTATATCTTGGATTCACCTGATCTAACAATGTACTAAAGTTAAATATTGAATCGCTTCTACAAATATTTTGCGTAAATAAAAACACAATCGCTAATCACATGAACATGAAGAAGAACAACTCAACCACAACACAAATAATTTCCTGGGGAAAGCTTACAGCTAAAAACCCCACTATCTTCTATTGTATATTAAGAATGGATCATGAAACAATTACATACAAAAATCTTCTCACAAGATCCCTCCAGTACTCAGCTAATTGTATCACATGGTCATGACCAAAACTGACCAACACATAGCCAATTCTTAGACTCTAGACAGCCTGCCCTGCTTGTGCAATCCCTGATGAATGAAATCCCTAAAAGATAGGAATTTTTGCCTTCCTTGATTGCACAAGTATCATGGGCACTCCAATGGGTGTTTGGTTGCAAGTATGCAACCCAATAATCCTACAATTGATAGTCGACTTCCCTTTCACCTATAACTCAACTGGGTCTCCACTGGATCTGAAATGCATGTAGCTAATAATAGTAAATCCTTAGTTGCATGTGAGATCACTGATTGTGAATTAACTAATATTTAATTCACTTGATATCTCACTACTGTATCTTCAGTTACAACTAGCACAACTGATTTTAACTCACTTAACTCATTTAAACTTATTACAACCTACATTAACTAATGCACCACTGCACTTCAAACTTTGTTACAACTAAAATTACTCAGCATGCCTCACCAACCACCTCTATCTCAAAATCCACTAGCTAACTGAGTTTATCACTCTCATTTGACTATTTCAAGTCATCATTGAGAATATATTACAGTTTATTGTCCATATTAATTAAGGGATAACTAAAATAGACATGCACCCAAAAATAGCACTGTGGGCCCTACCCTAGTGTAGGTGCTTAATGCACTAGGCATGGATGCTGAAATTTTTCTTGTTGAATCTCAACACTCCCTCTCAAAAAGAAAGGGATTATCCTTCACCCCGATCTTGTCTCTATGGTATTCGAATTTGGTCCTGTTGAGCACCTTTGTCAGAATATCCACATCATGATCTTCCGTGGGAATGTACTGAAGCAACATTATCCTTCTATGCACACAATCTCTGAGATTATGGTACCGAATATCTATATGCTTGGACCTATCATGAAACACAGGATTAATCGAGAGTTTAATGCAACTCTGATTATCACAATGAATCACTGTCGGATCCATCTGAGAACCAAACAAACCAACCAAGATCTTTCTCATCCAGATAGCCTCACATGCATCTTGACTTGATGCCATGTATTTTGCTTCCACTGAACTGAGTGCCACAAATCCTTGTTTTTTGTTGTACTAGGAAATTTTTGTCAATCCTATGTTAAATATCCCTCCTTATGTGCTCTTTCTGTCTGATGGACTGCTCGCCCAATCTGCATCTGTGAAGCCTTGAAGCTTCACTCCCTCTGTCCTTTTGTACCATATCAGGTATCTCAAGACATGCTTTCCCACCTTCCAAAAGAGCTTGGTAGGCTTAACCATAGCTTGAATTAGTTGGTTAACTACGTAGCAAATGTCTGGTCTGGTGTTCACTAGATACATCAGTGACCAACTAACTGCTTATAGACAGACACATCCACTACCTCTCTAGAAGTAGCATCCTCTTTCCTCCAATTTCCTGGAAGAGGAGTATCCATGGGTTTTCATCTCTCCATGTTAAACTTACCCAGTATCTCCTTTGCATACTTTCCTTGAGACACAAAAATTTCACCATCCCGCTGCCATATTTCCAATCCAAGGAAATAATGAAGGTGTTATCACTCAAAAAATTCAAAACATTATTTTGACAAGATTACTTATGTTTATGGGTCAAAATGTGGTTTTATGAGTCATTTCAATTTTTCATTCCCTAGATTTTTTGTGCCAAAACTGCCTAATAAGCCAAGAATCCCTAATTTTGTAGCGCTTTCAATGTAAAAAAGGCAGAAAGTGCTATGAAACTGCTAAAAGTTTCGTAGAGAAATATGAAGCAAAACTTTGTTTTCTATTTTTGCGCAGTAAACTTCAAAGGATGTTTCTGAGCAAATTAAACGTAATTTTAAGAAATTGAGAGAGGTTATTTTTAAAAACATATCAAATAACAATAACCTCTCTCACATTTCTCGCAGATGTTATCAGTTGGGATATACAAGGCTTTCTTTGAAGCCATATTTTCAGAAAACAGAGTTTTCCTTTTCTCCACATGTTTTTCAAAGGAAGTTTCTGGACAGCAGGAGACGTGTTTCAAAAAAATAAGAGAGGTATTTATTCAATAAATAATGGCATACAAAAAAATCCTTCAGTTTCTCAAACTAAATCATGGATTAGGAGATATAGGCTCTGTCCCAAGGCCTATTTTTCAGGAAAAAAACAGGAGAAATCTGCAAAAAATGCCTCAAGGAAGCTAAAATGAAGTTGGTTTATGGTTTGTATGGTTTGTAGATGATGAAGACAAGTTATATTTAGATTTTTTGGGTAACCACAGTTTTCATTTGAAAAAATTGTGAAAAAATCAGCATACTCAGCAGTTTCGTAGTGCCTTCAGGCTTAAAAAGCAGAAAAGCGCTACGAAACTATTGTAACTGCCTTTTTTGCTTCTTTTGATCAATATTTAAGGGGTTAAAGGCTGAGTTAGGAGCTTAAATTTCTATGAAATATGTGTTGAAGGGTGATTAAAATTATGCAAGAGGAAAGAATCAAGTTTTTGGAGGATAAATGCTTGTTTTGCAGCGCTACAAAAGTGCACTACGAAACTGCCTTACTTTCGTAGCGCACTGTCTTTCAGCCTTTTTAGAAAATTTGGAGCAGTTTTTGGACATCTAGAGGTTATGGGAGATTTAAAGATAATTTCAAGAAATTATTTAACATTCAAGGACCAAAAATTGAATATTAAAGGACAGCCTAAGTGTTTGAAGAAGAAGAAGACCATTTGCCTAAAAAACAGGGTATTGTTTCCTAGTTTTAAGGAGGTCAGTTTAGTGATCATAAAGTGATGAATCCCATCATCTAAATTCGACCATGTGACAGAATACTTTTCAAATATGTAATTTATTTTAGTAGATAAGGTTTTTAAAGATAATAATGAAGATTTTGAGTCCTAGTTGAAATAGGATTGTCAAGTAGGATAGGTGTATGTTTGTAATAAATTTGATGTTTTATGGTTATGCAAGGTGTCAATAGGAAAAAATTCGATGTATCTAGCCTAGAGGTAGATCATATGATGATGTAACATTTCTATTAAAGGCAATTGGGTCGAATCTTTTAGGGGTTAGAAGATTTTTGGAAAAATTGCAGCTTATGGTAATGGACTATTTCAGCTAATACAGAGATCTGTTACTTGAACAACCTGAGATTATGAAGGAGTTTTTAGTGCTTTCCTGTTCTATTTGTGCCTCTTATGTATATCACTTGTATTTTTTTTCACTTATATTACTCAGAATTCATCTATGAGATGCTCTGACTTCCTTTATATGTGAATTGACTGCCTATACTCATGTTTTATTTGTGTGTGTCCTATTTCTAGAAACTCTGAACAACCTCAACTTCCATGTCAAGTAACTCACTAAATCACAGAAAATTTTGCCTCCATAAGCCCAATTTTTACATACTGATATTATTTTCAACCTACAGGTTGGAATATGTTATCTCATAATACTATTTTTGTAAAGCTTTGGAGTTTCTGATATATACAATAACAATACAACTTTTCTTCACCTGAGATTCTTAGTATATTTCAATGAGTTTATGTCCTATCCTTTGAAAGGTTTTCTTCGATATATTAATGCTTATTACTCAGAATTCATGACTATTCATGCTCTGAATTCCTTTAAGTATTGAGCTATGGTGAATCTCTTTTAATATTTTCCTTTCAATACCTTGATGTCTCATTACTCAGGATTCATGTATCACATGCTCTGAATTCCTTTGAAACTCAAGTTATTGGGATTTTCTTGAATGTGTTACTCTTTCATTGAATTATATAGAAGCCTCAGCTTCCACAAGGAAATCCTTTGTTACTAAGAGCCCTATCACTGACTCCATAGCCCAATGGTAGCAAGCATTCATCTTTTCAACCTGAACCAAAACACAAATAATAGAGTTAGCCATCTATCTATATCTTTATTCCATATCATTAACCCTTGAGAGAGCCCTCTCAGATTGAGGATACTAAGCCTCAATCACAAGATTGGTTTGAAATAGTTACACTGAAGTTGTCAGATCAGCAGCCAATTAGGTACGATTTTGGTGATAACAAAAGGAGTCCCATGTCCTTCATTTCAAACTGCCTTGCAAGATCCTCCTTGCATGAGTATATCAGTTGCTCATCACCAGTCAAAATTAGATCATCAACATAAAGAAAAATAATAAATAGCTTACCCTCAACCATAATCTGGTACAGGTTTTCATCTGTTTCACTTTTGGTGAAGCCCGGTCCGATGAAATAGTTGTATATCCGAGTGTACCAAGCACGGTGTGCTTGCTTCAGCCCATACAATGCTCTTTTGAGTCGGAACACATGCGACTCACTATTTAATATATCAAAACCTTCAGGATACTCTATGTACACCTCTTCCTCAATGATCCCATTGAGAAACGCATTTTTCACATCCATCTGATGAATGCTCCAACCCATCTGCGCTGACAGTGCAAGGATGGATCTTATGGAAGAGTACCTTGCAACAGGTGCAAAAGTCTCATCATAATCTATCCCCTCGATCTGTGAGAATCCCTGGACCACAAATCTAGCCTTGTATTTCTCCATATTCCCATCAACAGCTTTCTTTACCTTGTAGATCCATCTCGATCCAACCACTGACTTGTCGAACGGTCTTGGGACTATCTCCCATGCACTGTTCTTGACAATGGATTCGTACTCCTCCACCATTACATCAACCCAAGTTGGTTTCTACACTTCTTGTTGAAAGGAATATGGTTCAGTCACAATACATTTGCTCATAAGAGCCATGTATCCAGTAAATCGGTCAGGAGACTATCTTTGCCTGCGCTGTGAAGTAGGGGCTCCTACATTCTCTGCAGCATCAAGTCTCAATCTATCAGCTTTTGTGGTGTGCCTTCTGCCATTTCTGATGGATGGCTCTGCATGAGTGTTTTCCTCCACTCCATGAACCTCATCATTTGGCTGATCCAAATATTTAGACTCATCCTCGGGAACCAATAGTTCCTCTTATGCATGCAAGTCTAGCTCCCTCTCAAGGGACAACCACATGGCTTTTTCCTCATCAAATTTTATATCCCGTCATACAACAGTCATTCTGATGTTTGGAAAATACACATGATAATTATGGGGTGTTTCAGTGTGCCCCACAAAAATCCCAACCTCAGTTTTTGGTTCCAGCTTCTTCCTGGCATCCTTGGTCACATGCACATAAATAGATGAGCAAAAAATCTCAAAGTGTGAAACATCAGGTTTCTTACCAGTGAAAGCCTCTTCAGGTGTACTCATGCCAAGTATCCTATGAGGAAAACTGTTTTTCACATGTACCAATGTATTGCATGCTTCTACCCATAGATACATCGGTAGGCCTTGATCATGCAACATCGCTCGTGCTACACCCATGATCATTATGTTCTTTCTCTCTGCGACCCCCTTCTGTTGTGGGTTATGAGGCACTATGAGTTCTCTTTGAATTCCTTCTTTGCTGCAGAATTTCTTAAATTTGTTAGAGACGTATTCTCCACCACTATCGCCCCTAAGAGCCTTCACTTGCTTCCCTGACTATTTATCCACCAGTTCCTTAAACTCCAAGAAATTAGATAATGCCTGATCTTTATTATGTATTATCTTTTTTTGTTGAATCAATAGAGAAAGGACCACACACGTCTATTTGAACTCTCTGAAGGATCCCCGAATCTAAATTATCCTTCTCATGAAAGATGTACTTTACATATTTTCCCATAGTACATCCCTTGCATGTGTCTGACTACGCAAGTGTATCCCTAGGAAGACTAGTATAAATCTGTTGCATGAATTTCAAGGCTCCATGGTGAATATGGCCCAATCTCATGTGCCATAATTCGCCCTCATCCCGGCTCACCACTTTATCTTCATTGCTCATCATTGTTGCATAGCCATCTTCCTCCAACTTGTAGATATTCTTAACTTGAATCCATATCCTCTTGGCTTGTCCTGTTTTTTTATGGCACATGAAGGATTTTCCTTCACTAAAAAGAACATCATAGCCTATATCCTCTAACATTGCGACTAAGACCAAATTTTTCTTCAAACCTGGTACATGCATTACATATTTTAATTGAAAGGGTTTACCTGACTGCCTCTAAAAGGTAAAGGTACCAATCCTGGTAGCACTATACTGCCTGTAATCACCCATTTCAATATGCATCTAGAGATCCTTCTCCTCTAATTCACTAAAAATCTCCTTGTCTCCCTTCATGTGAAAGGAAGCACCAATATCAAAATACCACACAGATCCCAATGCATTGGACACCATGCATGTGATCAATGAGAACTCAAGCTCAAATTTGGAGGCAAGAGCCTCAACAGCTGCAGATCCTCCAGCGTTCTTGTTCTTCTTCTTTTGTGGACAATTATTAGCAAAATTCCCATGCAAGTGACAATGAAAACACTTCACCTTGGACATGTCCTGCTTCTTGCCATTCTTGGACTCAGATTTAGAATGGAATATCTTCTCCTTCCCCTTCCTTGCCTTTGCATCCAAGGCACAATCCTCTTCATCTTCATTCTTAGATGAAGATCCATCTCTGGTGTTCCGTCTGAACTCCTCCTGCACCAAATCCAATCGCATTCGTTCCTAATCTAGAAATTTTTCCCTTCCATTGACAGAGTATTGATAATTGTGCCAACTCTTGTGAAGTCCTAGGAGAGCCAAGTTCACTAAATCATCATTAGTGACTATTATTCCAATTCTCCCCAATTCATCTCAACATTGGAAAAACTTTGTTATATATTTTGGGATGGTGTTTCCGTTTTCCATCTTGATCTTCCTGAGTTTATCTTTGAGTTCCAATTTACTATGGTCACAGCTGATTTGGAATAGATCTGTCAAAGCCTTCCACGTTGCATATGGTGTGGCTTTCCCATGGAGGCTTGAGACAATGTGGTCTTGTACTCCCTCCAACAGGATCCTCCTAGCCTTTTCCACTTTCTTTTTCCATGTATCAAGATTTGCAACATCTGCCACAACGGGTTTAGGAACACCATTGTCAATGAATTCCTTCAAACCATTGTCTTCGAGTACTTCCTCCATCCTGTCCTTCCAAGAAATATAGTTTGATTTTCCCTCGAGTGCATACTCCAACCTCAAGCCATTGAAATCCATTTCAATCTTGAATCAACTATAGCACCAAGAAATTCTTTCTACAAATTTGAATTCTATCTGGTCACAAACTCAGCTCCTGCTTCACTTCTGCAATTTCTTATTCTCTGATACCATGTAGAAATTATACAACATGCATGTATATCATGGATTCACCCAATCTAACTATGTAAGTCTAAAGTTAAATATTGAATCTCTTCTACAAATCTTTTGAAGAATTAAAAACACAATCACTAATCACATGAACATGAAGAAGAATCAAATCAAGCACAACACAGATAATTGCTAGAGGAAAGCTTATAGCTAAAAATCCCACTATCTTCTATTGTACATTAGGCATGGATCATGAAACAATTACATACAAAAATCTTCTCACAATATCCCTCCAGTACTCATCTAATTGTCTCACATTGTCATGAACAAAACTGACCAACACATAGCCAATTCTCAACCTCTAGACACTCTGCCCTACTTGCGTAATCCCTGATGAATGAAATCCCTAAAATATAGGAATTTTCTCCTTCCTTGACTGCACAAGTATCACGGGCACTCTAATGGGTGTTTGGTTGCATGTGTGCAACCAAATAATCATACAATTGATAGTCAAATTCCCTTTCACCTAGAACTCAACTGGGTCTCCATTGGATCTAACATGCATGCAGCTAATAATAGTAAATCCTCAGTTTCATGTGAGATCATTGATTATGAATTAATTAATATTTAATTCACTTGATCTCTCACTAGTTTATATTCAGTTATAACTAGCACAACTGAGTTTAACTCATTTAACTGAGTTAAACTGATTACAACCTACATTAACTAATGCACCACTGCACTTCGAACTCTGTTACAACTAGAATTACTCTGCATGCCTCACCAACCACCTATAACTTGAAATCCACTAGCTAACTGAGTTTATCACTCTCAATTAACTATTTGAAGTCATAATTGATAATAGATTACAGTTTATTGTCCATCTTAATTAAGGGATAACTAAAATAGACATGCACCCAAAAATAACGTTGTGGGCCCCACCCTAGTGTAAGTGCTTAATGCACTAGGAGTGGGTGCTGAAATTTTTCTTGTCAAATCTCAACAACTGGCACTAAAATCCCTCAAATGCCCGTGGAAATCCTGGAAAGAAAAATAAAGGTGGCCACCAACACATGACATTGTGATTAAGGATTAGCATTAGGAAAAAATTTAGAAAGGGAAAATCCCCCTTCGGAATGAAATAGACAAGCTCTGATGGGGATATCATACCAATGGTGCCTTCTCTATTAAGGAAGCCTACTCACAACATTTGTCCATAAATATCTTCCTAGGCCAAAATTCTGGAAATGAATATGGTCCTAGAACCTTTGGCCAAAGGTTACACACTTATTATGGTTCTGTTGATGGTGCTAGAAATCCATCAACCAGGGGGTCTCCTCGATGTGAAGTCCCAATTAGACCTCACATTGTTTGGAGTAGGAGCCCCATCTGGAGTATTAGCCCAGTTTCCATGTATTCTTATGTATTTTCCTTGGCTCTAACTATCAACAAGAGAGAGGAACACATGTGTTCCTTCAAAAATCAAGTAAATGTTCCTGGTGAGTGTTCGGTTGTAGGTGTGTCAAGATTCTTCTACTACGGAGGGAGAGAGAATAGTGAGCCTCTAAGAGAGAGGTAATAGTACCACCTTAGTAGAGACATGTGTAACCAAGAAGTATCTGTCTAACACCCAGTGGAATAGTCCACAAAATATGTGACAGTCATTACAACCAATCAATAAGAAAGATATGTCTATTATCCAGCGAAATAGTCCACAAGGATGTGACTGCGATAATAACCATTACAACACATTCTTAATAAGATGAGTACTAAAATATCGAAATAGTTCAACTACTTTAGCACAAATGAAAGCAAACATGAAATACAAACATCTGCATAATAGTCTTACAAATATTCATAATCCATGCATGAATAAAGTGTTGGCCATAAGGATTGTGATATTAAGTAAAAGTCCCAAGACACATGTATACAATGAACACCACTAGCTCCAATAGTGGAGCATTGGAGCCACTCCTTGCTCCTCCAAAGAACCATCTTGTCTCTTTAATGCCTTGCAGTAGGATCCAAGGTCAAAATTCCTTTGCATGTATAAGAGGGTGTATATATAACAAATGGGGTGACAATTCACCTGCCATGTGACTCTTGGACTACCCTCATGATTGTTTGACTTCTCTATGACCTTTCAAATCCCACATGAATTTTCACATTACATGGATGACTCTTGTACTTCCAATTTACATTACATTTTCCAATATAATATTTATATAATCCACAAATTTTTTGGCACATGATGACTCGTGATGTGACACTGATGACATGGACTACATGATGATGTTCTAGTGCCAAGTTTTCCTACTTGTTGTTTCTTTCTTTTTGTCTTCAAAAAGAGATGTATACAATACTTCATCCTCATGGGAGATATGATTTTCTCTTCATATCCAACCTCCTAAGGGTTGTGATCAGATGAAGTCTTCATGCGGTCATGATCTTCCATCTTCTATTATAGTCCAGTGTTCCTTCATCTTCTTGCTTGATGATCATATTATCTCCTCAACTCCTTAGGTATCTTCTATAATTTCCTCCTTATCCATATCCTTTTTCATCATATTTCCATAGAATGATAGAGTATATTCATGTGCAATCCACTCATGACAAGACGACATTAGTCTGATAAACCCCTAGTCTAATATATTGCATGATGATCCACTGACTGAGCCAGAACCGAGTAGCGGGCCGAGGAAGAGGCTCAATGACTGCACAATTGTGCAGCTCAGGAAGTCAAGGGTCGGGTTTGAGCCTTGATACTACATAATGTGCATTCCAGGTTTGGACTGAGCAAAAAAATTGCACAGTTGGGGAGCTCAGGGATCCAGGCTAAGGGCTTGAGCACTGATTTTTCCCACTGCGCAGTTTTGGAAGGCAAAGGATCCCAGGTGATTTCAAAATTACGTAATCCAAGAGCTCAAGGTTGAGGCTTGAGCCTTGAGATTGCACAATGCATAGTACTCACTGGGCAAGAAACAAGAAATGCACAAATTTGGAGCTCATGGGCTAGGTTTGAGCACTAAGATTGTGAAATGCACAATATTGGAAGGACAGAAGGCCAAGTGAATGTAAATTTGTGTATTTTAGGAGCTCAATACTGAGGCTTGAGGACTGAGACAACATAATGTGAAATGATGGCTTAGCTATAGATAAATATTGTGTATTTTTGGGACTCAAGGGCTAGGCTTAAGCACTGAGATTTTGAAATGAGAAATTCTGGGAGGCATAGATTAAGAATTGTGCAATGACAAGAGACAAGGTTGTTTCTTAAGGACTGATACTGCACAGTACACATTTCAGGAGAGATAGATGAGGCTAAGTATCCTGGTCGGGAATTTCTTCAATTTTGACTAAGTGTTGGATTAGTGAGAGGAAGTTGAATAAAAGCAAGACTTGAAACTGACCACACACTTAGTTCACTTGATGACACAACATGGAATACTCAGAACACATGAAAAATCATACTTTCCTCAATGCAACAACTTTGCGACAACCCATTATAAGTACAACACTAAAGATACACTTTGCGATGACTATGACGACACTTGTGTGACAGTGCGTGAAACTTTGGAAATGAGTGTAAAACATACCTATATGATAATAACAACTCAATATCATAAATATTACCCCTTGAAACAAACAAAAAACTCCACTTTACATTATAAGCGACAATTCCCATGCCCAAAGAAGACACTTGTTGATCTGAATATGGGAAAACTAGTTATTTCTATGATAGCTCCCTCATCAGTATTAAAAATGTGTGTTTAGGATCGTCTCAAGTTAACCAATTATGAAGGGGTTTATCTGTGAAGTTTTATGTTTCTTTGATGATTAAATTATGAGTTAATTAGTTGTTAAAAACTCATATATAGCAAATGAAATGCAGAGAAATAAGACACAACATACACATAATACAATAGTTGATAACGGATTTCACCCCTCCTGGGCTACATCTCCATGGACCTGCTTCAACTAACTATGCCCTCTTGGGATTAAGAGTCAAATTTCTGATTGCATGCACTTGTAGTGCTCCATGGCTTTGCAACCTACTCCATTGGCTTCAGAAGACCCAAAAACCTCAAAAATGACTATTCAATCTCTGAAATTGGTTTCCAATTGATCTAAGCTTGACCTCCCATCCTAGTGGCCCTAGGTTTTTTTAATATCCAAACTGAGAAAAAAAAACACTTTTAGAAGTGCTCCAACAGCTTTGCAACCTATTCCATTGTGTTCATAGCATCAAAATCATCTAAAAATGACTCTTCTTGAGCCAAAATTGGTATTCAGTTGATCTGGGCATGGCCTTCCCTCCTGGTGGCCCTGAGATTCTCCTTTATTCAGTGAAAAAAGCACCTATAGAATTTCTCATCTATTGGATCAAGGGGTCCTAACCCAGGTTCGGAGCTCAAGTTTTGCCAACAAACCCCTATACTACTGGCCCTTTTGGCAGTGACATGATTGCGCAGTTCAAATTCTCACCCGAAGTAGTATGGGTGGGTGCTGGAACCAGTTTCCGTACCCTGAGAAAGGATAGGTAAGGCAAGCAGAGCTGTGTTAGACCCTATGATTCCAAGATTACCTTGTTCTGCATAGGGTCAATTAGGTCTCAATTCACATCCACGTGCGCTAGATCTATAATTATATGCTTTCACTACTACATTTGGCGGAAATTCCGACACTTGGTTCCGACGCTTTTGACCAAATGTCGGAAATTTTCCCAAATTTTTTCCATCCCGCCCGAAACCGTCGCTATACCGACGTCTATAGAAAAGTGTTGCAATACCGACACTTAAAAACGTGTCGCAATTGCGACGTTTGGAGGAAGACGTCGCAATTGCGACACCATGGCCCAAAGCGTCGCTATTGAGACGACTCCAAACGTCGCAACTGCGACACAATGTCTAGGTGTCGCCATTGCGACGTTTGGAGGCACCCGTTGTAATAGCGACGCCTTTTCTGCCGTCGGTATAACGACACTTATTTTCGCGCTACATAAAAATACCAAACTTATATGCGCGCTACATAAAAATTCGAAACTTATATGCGCGCTACATAAAAATGATTTTATTGTTTCGTATTTGTCGCAATAACTACATTAACGTCTGATATCATGCGCGCATTCGCCCTCAGCTCTTGCAGAACAGCATTTTCCCTCAGCATTCTCCCTCAGCGTTCACCCTCAGCTCTTGCAGAACAGCATTCGCCCTCAGCTCTTGTAAAATGGTAAGTTCTTACTGCAGGCCCTTCCTCCTATAGTAGGGTTGACTCTATTTGGGTTTTTTTTGTCAATTCCATTGGATTGTGTTAGGCTATAGGGTTCTCTCTAGATGTCAAGAATCAAGATTCAATACCCTCTATTATCTTCATCACCCAATACAAGATTTAAATTTTTCCCAAAGAACGCTTATTAATTTGGCAGCCATTATTTCTCCCTGCTTTAAAAACCCTACATTTAAATGAAAACAAGCATTGCATTTCAACTACAAAAATCTATTAGTGTTCAAATGTACATGTGTGCTACATTAACGTCTGATATCATGCGCGCATTCGCCCTCCGCTCTTGCAACAAGATTCGCCCTCGCATTCGCCCTCGCCCGTGCAACAAAGACTCGCCCGAGCTCGGCACGCATTTCGCCCCGCACCGCCCCCGAGCTCTTGCAAAACAAACATTCGCCCCCGGATTCGCCCTCGCCCTTTCAGAACAAAGACCTAAAAAAATGATTCGCCCCTCGCCCTCCTTTGCAATGGCACCTTCTCGCATTTGCCCTCGTCGTCCGCCCTCGGCCTCTAAATAACATTCGCCCCCCGCCCCCAAAATGGCAAGTTCATCGTTTGCAAAATGGTAAGTTCTTACTGCAGGCCCTTCCTCCTATAGTAGGGTTGACTCTATTTGGGTTTTTTTGGTCAATTCCATTGGATTGTGTTAGGCTGTAGGGTTCTCTCTAGATGTCAATAATCAAGATTCAATACCCTCTATTATCTTCATCACCCAATACAAGATTTAAATTTTTTCCAAAGAAACGCTTATTAATTTGGCAGCCATTATTTCTCCCTGCTTTAAAAACCCTACATTTAAATGAAAACAAGCATTGCATTTCAACTACAAAAATCTATTAGTGTTTAAATGTACATGTGTGCATCACTTGTGTAGGGTATTCCTTTTCCACTTGCACATTATCCAAGAATGTGTGCGGTATAGTTCATATTTTTTGTGATTTAGATTGTCTTGAAAAAGGAAAGGTAAATTATTTCCCATGGAAAAAGAAGGTTTTCCCTTTTTATAGGTTGTTTGGACTTACGTGGAAAAATTTATGGTATGCCTTTCATATTATGTAGTTTAAATTTGAATTAACAGATTATTATACATGAAAATATAATTACCTATGTGATTTCCTTCATCACTAATTAAAATTATAGGGTTTCAATTTCCTAGACTCTAACTCATCTGATGCTAAATTCTAGGTTCTCATTGGTGGATCACTCTTCCATTGATTTCCTTTCCCTCTGGATCTTGTCATACTTTAAAAGTCATCGATGATACATATATTATTTCAGGTATCCCAAAAGGCTTTATAGTAGAACATATTGTGAAGTTTTTTTGACACTTGAGGATTCTTTTTAGAACTGCAACGTGGTCTATGCTATCGAGTTATATATCAAACAACTTGTCCTTAATAACCACACTATGAGGTAGGTTCAACCAGTTTGAACTTGTTGGGACATAGCATATGAAGTTGTGTGATGAGTCCATATCACAGGTCTATTATGGTGAAAAAAAGTGAAGACACGTAATGATAGTTATTATGTTAACATTACTAGAAACATTTTCGAAATTATCCATGCTATCAAGATGTCAAAATTCCGGGCATTAGGTGTCAATACTCGTAGCTAATAGATAATAATAATAATATAAAAAAATCACAACTTTATTCTTGAAATATGATTGTTACACATTGGTAACCTAGTTCATGAGTTACTATCACCCAAAGATTGCAAAACAAACTTAAAATATAAATTAAACCAACATGAGAATCCAATTAAGGGTTTCTCGACAAAATCATGCCATAACCTGGCATTTTGAAACCCAAATTTGAATCCATAATAAGTAATACAATGCAAACTCAGATGGATTTTCAATGCATGTTTGCATGCTACACTTATTCTCTGTCTAGATATCATTTTTTAAATGGAACCATTAGTCAAGCCCATAGTCCTTTTTATGTGAAAATTTTCAGCTCTATTTGAGCTCTTTTTTGCTCCACCACCTCCATAAAGTTTAAACATATGCAAACACATATCATGATCTTGGAATTCCATTACATATTTATGTGCCAATGTTCCATAATCATGCCCCATCATCAATTTAAGAAATTTCCATTGAATATCAAATTATGGAGGGGGGGAACTTTTTGCTGCAACATTTGGCTCAAAATTAGGGACCATCTCCGTATGAGGTGAATGAGAACTATAGATATTTGAAGAAGTATATTAGTGCCTTTTCCTCTGGCCATGGAGTCATATACAATCATCCATCACAAAAATTTGTCTTTGTTCATTCTCACCTTGAAAGTTGCAAAAATTCATGCCCTAATTGAAATGACACTAAATTTGAAAGATATAATAAAAATGCAAGCTAGAAGTGCCCTATTAATACAAAGGGAAAACCTTCCTACCTACCCTAACTGAGATAAATTTTTATTGAATAGGAAACATGATATTTCCTATGGAATTGATCCAACAACTTGTTAAATGTATGGGACTAAATCATGCATTTGATTTCCAGGGAAACATGCGCATGAAGAGAAAAAGTGCAGAATTAATGGAAAATCCATACATGCCACTTATAAAAACTACACCGAAAGGTCAAAAAATACTTAAGGCCTTAGCTTAATTTGAATCCAAAAATGACAAAACAGGATTAGTGAAAACACGAGAGTGGTGTGGGTGAACAACATAAATAAAAAGTGAGGATACCTTTCCCCAAGATGCCTTTGTCACTGTTGTATGAAAACATGTTTTCCTTTCCCTTTATACATGCAAGTGAATGCATTATAGGTATGGTGTTTTCCCATAATAGGAGAAGCCTACTTAAATATATCATTCGTGGAGTGAATTTTTGGGTGCCTTAATGTGCAATGACATGTTTCCAGGACTGAATTCAATGCAAGGCATATTTGAAACTCTAACTCTGTCTTCAGGTGTCTTATTAGAAATTATTTCAGTTTTCATTTTGTGTTTTCAAGTTAGATATTGTTTTCAAGTTTTTACATTTATAATTTTATTGCAATGTGGCAGACTGATCAGGGCAGTACAGGAACAACCCCGAGACGGGATGATCGCGGAAAGAGGCCGGCGGAAGAACATGTAAAGTGCCAGCATTGCTCTATCTTCAGGTATTTTAGTTATTTACATAATTGAAATAATATTAATTTTGTTCAAATATGCAGACACCTAGCCATGGTACGCCTGATGATTCCCTCTTTGAGGAAGAGATTTCTTCATCCCTATCTCCGGTGTTCTTGTTGCGAAAAAAGGCACGAGATGCAAGGTCAGAATTTAATACTTTGATAGACACGCCTCAAACACCTGAAACAGAAGAGAGGATAAAACATCTTATGAGCCAGCTAGAAAGATATCAGGTAATAATAAAAAGTCAAAAGGATATTTTTTTTGTTCTGCATGAGATGAATTGTGATAGTTTGATTTTTAATTTTTACATTGACTAAACTAACAAAAAGTTCTTTTGTATGTAGCATTTTCTGGCACTTGCTGAAACCGGTGTTGGTGGTAGTGGGACACAAGGGCAAGAGATTGCCCAACAACCCTCTTGTACACCTTCTACTCCTTTAGGTGCCAGGCAAGAAACACACCCTGCCCAAGCAGACACCCAGCCAACCGCTGAATGTGTTGGCAATGATGAGGCTGATATGGCCAACTACATTATTGCGTTTCCTGGAGCTACATGTGTCAGCTCCACAGGGACCATTAATGGCACGTTGTTGGTGAACGATGAGGGTGTCCCTATAAAACATGTACAACTCCCAGGTAAATTTTAATATTTTAACTATTTCATGTACTTTATCTAAAACATATTTATCATGATTTTTATTTTTAAATTAATGATAATATCTTCTTTTTTTTTTTGGTTTTATTCTGTGTAGGAAACAATGAGTTCTACAGGATTCTGGAGAGCCATGCGTTGGTAATTTTTGGCCCAACCATACGTACGGGGTGGAATTCCCAGAATTCCAACCTGAAAAAAGAACTTTTAGATTATCTAGAAGCCCTTTTTGGGGTCGGCACATTTGACAGAAAAGCGGTGGCTCAGGTAGCCGGCAAATATTTGAAATATACCAGGGACACCTATAGGACGCAATTACAATTTAACCCTAGATATGAGCGTCCTCTCGCAGTTTCAGAGAGTGAGTGGAGAGCACTCATCCATGACGGAAAAGAGAAAAGGGCAAAGAAAGAAGGAAAAATGCCAACTGGACCCGCAAGGTAAATTACAACTTTAATTCAATAGCTTAATTTTCTTTATGTCTAAAATACAAGTGTGCTACGTCATATCTGACTTCAATCTTTTGATGCTAGGTTGCCTGACACCTCAAAGGCAACCAAAGCTAGGATAGAGAAAAAGGGCCATCACAAGCTCGGCCAGGGTGGCTACTTGAAATTAGGTGCAAGAATTGTAATTAAGTAGCTAAACATCTTATAATTAATTGTATCGCCTTCCAACGTTTTTGTAATCCTATCAGATATGATTAAAAATACACAATCATATATAATGTAGGGTGATGACTTCGGAACAGTAACTATAGAGGAAGATAAAAATATCGCTTTCCGTTTTGGCTATCAAGCTGTAGTTGAACGTCGCAGAAGCTTGGGGCAGGTCCCAAGATCTAGAATGCCTGATAAGGTAAAACATTAACCTTTCAATATTTTTGTTTTAGTCCATAAATTTAATGTCTAACAACTTTGTTTAAATCAGGGGAGCAGCACTACCGACGAGGCAAATAACCCAGTTTTAGAGCCAGATGTAGATGATCCTCTCGTGCAACCTGATCATTGTAGTGGGGACCAGGCCGACAATGCTGCTATCAGTGAGGGCCGTGACGGTAATTAATTTCCACTTATAATTTTTCTAATTATACCTTGATGGTTGTCCTTATAACGTTTTTTGTTTAAATGACAGAGAATGTTTCCCTTGAGGATCTTACCACCAGAGAGGAAGACAGGGCAACAGTCCCAACGACGACAACTGGTGCACCAGGTAAATAATCTCATTGCAATTTTTTTTATTAATATTACCGAACTAGTTCAATGATATTTAAAAGCTGACAATTAAAATTTAATATTATCTGTTTTTGTAGGCGATGCCCCGTCACTGGATGAGACCGGACATCGTGACTACGCAACTAGGTCAGCGGCGACAACTGGTGCACCAGGTAAATAATCTCATTGCAATTTTTTTTATTAATATTATCGAACTAGTTCAATGATATTTAAAAACTGACAATTAAAATTTAATATTATCTGTTTTTGTAGGCGATGCCCCGTCACTGGATGAGCCCAAACATCGTGAATACGCAACTAGGTCAGCAGTGCGGGTTGAAAGGCACGAAACAGGAGCAGAGCACGATGATATTGATGATGTAATTAGGAGCTTTAAAAATAGGAAGAAGAAAAAGAAAATTTTACAATATAAAATATCGTATTATTATAAGACAAACGTTACCATACTTGGAACGTTTTTTGCATTATATAAAAAAATCATTTATCATACTATTTTTATGTCAAGCATTAATTGCAATGTTTCCTTGCGTACTTTTTGTTGAATTGTTTTTTTATTAGTTATTGAATATTTTTTTTTATGCTCATGAAAGTAAAAAATGAAATATAGATTGGGTATTAGGGAATTGAGAGTGATGTGAGGGGGGGGGAGGGGCCATAAGAGCTTCCACCTTCACGTGGTTGGCCCTGTTTAGTAGAGAATAATTTATTGGAGCAATTTAATCTTGGAGCAAACCTCCCTCGATCCAGCGTAGCAACAAAAAAGTCACTGTTGACTTAGTTGCTCCTCTTTCAGATCGTGGGAGGCTTGTTCCAAGTTCATGCGACTCCAATAAATTGTTCTTGAAACGAAGAGGAGCTTATTCAGGTATGTTTTGAAATTTTCAACATATGTTCTAACATTATCATAAGTATGCATCTTAGAGTAAAAAATACTACATCAATTACTTGTATTTATTGTATAGATAATGATGGATTTTGATTGACTTGGCAGTGCAGGTACAAATCCTCTTGCATCATGAGCAATACAACTTGTCAACCAGGGTCATGTCCAGGATATTTTTGCTTGTGCGCTTGACCGGGTTCGTAATGTCACATTTTGTAAGTTCCTTTACAGTTCATAATTCAATATTAAGCTTGTTCATGATTATTATCTAGGTTTTTTGTATGTGTTTTTTCATCTATTTGATTGTAAGCAACTATGCATGTTTCTTGTTGTTCACTATGATTTCTCCCATTACCACTCCCAGGATGAATCCGAATTTATTGTTACATAGGTTACTTTATTGTTACTATGATTTCTCCATTTACGATTTCATAGGTTACATCATGTAAAGTTGTCGATCTCAGGTTGGTGATGAGCTTTAGTTCTCCAGATTTGGGGCTTTTCTGATATTTTCTCCCTCATGTCATTCCTGCATCACCTCATTGTTTGAGCATGCCAATTTTCTACCACTTGTACCAATTGGCACATGTCAATCTCTGAGTGGTGCCACATTTCACCTATTTTCGGTGAGATTTTAGGGTTTCTCTAACATAGCTTCAGAAATCCGATTCAGTGCCTGCTTGAATATTGTCACATAATACTTATGGTTTGGATTGTTGAGCATGCTCTGAATGGTTGGTTGATTCATAAGAACCACCCATATAGTCATCTTGAGATATTTCAGAAGATTTCTCGGGTTTCCTTTTTCACCGTTTCTAGTGGGTGGGATGGTGTGGGGTGATCCATCAATACTGGTGCTCTTGTAGTAGGGAATTTGTTTTTGGGGATATAAAGGATCATTTGATGTAGATATCCCATTGGATGCATTCATAGATGGGCACGAGAGGTCGAGAATTTAAATTAAAAATATGCAACCTCTAGCATGGCAACCTGAAGGCCGCGAGAGACACTGGTTAAAGATTGTTTTGTGCTGGCCTTAATATAGTCGTGATTTCTTTCTATTATCTTAATGCAAATATATAGTCCGGTCTCATTAAAATGAGGATTTTGGTTGTATTTCTCTTTGGTTTTTTCTCTCTTAATGCTCCAGAAGTTGCCAAAATTTGCGATAGTTTTTTAGTTTTCCTGTTACAACTTAAAAGTGGTTTTTAGCAATGGGAGTCATGTTTTTTAAGGTTCATACTAATATGAAGATCTTGTAATTCTATATTCAGCATAAGAGAAGATGGCCTCTTCTTTGGGTGGTATGACAACAATTGCCACATCTACCTCATTGGGTAACAATGGAAAGGGGAAGAAGTTGGGTGCAATGTTTGATAATTATGGCAGACAATTGTCTTCTCTTTCAGTTTTTTCACCCATTTCCTTTAATCGCTCAAGCGAAAGAGGGACTTTGAGATTAGGCGATAGAGAGAAGGTATTTAATACAAGAGCTATGGAAAAGGAGTTGTACTTCAACAAGGATGGCTCAGTGACAAAAAAATTGCAGGTCAGAGAAAAAATTATGTTTAAAGGAAGGTCACCTGCACGTGAAAATTCACTGCGGTGGATCTTTCCTTGTCCACTCTTATTCGATTTTAATGTGTTATTTTAATTTTTCATGGAGGGTTATTTTGGCATATGGTCTGGCATTCAATTGCACACTTACTGAAAGCATTGTCAATTTGTCTTGCAGGCGGTGTGAACAAACTTGCTGATCTTGTTGGAGTCACCCTTGGGGCGAAGGGAAAAATGTTGTCTTGGAGAGCAAGCATGGTTCTCCGAAAATAGTTAATGATGGTGTGACAGTAGCTAATGAGGTAATCTGTAGATGTGTGTTCTGGTTTTCTTTTTAACGTTGTATTAGTTCCCCCTCTTAAATGTCTTAGATTTGGTAGGCATAATTTGAAAACTCAAAGGTGAAAGGGAACATATTTGTTACCCAGTGGTCTACTTGGCCTATGGACTAGCCACATTAGAGTAATGCATAAATCTTTTCACAACAATAAAAGGAAAGGGTTATGGCTGAGTCAAATTTTATTGTTATTGACAGTGTAATGAGATGTATCTCAATGCTATGGTTTTGGCCTTTTTATTGGTTGAATTAGAGGACCCAGTTGAAAATATTGGGGCCAAGTTGGTAAGGCAAGCTGCGGCAAAGACAAATGATTTAGCTGGGGATGGGACCACAACATCTGTTGTTCTTGCACATGTTGGAATATTGAAAAAATCCAGAACAATGAATGGAGAATAAATCTCCCTTCCTCTAACACAGAGAAAATAAAAATTTCTTTGACAGGAGACAGAGTTTCAATACTTTGAAAACAAACTTCTATTCCCTTCAATAACTCAAAAAAAAACTATTACACTACTTCCTCAGTGAGAGGGATTACAAAATTATGACTGCTACAAAACGCAGTGCATAAAACCAACTCACTGTCTGTTCAAAACAAACATACTCTGTCTCTAAAACACTCTGCTGTGTTTTTCACTTTCGCACTATTGTGCATACACACTTAAAAAGTTACACTCAGTCTTTCACTTTTTACACACTGCTGTGTAATAAAAAATTTACGTACTGTCTATAAAAAAAACTACCAAGCTTTTTTGTCCTTTTTATTTTTATATGCCATAACATATAAAACATATTATAATAAACCCTCTTTTTAAAAAAAATAAAATTAAAACTAAATTCTATGGCCCACCTTTCATTTCGCATATGATATATATATAACATATGTTTAAAACATATGTATATATTAAACTATCAAAACATTAAAGAATCCTTTCCGTCGGACTTCAAAAGTCTGAATAGATTGAATTTCAAACCAAATTCGCGTTCCAAAATGGGATGCTGACGTCTGCCTAATTTTAACTCGAATTCTCAATCCAATGTGCCCTATAAAAAATTCGGGTCCGGTTTTCGGGTTTTCAGATTCCCTTCAATTTCATGCGATCCAATATTAATGCTCCACGTGTCCTCCTTTTGAATTTACAAAATTGTCGGGTAAATTTCTATTTGTTTAATTTCTGGTTGGTGAATTGCGTTAATGCTGGTTGTTGTGTTTAAATACAATCCTGTACAGAAATATGGCTGCGGCCGTCTACAAAAAAAACTTGCAGGAATTTTAAATGCTGAATTAAATTTCTGGATGGCATGCAAACAACCTCCAAAAAAAAATGTTGCTGCTGCATCCGTCCTTCTGCTGCAGCAGTTGAAGTTAAAATTCAACAGCACAGGGTTTAATAAGTGAGGGTGTAAAGGTAAATTTTTGTCGATAGTACTGGATTAAGATCATCTATTCATTTTTGTAGGGTCTTCTGGTGTTTGGGTTTTTAGTTTTGGGTTGGGCTTATTGAGTCTAAGATAGTTTTTGAGTGAAAAAATTGCTATCAGGTATTAAAAAAATTTGGTTCTTTTGTCAAAATTTATGAGGTTGTTAGGAAATACAAAACTGACAATGGTTGTATCTTAAATTTGTGGAAAATAATTTGAAATGAAACCTTTTTGTTTAGGTTGTTGCAGCAGGTGCAAACCCCATTCAAATTACTAGGGGAATTGACAAGACAATAAAGGCCCTTGTTTCGGAACTCAAAATTTTGTCAAAGGAGGTAAACGCTTGCCTTTTGAGTAGGTTGGTTTTCCTTTTTGCTGATGGTTTGGTGTATCTAATTGAATTAGTTGCCTAAGGTATTTTTGGTTGCAAACTCCTTTTCATTTTTCATACAGTGTTGGCCTTGTGGAATACATTTGATTGTGTGTTCTTGTTAGATCTACAACATTTGTAGTTGTTTAGTCTTATGGCCGAGGTGCACTTTTATTATGGAAATAGTTGATGCAATATTGTCATTTAATCCTTACTGCAGGGTAGCATGTTGAGAAGTTTCTTGTGAAACATTTGGTATTCAAAATGACACTTGATCCTATACAACATCATGCACTTGACTTCAAAATTCATATTCAAAGTGTGCCGGACAATTCTTGCAAAATTTCAAATATTTATGTTGTTTTAAACCATTATCTTTTTCATGTATTGGATGCTGAAAATGTGAAAAAGACTTTGGTATGAAACCAACTGGTGAATAATTTCTAGCACAACAACCACTTCCAAGACATGATTTAGAAGTAGAACAGATGTGCTTATGAAGCATAGAAAGATATCCTTGATGCATTGTCAATGTTTGGCTAGGGTTATTTTTGGAGAAAATAACTCCTTATTCCTAGAATAGTGATCTTCAATACAAGTAAATGCCAGAGAAGAGAGATCATCTTGTAACGCAACAAAACTGAAATTGGAACCCAAGGAGAGATGGTGTGTCTACAATCGCTCTGTCAGCATTTTCCCTTGGTGTACCCCGTTCTTTTCCTCCAGCCTGAGTCTTAATTGACTTCTTCTTTCTTCGGGTTTATTTATCAAATTCGTAGAATTTGATAAATAAATACTATCCACAATGGTTGGACTTTAATTTATATTCCCGACTTTATATTATCTCCAATCCTTATAACTAATGTTTAACTTTCAACACTTTGTATTTATACTCCACGTTTCTTTTTAAATAAATAACTTGTAATGAACTTTCGGCTCTATATTTCACCACCCAGCCTTACAACAATCACGCTCCGGACTTATGCTAATTATCCGCAAATTGTTTAATTAAACAATTTCATTATACTCCGGCCCCACCTATATATATCAATAACCAATCAAACACTCGTATCGTACCTGGCTATCCTCCGCACACCTTAGTTAACCTTCGGGCAAGTTCAACGTGCGACCACCGTCCGATGGCCCTTCTCCAAATCAACGACTCTTGGCAATTTTGCTCGGCTTCCAACGTCGGGCTTTAACGTGCGATGGCGCGGGTTAAACGGTGGTTTTCCGGGGGTCACTTCACCACGTGTCGAATTCCCTATGGAATCGCTCCCGAATAGGAAATACCGCCTACTCCGCAAAAGCGGTGCGATATGGGCAACCCTCTTTTGTGATTCCGCTCGTGGTTTTGGTAGAGGGCTTGACCACGGGTGCAAGTCTGGTTCTGCTATCCTTTTGTTTGTTAACTCATGTCCAATCCTCGGGTCAGGTTCCGAAAGCACAACAATTTTGTCTCTTTATTAAGCAGGATTTTTATATTTGAACAGTTTTCACGACCCCGGTTCTCTACACAGACCTCGCCTTGGATATTTTTACATAAAAATTATTGTTCTCAATAATTATTTATATAAATTTTCCACATGTTTAGTGTGGTATTCCCATGATTTATTATAAATATGTGTATTATCAAAGAAAACCAACACAAATTTTATAAGATGGGATCAAACAAAATTTTTCTTGAGTCGAGCCCACCGGACTTCAAACGGCGATAAACCATAATTCAAACCAAATTCGCGTTCCAAAATAGCCTGCTGACGTCGGCCAATTTTGTGACGCGAATTTCTTAACAAATTCGCCCTAATATTTTACGGATCCGGATTTCCACTGCGTGAGCGGCCCAAAAAAAGATCCGCTCCAATCAATTTCTGCCACGTGTCTTCAATAAAAACTTTCCCTGCTCCCGGCTGCGGGTGCATTCGATGGCGTTTAAGGTGATGGGACATGGATATGGCGATTTCATATCAATCGCATTAACATTTAACGCTGTTCAATTAAATTTTCACATCAAATCTGCATTAATTAATTTTTAACACTGTTCAAGATCGGACCTCCACTCCTCTTAGCGATTCCGCACGCTCCAATTTGATCCGGCCTTCGGCTCTCATTATTAATGATCAGAGATTAATTATGGCGGGCGTCCTTTGATTGCATTACAGACGGGTCGACAAAATGGCGTTTAGCCATGGTTTTTCAGATAAGCCGGTTGCTGGATTACACTGCCTGCTAACTGTCACGATAAGGAGAAGTGGCCAGCTGAACTTCTGCCTAGACGTTGCTGCATATTTGCATTTCTCTCGGTTCTGTCTCTGTCTGCCTTCCTCTGTTAATTGGAATTCTGCTTCTTCGTCTCCTCTTGTGCCCACTGCGCCTGAGATTGCACCCATGCCTCGCGTGCGTCATAGGATGAGTTGCCGCAAGGGGAGCACTAGACGTCAACCCCGGCGCGCTCCCTCCAGCCCCTCAACAGAGTCGACTTCCGGCCAGTCCATTGATTATTACTTAGGTCGATATCCAAATACTAGGAGTGGGCGAGGTCAGCTTGTAGCATCTGGCCACCGTATGGATTCCCCTGCTCCTGGCTTCCCCACCGTTAGTTCACCTTCTCCCACGACGCACACTGCGCAATTTTCCTTTAATTTCTCTCTCAACCGCCCAAGAATCATGGCTTTAGTCACTGTGGTCTTCCGCGAGGAGGCCCAAACGGAGGAAGAATGCACCCGTCCGGTGGGTCTGAGCTCGGAAAAATCTGGCCAGCATTCGGGCCTTCAGGAGGGTAGCCGTGGCATGCATGTGGAGGTAGCACCTAGCGATCCTGGACCTTCCGAAGGATGGTGCCGAATCGTGGAGGAACCACCGGAGGAGTAGTTTGGTTAATTTGTTTTTCTCTCTTAGCAGGCCCACTTAATTGGGCTGCTTTTAGTTTATTTTACTGTGCTGGACCTTTGTAATATTTTTGAATTCTGTAAATTAAACGTTCAAGACTGGTTTCCCCGTATGAGGGCAGTCTTCTTAATTTTTTGATTTTTTGATGACAAATTTGCCATGAGTATGGCCGGGCAATGTTTTTGACTTCGGTGTAATTTTATTCGCAATGTTAATAGATTAACTTTACTTAGAATTCTCACATGATTAGCGTTTTTCTTGATCTGTTCAAGGATTTTGGGTACTTTAATTTGTATTTAGAACAATGGATGTCGGTACTGTATCTGTTGCTTTACTGTTCTACATACTACTATTTCACTTTCTTATAGATACCTCGGGCATATTTGAATGCTTTCTCAGATTGTCGATAATCTCCATGTGGACCGTTACTGGATTTTATATCATGTCCCTGTATGTGACATGGGGTATTTTTCTATCATTGTCTGGGGTGGGACTTCCACTTTTATGGATGGATATTTGGGTTCCAATCTTCAGATGTGAAAATGTAATGACTTCATGGACTGTTTTACTTCATATAATATATTCAAAATAGCGTTTTTTCTCTTCTGAAAAAAAATGATTAATGTTTATCATTATGCCTTCAAAACTAGCGATGCTGGTCTATGTTGCTGGTTTATTGATATGGTCTGATGGTCTTTTTATATTTTGGACATATCACACTCCTCACATGATTAGCATTTTTCTCTGTTCAAGGATTTTGGGTACTTTAATTTGTATTTGGAACAATGGACGTCGGTACGTACTCTATCTTTTGCTTTACTATTCTACATACTGCTATTTCACTTTCTTATAGATGCCTTGGGCATATTTGGATGCTTTCTCAGATTGTCGATAATCTCCATGTGGACCGTTACTGGGTTTTATATCAAGTCGCTGTATGTGACATGGGGTATTTTTCTATCATTGTCTGGGGTGGAACTTCCACTTTTCTGGATGGATATTTAGGTTCCAATCTTAAGATGTGAAAATGTAATGACTTCATGGACTGTTTTACTTCATACAATATATTGAAAACATCGTTTTTTCTCTTGTGAAAAAAAAATGATTAATTTTTATCACTCTGCCTTCAAAACTAGCGATGCTGGTCTATGTTGCTGGTTTATTGATATGGTCGATGGTCTTTTTATATTTTGGACATATAACACTCCTCACATGATTAGCGTTTTTCTCTGTTGCAGGATTTTGGGTACTTTAATTTGTATTTGGAACAATGGACGTCGGTACTCTATCTGTTGCTTTACTATTCTATATACTGCTATTTCACTTTCTTATAGATGCCTCGGGCATATTTGGATGCTTTCTCAGATTGTCGATAATCTCCATGTGGACCGTTACTGGGTTTTATATCATGTCCCTGTATTTGACATGGGGTATTTTTCTATCATTGTCTGGGGTGGGACTTCCACTTTTCTGGATGGATATTTGGGTTCCAATCTTCAGATGTGAAAATGTAATGATTTCATGGACTATTTTACTTCATATAATATATTCAAAACATCGTTTTTTCTCTTGTGAAAAAAAAAATGATTAATGTTTATCACTCTGCCTTCAAAACTAGCGATGCTGGTCTATGTTGCTGGTTTATTGATATGGTCTGATGGTCTTTTATATTTTGGACATATAACACTCCTCACATGATTAGCGTTTTTCTCTGTTGCGGGATTTTGGGTACTTTAATTTGTATTTGGAACAATGGACGTCGGTACTCTATCTGTTGCTTTACTATTCTACATACTGCTATTTCACTTTCTTATAGATGCCTCGGGCATATTTGGATGCTTTCTCGGATTGTCGATAATCTCCATGTGGACCGTTACTGGGTTTTATATCAAGTCCCTGTATGTGACATAGGGTATTTTTCTATCACTGTCTGGGGTGGGACTTCCACATTTCTGGATGGATATTTGGGTTCCAATCTTCAGATGTGAAAATGTAATGACTTCATGGACTGTTTTACTTCATATAATATATTAAAAATAGCATTTTTTCTCTTCTGAAAAAAAAATGATTAATGTTTATCATTCTGCCTTCAAAACTAGCGATGCTGGTCTATGTTGCTGGTTTATTGATATGGTCTGATGGTCTTTTTATATTTTGGACATATCACACTCCTCACATGATTGGCGTTTTTCTCTGTTCAAGGATTTTGGGTACTTTAATTTGTATTTGGAACAATGGACGTCGGTACTCTATCTGTTGCTTTACTATTCTACATACTGCTATTTCACTTTCTTATAGATGCCTCGGGCATATATGGATGCTTTCTCAGATTGTCGATAATCTCCATGTGGACCGTTACTGGGTTTTATATCATGTCCCTGTATGTGACATGGGGTATTTTTCTATCATTGTCTGGGGTGGGACTTCCACTTTTCTGGATGGATATTTGGGTTCCAATCTTCGGATGTGAAAATGTAATGACTTCATGGACTATTTTACTTCATATAATATATTCAAAACAACGTTTTTTCTCTTGTGAAAAAAAAATGATTAATGTTTATCACTCTGCCTTCAAAACTAGCTATGCTGGTCTATGTTGCTAGTTTATTGATATGGTCTGATGGTCTTTTTATATTTGGACATATCACACTCCTCACATGATTAGCGTTTTTCTCTGTTCAAGGATTTTGGGTACTTTAATTTGTATTTGGAACAATGGACGTCGGTACTCTATCTGTTGCTTTACTATTCTACATACTGCTATTTCACTTTCATGGACTGTTTTACTTCATATAATATATTCAAAACAGCGTTTCTCATCTTTTAAAGTTTCAATTTTTTTTTTTTAAATTGAACCCTCCGTCGGTCTACCGACGCCTTGTAGACGTCGGAACTGCGACAACCTAGAAACGTCGGAAGAGAGACAGTATGAAAACGTCAAACCACATTTCGTCGGAATTGCGACAGATTAAAAACGTCGGAAGAGCGACGTTCCAAACATCGGACCACATATCGTCGGAATTGCGACAGATTACAAACGTCGGAAGAGCGACGTTCCAAACGTCAGACCACATATCGTCGACATTGCGACATCTTACAGACGTCGGAAGAGCGACGTCCAAAACGTTGGACCACGTTGGGTCGGAATTACGACGGTTTTTAGGCGTCGGAAGAGCGACGTTCCAAACGTCGAACCACATTTCATCGGAAGTGCGACAGTTTACAAACGTCGGAGGCACGACGGTTTGTGAGACGTCGGAAGAGTGACGCTTGTTCGGAAGCGACGGAAGAAGTGTCGATAGTGCGACACTTTTTACGTGTGTCGGAACTACGACGGCATGACAAACCATGGTTTGTCCGCCCTCGAACTGTCGCTCTTGCGACGACTATGTGTCGGAATAGCGACGAATTGGCCGTCGGAATTTCCGCCAAATTTTCTAGTGTTTCACGACAATAGCACAGTATTGCATAATAGAACGGAACAGATCCAGATACAGAAAACACACTTACACAAATCTTCGCAACTTAAATACAGAAAATTCACAATGCAGTAATTACCAACAATTCACACAAAGAGTACTCACAGATTCAGTTCTCTATCAACCTTTCTTATTCATTCATTCATCAATTCCTCCTTACAATTCCCTTCCCAGCCTGCGCACACAGCAGCAGGGTCCACACACAGCTGGACTTGTATCTTCGTGCACACAGCCAGCAAGAGTCCTTTCCCCAAAACCCAAACTGATAGCTTAAGCCATAATTTGCATCAATAGCTCTTCATTTCCTACCTTACAATACAAAAATGTTCCTCTATTTATAATAATCTAACCTAGACTTTCCTATGGTTCGTAAATCGTGGTTTTCGGACCCCTGGTTTACCCTTTTACCCATTACAACACTTTCGGGGCTTTGACCCACCCCAAAACCCCTACGCTAGACTAAATTTAATCAAAAGTATTCAAAATGGACCAATTTCCTAGCTTGTAGGAGACCTTGTTCCAACATTCCCCCAACACAATCTTGTGACTCGTCCCGAGTCACTACGGTTGTGCGGCCTCGATTTGCACACGTAGGGTATGAGGTAAAATGAGGTGAAGGAAAACACAAATTTGAGGCTCAACAAGCGCCCGCTATGCAATTTTGACAAGTGTCAGGGAGGAAGGGCCGTCTGGAGCTGCGGTAACCTGTTCTAACATTCGATGAAGGCGCAAAACGATGGTATGAGCATCCTAGGAGATCTAGAGGGTGGTAGCACCCCATGTTTTCAACCGTTTCCTAACGACATGCTTGGCGTGGCGAAGATTATCAATCGTGTCCATGATGTCTAGACACTGCGCATAAACGCTAGAGGGCAAGGGAGCTTTGATATGATCAAGAGTAGCTTCCGCCTGCCATAAGTCATCTTGTATATGCTGAAGCATAGGATGGTACCAAACTGTTGTCCAGAGATGTGTAGCTGCTTTGACCAATTGCATGCCCTATGTAAGCTGCTCCTAAATAATATTTGTTGCTTCTGTGACCAATGCGACCCATTGTGCCTGAAATTTCGTAGGTATTTCATACGGCTGTTGCACAGTCTGGTCACGGTGGCGAACCTCTTACAACACCGTGGTGTATAATCCTTGTAGTGCTTCACGAGATAGCTGTGCCAAATCTATTTGTATGTCCGCAGGATTTGGAGCATGATCGTGAACTAGGACAGTGCTAGGGAGCGAACAAATATGGCTTCTTTTGGTCCGTAATCTGGGACTGTAGAGAAGTCGCAACATATCCTTATATCTCAGCGTTCCTTCCTAGCGCAGGACTAGGCGTGACCTGATTGCGACACTGTGGGCGAGGGACCGTGATAATATTGTATCCTCCTCTACTATATCATCCGAGGCCATCCAGTTGGGTCCCGCGGTCGTCCCCGGGGTGCGAAGGTCGGGTACTCTTATCGCGCAGCGATGGTGCCTCTCTGTGCGGGGTTCACAGGAAATTCCCTCTACAGGAGGCCCATGATCAATAATTTGATAAAACTTGGCATTCCCAGGCTCTTTCACTATGATATCTGCAGGTGCTGAACAACTAGGGAGCGAAGCATTCGGCGAGTTAGGGACCACCATAGCAATAGAAGGATAGGTGTTCCAGAAAATGTCAATAATCCCAGTAAGCCAGTCGTCGGATAACAGGGTCATGTTGTAGAGACAATATGTAGCCTGTTGCGAAGTTATTATGCTATCTGCACATTGTCCGAAGCTATCTAACGGAAGAGTAACTGTATGTGAAACTTACCATCGATCATTCGAATCAGACTTACCATAAATGGCCGCATTGATGGCCTGCCACCCCTTTTGCATAACTGTAAGGTTACTTTCTTATCAAAGTGGGGTGGGCTGACGGTCATTATTCGTACCCGAGGACTCTCCCATGGATCTTCAGAGCTCGGATGATGCCTGCTGTTCGCACACCCTGAATTAAGGTTGATGCCAGGTGTTTCGTAACACGGTTCAGGTACCAGTTCAGCAATTTGGCCATCAAATTTCTTGATCGGTGCGCTTCACCCTTGGTTAGGACATCCCTATTCGGTAGGGCTGCGTCAAGCGTCTTCGTACCATTTGTTACCTTAAGTGTTCGCAACACCTCCCAGTTTCATGTGGGTTGGTACAGTTCCGTAGTCGAATGCAATCCTAGGTCATTGGTACCCTGGTGAGCCTAGTTGGGCAGGGTCCTATTGCACCCTCGAATTTCTCATGTCAGCAAGTATTCACATGGGTCTAATGACCTCGGGGCCCGTCTGTCAGTTGGGGTCTTCAAGCGCAAGATCATCCTATTCCAACACTTCTCCCAAGTGAGGAATATTGGCCCTTGTGTTTGCCACCAACGCGCAGGTACTCCGCACAGGGTTAGCGGCAGTGCCCCTAGCCTGCGTTCCTTGAGAATTTTGGCTTCAACCAACTTCATAATATTACCTGTGTTATCATGGTAGGGTAGGTCTCTTACCTTGGTAGAGATGCAACGGAAATTTCTGGTGGTCCGAAGACATTGTAGCGCCGAAACCTCTTGCAACTATCCTTGCCAGTTTTCCAGTTCCTCATCAGAGTCGGAGAAACATTCACTGTCCTTTTCCCAACAGAGTACTCCTTCGACTGTGGGGTTAACTCGATCTTCGTCCCGCACAGTCAATTTGTAAATGTGATCTATTTCCTCCTCCTTGTAGTTTGGCTCTGTATACCGTGCACCTTCTGCTAGATCTAGTGGTACTATTACACATGTACCGTTGTTCTCAAACACCATACTACACTTTTTGAGATTGATGACACCCCCCATGTCTATAGCCCAGTCCAGTCCTAGGAGCGCAGGGTAAGGATCCGAATCCTCCACAATTTCTATGACCTCAAAGTCGGATAGGAATTTTACTCCTGCGATATCTACCATGACTTTTGGCAACCTTCCCAGAGGGATGATCTTCTATTGATTCGCGATGCACAGCTTTTTGGTGGACCATTCCAACTTAGGTTCTCCCATTCGTTGCCATGTTTTCTTAGGTAATGCGTTCGCATTTGACCCAAGATCAAGAATAGCTTGATCTATCTCGTAGTCGCTAATTTGTGCAGTCAACCGCATTTCTCTTCCAATGCATTTTTTATAACTGTATAGTTTGTGTACATCCTTGGTCCTGAAAATCAAATTGGTCCGAGCTGCGCAGGTATTTATTAATGCCTAGAGGTTATCTATGGCCTGCGGGTTTCGTAGCATCTTTAGACATGCCTGCAGGAAGGGCTCAACCCCCTCCCCTATCTTGTTCGGCAGCTGCGTGGGGGCTAATAGTGATTCCTGTTCGTTGAAGTTCACTCCTTCCCTAGAGGCAAGCTCCTCCTTTTCTCCCTGGGTGACCATCTCACTGCACGTCATGAATTTTACACTTGGATATATATTTCTTAGCTCAGTTTTAACTCTTTGCACATTCTGCGTAGGAGTGGGTTGTTTTTCCTGCATCTTGGCTATTAAAATTGGGCAATCCTCCACCACATGGTCCAACTACCTACAATAATTGCATGACACCCTGGTGGGATTTGGGCATTCTCTAGTGAAGTGTCCTATCTCTCCGTAGTTATAACAAATTCGCTGCCCACATCCTCGTCCTACGCTTCTTCCCCAACCTCCCCTGCCTTGGGCTGGGGATCCTCCGAGGTGCGTGGATGGTCTTGGTGACACAGGGTCTGATTGTACGCCATAAAAGTTCCCACGATCTATCATCAAGTCATAAGTACGACAATTCTGCTCATCGCGTCCTACCGATCGGCAAAACCTACACCATTGTTGCTTCAGTTCTGGGACATACGCACCTAGCTGACGACAATGGTTTGTATTATGCAGTCCAGCTACATGACAGTCGTCACACCACATCGCAGGTCTGCTCGAGCCTGGTCATGATAGGATGGGTTCCCCACTTGCTCCTGGGCGTACCAGACTAGGTCTTCCTACTTGCATGTAATCTGCTAGTAGAGGGCACTGATCCTTCGTGTGTCGAGATACCCGACATCGTATGCACCATAGATCTGCGCAACCATCCTTTCCTCACTCATTTCATAGGTTCTTAATTTCCACATGCATAGCCCCAAGTTGTTCCTGAATTTTCTATACCCCTACTGACGTATCCTCTCTGGGTGCAGCTTCTAGTTTCATAGCGACTTCCACAGTTTTTTCCTGCGATTCAAAGGTTTGGTGACTCATTGGCGTGCATAGGTGAGGTAACAACATAGCGATGAACCAATATGTGTGTTTCCTATCATCATACTTGAATCCTCCTTCCCTGATTTCTCTCTTCAATCACTGATCAGCCTCCCACACCGACTCAGATGCACCTTGTTTAAAGTCCTTTACTTCCGCTACCAGCTGAGAGTAAGATTTTGGCTTCCAGAATTATTTTTTTCAGAGCATCTTTGATATCTTGAATAAATGCACTTCCATTCTGGCAAATGTATCTCATATACCAATCCAGTGCCCTATCCTCGAGTGCCAGGGACAGCTGTGCCCTCTTCATCGTATCAGTTTCCACATTCTGTGTAGTCCAGAAGGAGTCTACAACAAACCAAAATCAGTCCATATCTTCATCCCCTACCCCCTTGAAGGTAGGTAACCTCAGGTGCGCAGCCATATCGCTGCTCGGTGGGGTTGGTGGTATGGGAGAGTTCTTACCTTTGTGCTGCGTGGGTGGCGGTGTAGCCATGGGATCTTGCGCAACTGGTTCTTGCAATGGATTATAGGTGGATCTCCCCCTGTCAAGGTTGGTCCGATAGTATTTACCACTGCATGTCGTGCTTCCATCTAGATCCGGGGTCATTCAGTCGGTATGACTAAATAGAATGCTCATTTCACACAGTAATATCTTAATCAACAATGGTAATATCCTCAAAAATTTGCCCTGGAACCCTTTAAAGAATCGGTGTTTAGCCTCAAAGTAAGAGACAAACTGATCAATGGAAAATTCTATCACAAATCCTCTTAGCACACTGTCCACCCAGTGATCGACCGTGCGTGTGATAGTATTATCAGTCCTCTCCAATTGCTGAATCAGCTCTGGGGTCCACTGAGTGACTCGCTCGTCCTTCCAGCACTTCTAGAACTCTACGAGTTTGGCCATCCACTCTTGAAGCTTGATTAAAAATGTCACAAAGAATATTTCGTAGCTTTATGTAAGAATGTACCTATTTTTCCACCTTTCTGCCGTCAAATTTTCGTTGTGATTTTCTTTTACCGCAAATTCCTAGATCTACTTTTTGAACTAGTCTTCGATTTCCTTTCTTTCAGGCTTCCAATATTCTCTTGTCATTACCTGATCCTTTTCTCAAGATTCTCCAGTCCCGGCAACGGAACCATTTTTTGGCTCGAGGGGTCCTGACCCAGGTTCGAAGTGCAAGGTTTGCCAACAAACCCCTATACTACTGGCCCTTTCAGCAGTGACCTGCTTGCGTAGGTCAAAGTCTCACCCGAAGTAGTATGGGTGGGTTCTGGAACTAGGTTTCTGCACCCTGAGAAAGGATAGGTAAGGCAAGAAGATCTGCGCTAGACCCTGTGGTTTCCAGATTACCTCGTTCTGTGCAGGGTCAATTAGGTCTCTATTCGCATCCACGTGCGTTGGATCTATAATTATATGCTTTTATGACAGTAGCATCGTATTTCATAAATAGAATAGAACATAACATATACAAATATATAAAACACACTTACACAGATCTTCGCAGCTTAAATACAGAAAATACACAATGCAACAATTACCAATGATTCACACAAAGAGTACTCACAGATTCAGTTCTCTATCAACCTTTCTTATTCATTCATTCAACAATTCCTCCTTACAATTCCCTTCCTAGCCTATGCACACAGCAGCAGGGTCCACACATAGCTAGACTTGGATCTCCGCACACACAGCCAGCAGGAGTCCTTTCCCCAAAACCCAAACAGATAGCTTAAACTACAATTCGCATCAATAGCTCTTCATTTCTCTACCTTACGATACAAAAAGTTCCTCTATTTATAATGATCTAGCCTAGAATTTCCTATGGTCTGCAAACTGTGGTTTTTTGGACCCCTTATTTAACCTTTTACCCATTACAAAGCTTTCAGGGCTTTGACCCACCCTAAAACCCCTGCGCTAGACTAAATTTAATCAAAAGTATTCAAAATGGACCAGTTTCGCAGCTTGTAGGAGACCCTTTTCGAACAAGGTCACATTGCATGCAATAGTCGGGTCAGCGCTGAACGTGTTTGGGTCAGCATGAACTCATAGTTGGGTCGACCTGCATGTGAGTCAGGCGACTCATTTCATTGTCAACCAAAAATATGTGCAAGTTCGGGGATTCGAACACGAGCCTCCCACCCATGAGCGCACAGGCCCGACCGCCCGAGCTGTGCGTTGGGTCTTAAATTCTTATGGTCACCGGTCATATTTGAATTTACCTTTAGTTTCGGGTGGAGGTTAAAAGGGCTAGCCCCCATCCATGTGACCTTTCATCGTGACCGTGGGTGCGTATTCAACCTTATCCACAATCAGTTAAACCGTCAACGCTAAACACACATGTGAACATGCTAACGAACCTAACCACAACATTAAATGTCTCCAAAAAAATTAGCACAGTTTCCACCATTTCCACCTGTCCGCCTAATTTGGAGCACAAACTGGAGTTCCCCCAGTTTTGGAGGAGGATTTTGGGGAACACTGGGCAAAAATTTGTTTTTGCCATAACTTCTTCATTTTTCGACCAAACAAGGTGCAAAAATAGTCAATTTTGGGTCTCTTCAACATTATGAGCATTTTGGAACAATTTTCAAGTCAAACAGAGGTGTTTTACAGTAGTTTTTTCTTCGAGGAAGATGAAGGAGCCATCAGGGCCATCATGGAGAAGACAGTGTATTGGGTTCTTTTTATCTGTTTTAAGTAAACGATCATTGCTGGTTAATTCATATCTTATGAAGCTGAATTTATAGATAGTTTTTCCTATTGAGGCTTATTTTTACTTGTACATCCATTTTGAGCAAATTAATACAACAAGGACATGCCATTGGGGAGCCTTGGACTGGAAGATGTAGCCCAGGAGGGGTGAAAAACATCAACAATTTGCTGTGTAATGTGCTTGTGAAGTTTATTTTCTGTTCATTTCTATTGTACAATGCTAAACAGTTAAATTACTTAATCAATGCTCACACAGAAACCTCATAAACAAAGCCAAAACTAATTGTTTAACCTATAATTTAAGGAGAACCTTTTGTACACTTTATTATATCAGCTTGGATACTTTACACAGTGTAACAAATATCATCCATTTAGATCAAGTTGGTATCAAAGCTAGAGTTCTACACTATGTATTGTATTTGTGCAAGGTTTATTTAATTGTTTGCACGGTTTTTGATGCTTACTAGGCTTAAGCTCAAGAGAGGAGAAGGTCAATTGGTGAGAGCTCAAAGTAATCCTCAGCCAAGGAAGGCAAGAGTGCCATTATCTCCACCTTCAATTTCACCTCCAAGAGAAGCAGAATAAGCCATAAGCATGTCTTCAAGGGAAGGAGAAATTCCTGAAGAAATTGATCCCAAAGAAGAAGAAAGGTTGTTCAAAAAGACATTCCTAGACATGATTGAAATGGTGAGGATACTCTACCAAGAAAGAAATGAAATGCTTGAAGGAGAAGGGTCTAAAAATCACAAGGAAGGAGAGGGATATTCAGGAGGAAAGAAAAATGAAGACAAGTCAAAGAAAGGACATGGAGGAAATGCTGATCCACCATCCCCACCTTCATGCTCTTCCTCTACATCGTCATCATCAACTTCAGTGAATCAATCTCACAAGTCTAAGAACACTGGTAAAAGTCCATTTTTAAAACTTGATGTTAAGTTGGAATTGCCTATGTTTAATGGTGAAGTCAATTTAGAAAAACTTGACAATTGGATAAGGTAGTTGGAGGTTTACTTGAGGATACAAAACCTTCATGATGACGACACCAAAATTCAGCTAGCTTCTTTGAGAATGGAAGGTGCAACACTTGTTTGGTGGGAAGCCAAAATCAAGGAGGAGATTAGAAAGCATGGTAAGATCACTTTATAATGGGCTGATTTCATTACTACAATTAAACAACAATTTTATCCATTAGCTCATTTACAAAAATATATCATGAATTGGAAAATTTCGGACAACTTAAGCGACAAAATGTACAAGACTACACCCAAGAGTTTAGGAGAAGAGCTCTCTTATTAGGGGTAGACTTACAGAGTCAAGACACTTTGCTGAGATATATAGGTGGTTTACAGAGCTACCTTAGACATACTATCCTTATGTTCAATCCTACTAGTCTAGATGAGGTTTATGTCCAAGGCACGCATTTAGAGGCTAGAGGGAAACATACTTTTAATGAGGGTAGAAATAAGCCTTTTAAGGGGAAAAACAAAGATAAAACCTTAAAAGGAAAAGGAAAAATAATGCATCTATCGAAAAGGAGGGTGAGAAAGTGATATGTAAACACTGTTCAAGAGAAGCCCATGAAGAAAAAAACTGTTGGAAACTTCATCCTGAAAAAAGAACTCAGTTTAACAAAGACAAAGGGAAGAAGAAAACTACAGCTTCTACAACTACACTACAAGACTTAGGTGATGATTCAGGGGATGAAACTAAAATTACAGCCATGGGTTTGAAGAATATGAAGTGAAAAGAAACTAAAACTAAACCAAGTACTAGTACTTCAATGTTAGGTCCCTATATTACTAGTCTAGTCCCTTATTGTTGTTAGTGTAACCCCCTTATTGTTATTATTGTACCCTTGTAACCCCCATATTGTTATTATTGTGCCCTTAAATTATTATTGTTAGGTCGACTAGGATTACATTATGGCCCTATGGACTCCTATATATAGAAAGGAAGTTTTGTAATTTGAACATCCAAGAATTGTTCATTCATGTAATGTATTAAAGGTTCCCCCCTCGAAGTGGCTTATTTCTAAGGCGTTGATATCTCTTTTCTTCTCTTTTTGGAGCTGGTTTCACAACATTTGGTATCGAAGCTTTGAGATTCTAGGGTTTCGCAGCTCCAAACAGGTCATCGTGGAATTTTCGCTATAACTTTCTTTCTATGAAGGTTCAAAATCTGAAATATTTAGAGTGCGAAGCAAAATCCTGAGGAACATTGTTGAAAAATTTTAGAGCTTGGTTCGCAATATTTTCGGAGATATGATCTGTGCAAGTTAGGTCATTTTGCAGGCTCCTGAATTTAACCTAAACAGGTCATTGTGGTATTTTCGTAATAAATTTTTTTCTACGAAGGTTCAGAAGCTGAAATTTTTAGAGTGTGAAGCCGTAATCCTGAGGAACATCATTGCAAAATTTCAGATATTTTTTTCGAAATATTTTCGGAGATATGATCTGTGGAAGTTAGGGCTCTTTGAGGCTTCTGAATTTCATCTCAAAGAGGTGATCGTGGGAAAATATTCATAGCTCTCTCTTTGAGCATCGGATTGGAATGCTGTAAAAAGTGGCAGCAAGAACATGGAACATAGTTTTTGTTTTATCAATTTTAGAGCCAAAGGAGGAAACAATGATACATGGCAAGTCGTACAAGTTCGCTCTACTGAACCAGTCCAAAATTGGGTCATTGTGGGAGATTGGACATAACTTTTCCTTGAAGAATCCAAATTAGATCAGACCTATGGCATTTGAAAGACGCTTCAGAGGGCTACTACAGGGCTGAATTTTAGATATTGATGATTTGTGATTATAGAGATAATTCAATTTCAATATCGAGCTCCCCAAAAGCAAGTAAAAGGTGTGTATTGTTTTTTTTTCTTTTTCGAATTGCATAAGTCTTATTTTGAAGAATCAAGTTGAATTAATTCCAAGGGCATATTGTAGAATAGATATCAATATTGGATTCTAAAATGGCCCCTAAAAAGTATTCAACACCCATTAAGCCTTTAGAAAGCTCTACTATGACTCATGAAGACGAAGAATGTCAACATGACATATCAAAATTACAAGAGCAAGTGCAACAAATTTCTCTCTCGCAAAGAGCAACAGAAAATGACATGGAAGTTTTAAAGAAAAGCATGGAAACTAAGATGGGTGGTTTGAAGAAAGGCGTGGAATCTAATATGGATGGTTTGAAGAATGGCATGGAATCTAAGATAGATGGCATGGAAGCTGGCATGGAATATAAGATGGATGACATGGAAGCTAAGATTGATGAGAAAATGGAAAACATGAAGAATGATCTAAAAGAAGACATGGAAGGTTTGACAAATTTGATACAAGAAATGTTTCCTAATGGTGAAAGGGTAGTAGAGGAAACTCATGATGAGAAAAAAATAAATGTTAATTGTGATTTCATAAAATCTAATGTTGGCGGGAAGAACCACCATATTCCAAAAATGGATATGAGGAAGTTTGATGGAAAGGATCCTGTAACATGGATACTACAGATGGAGCAATATTTTGATCTCCATAATGTGCAAAACACACAAAAGGTATGCATTGCAACTTTACATTTAGAACAAATTACATTTGTATGGTATCGATGGCTTTTCTCCCATAAAAAAATTGTCACTTGGTCAATTTTTATGGAGGAAATGATAGCACATTATGAGGATACAAAGAGCAACACCTTCTTTAAGCAATTGATAAATCTCAAACAAAAGGGTTTAATGGGGGAGCACATTGAGGACTTCCAAAAATTGAATATAAGGGTAACTGATATTCCAGAGGAACACATGATTGATCTCTTCATAGGTACTTTAAAAGATAACATCCAACATGAAGTTCGCATTTTGGAATTTGATTCATTGGAGAAGGCATTAAGGTTGGCAAGAAAAATTGAATGTAAAATTATGGCGACAAGGAATGGAAAGTCACCACAACCATAAAGAAGTTGTGAGGATTTCTCTGGTTAAAAGAGTATTATTGAAAGTTGATAAGAATTATGGGAAAATATCAGCACCTCTAACAACATTATTGAAGAAAGATGCATTTTCATGGACTCCTGAAGTAGCTAAGGCCTTTGAACATCTTAAAGAGGCAATGTTCCTAGCACCGGCCTTAGCTACGCCAAACTTCACAAAAACCTTTATTGTGGAATGTGATGCCTCAGGAAATGGAATTGATGTTGTTTTAATGTAGGAAGGAAGACCCATTTCTTTTGAAAGTCGTCCAATCAAAGGAAAGTATTTACAGAAACCTATTTATGAGAAGGAAATGTTAGCAATATTGCATGCACTAAAGAAATGGAGAACTTACCTAATGGGAAAACACTTCAAGGTAAAAATTGATCATGATAGTCTTAAACACTTTTTGGAACAAAGACTATCTTCAGAAGAGTAGCAAAAATGGGTCACAAAGATGTTGGGTTATGACTTTGAAATAATCTACAAAAAAGGAAAGCTTAATGTTGTTACAGATGCACTCTCAAGAAAGAATGAAGAGGTGGAAGCATTGCTTTGTTCCATTTCTATTATCCAACCAGATTGGATAACCGAAGCAAGAGATGAATGGAAGAAGGACAAAGATATATGGACACTCATTCAAAAGTTACAGCAAGATCCTAGTACATCTGATACATTTAGTTGGAAAAATGATTCCTTATGGTACAAAGATCGCTTATATCTTTGTAAGAATTCCCAAATAAAACAAAAGATTCTTCTGGAATTGCACACTTCTCCTTTGGGAGGACACTCAGGATTTTTAAAAACTTACCACAGGGTGAAGAAAGATTTTTTTTGGGATGGCCTTAAATCTGATATTCAAAATTTTGTGGCGGAATGTTTGGTTTGCCAGCAGAATAAAGTGGAGACAATTAAGACCCCGGGACTTCTACAACCTCTATCCATTCCAAGTCAACGTTGGGAGGAGATTTCAATGGATTTTATCACAGGTTTACCTAAGTCCGAAGGAAAGAGTGTCATCATGGTGGTAGTTGATAGACTTACCAAGTATGCACACTTTTGTGCATTATCTCATCCATTTAAAGCAAGTACAGTTGCTACTACATTTATGAACACAATTCAAAAGCTACATGGAAGCCCAAGGGTTATGGTGAGCGACAAAGATCCCATTTTTACTGGAAATTTTTGGACGGAGTTATTTTCTTGTTTGGGTACTCAATTAGCTCATAGCTCATCTTATCATCCTCAATCTGATGGTCAAACTGAGATAGTAAATAAATGTTTGGAAGGATATCATCGTTGTTTTGTATCTGATAAACAAACACAATGGGTCAAGTGGTTACCTCTCGCTGAATGGTGGTATAACACTTCCTTCCATACTGCAACAAAAATGACCCCATTTATGGCACTTTATGGATATCATCCACCATCGATCACATCATCTTTAAGGGAAAATTTGAAGGTTCAAGCAATGGAAGATCACATTGAGCATCAACAAGAAGTTCTCCAACTCTTAAAGGATAACCTGAATTTGGCACAAAATCGAATGAAACAACAGGCAGATCAACATCGCAGCGAGAGAAGTTTTGATGTAGGAGATTGGGTATTTTTACGGCTACAACCATATAAACAAATGTCCCTCAAGCAAGCTAAGAGGGATAATAAATTATCGCCAAAGTACTATGGTCCTTACAAGGTGTTGCAAAAGATTGGTACTATGGCATACAAATTGGAGCTTCCTGCTTCTTCATGAGTACATCCAATTTTCCATGTTTCATGCTTAAAGAAGGTTATCGGTGAAAATCTTCCAGTTCAAACAATATTACCAGAACTTGATGAGGAAGGAAAAATCATATTGGAACCTGAAGCGGTCATGGAAACAAGAACTCGACAACTATGGAATCGATCAATTTTAGAGTATCTCATCAAGTGGAAGAACTTACCCACTGAAGATTCTACATGGGAGGATGAGAATTTTATACAGAAGCACCCAGAGCTACTCAAGTGTTGAGGACAACACTTTTTGAAGGAGAGGGGCATGTTAGGTCCCTATATTACTAGTATAGTCCCTTATTGTTGTTAGTGTAACCCCCTTATTGTTATTATTGTACCCTTGTAACCCCCATATTGTTATTATTGTGCCCTTAAATTATTATTGTTAGGTCGGCTAGGATTACATTGTGGCCCCATGGACTCCTATATATAGAAAGGAGGTTTTGTAATTTGAACATCCAAGAATTGTTCATTCATGTAATGTATTGGAGGTTGCCCCCTCGAAGTGGCTTATTTCTAAGGCATTGATATCTCGTTTCTTCTCTTTTTGGAGATGGTTTCACAACATTAACTGTCATCTACAAGCTCCAAATGAAGAAGAAATAATTGAATTATTCCATGTGAGGGTTATTTCAAAACATACAAAAATTGACACATTGTTTGATAGTGGGTCACAAGCGAAACTTATCTCAAAAGACTTAGTCAAGCAGCTAAAAATTGAGACCATTCCACATCCAAGACCATATCCACTTGGTTGGATTTGCAAGGATGCAAACTTACAGGTTTCAAAGAAGTGCATATTGCGCTTTGCAATTACTGCACATTTCATTGACACAATTGAACTAGATGTTGTTCCGCTTGATATATCAGGAATTGTTTTGGGAAGTCCTTACTTATATGACAGGAAAGCTGTCTTCCATCGCCATGAGAACAAGTATCATCTATTCAAATATGGCAAGGAATTTATTGTGAGAGCACATCGCAAAAAGAAAAATATCGCGATGGTAAATGATGGACAGGTAGAAAGGCTAGTGAATTCTAGTAAGAGTTTTGTACTTCTTATGGTTAAGCCTAAGGTTTATGTGAATCATGAGTCATTTGAAAATTGTGATCCCAAGTTAAAATCAGATTTATATGATGTAGTTGATGCACATCATGAGATGTTTCAGGAGCCGACAGGTTTGCCTCCTAAAAGGGAGATTCAACATGAAATACAGTTGCAACAAGATTGTCCTCTTCCTAACATAGGCATGTACCACATGTCTGTCACGGAGAATGCTAAAATAAAGAGGAAAATTAAATACTTGTTGGATAAAGGTTTCATAAGACCAAGCACTTCGCCATGTGGGTCACCGATAGTGTTGATTCCAAAGAAAGATGGAACTTGGCGTATGTGTGTGGACTTTAGGGCATTGAACAAAATAACGGTAAAAAATCGTTACCCACTCCCAAGGATAGATGATTTGTTATATCAACTGAAAGATGCTAAATTTTTCACTAAGTTAGACTTACGTAGTGGTTATCATCAAGTTAGAATTGAATAAAGTGACATTTGGAAGACTGCATTCAAAACCAAACAGGGACTCTTTGAGTGGCTTGTTATGCCTTTTGGTTTATGCAATGCACCTGCAACTTTCATGTGGGTTATGGATGATGTATTACGTCCTTTTCTTGATGATTTCATTATTGTCTAATTATATGACATCTTAATTTTCAGCAAGACTAGAGAAGAGCATGTCATGCATGTTAATAAAGTACTTGATATTTTGAAGAAAAAGCAGTTGTTTCTTAAAATGTCAAAGTGTGAATTTGGAAAGACTTCTTTGGTTTATTTGGGACACATAGTAGGAGGAGGTGTTTTGAGAATTGATCCTTCTAAAGTAGAAGAAATTGTGAATTGGCCTACTCCCAAATCCATTACAGAGGTAAGAATTTTTTTCGGTGCAGCTCAGTATTGGAGGAAGTTTATATCTAACTTTTCTACCATAACAGCTCCTATGCATGTAGTGACAAGTGTGAAGCATGCTTTCCAATGGGGAGGAAAGAAACATAAAGCTTTTGAATCTTTGAAAGAGAAGATAAGTTCAGCTCCAGTCTTTTCATTACTAGACTTGAGACAACCATTCGAGATTCAGACCAATGCTAGTGATTACGCCATGGGTGCAGTTCTCTTACAGCATGGTAAGCCTATCGCTTTTCATTCTGAGACATTTAATGGTGCTATTGTGAATTATCCTACATATGATAAAGAGTTGTATGTGTTGGTAAAAAGTGTAAAAAAGTGGAAACACTATTTGATGGGCAAAGAGACAATTGTACATACCGACCATCAGCCTTTACAGTACTTGCAGTCACAAAGTAAATTGCAGCAGTCACGACATTTTAGATGGATGGGTTTCCTACAAAAATTTCACTTGGTAATAAGGTACAAGAAAGGTATTTTCAATAAAGTTGCTGATATGCTTTCAAGGCCTATTATTAGTGCTACTACTTTACTTAATAATGATTCTATTGTACATGAGAGTTATATAAAACAGTGTGCATCAGATGTTGATTTTAAGGATGTGTATGCTAACTTGAGTGAAGGGAATCAAGTTGAGGAGAATAATTATCACTTGCATAATAATTTGTTGTTTCATATGGGAAATTTGTGCATACCATAGGGAGAGAGACTAAGTGTCATGAGAGAAGCTCATTCTTCTCTTATTGCTGGACATTTTGGGGTAAGCAAAACGGTGGCACATTTACAGAGGTATTGTTATTGGCCTCGCATGGTATATAGTGTTTCAAGTTTCATTAGAGGTTGTTCATTATGTGCTACAAAAAATCCTGGAAATAGGAAACTTGGTTTATATTCGCCATTACTGGTACCTTCTAGACCATGGGAAAGTGTTTCTATCGATTTTATTGGAGGTCTACCAATGTCTAGAAAGCAGCATGATTATATTTATGTAGTAGTTGATAGATTTAGAAAGGTGTGTATTCTTATGCCATGTAAGAAATTTATAACTGCTGATTTATATTTTCAAAATGTTTGGGTTCATTATGGTTTGCCTACTTCTATTGTTAGTGTCAGGGATTCCAGATTTTTTGGGAATTTTTGGTCCAATTTATGGAAGATGATGGACACTAATTTGAAAAAGAGTATTGCTTTCCATCCACAAAAAAATGGCCAAACAGAGGTAGTGAATAGAACCATTGTACATATTTTGAGAGTTTATTGCAGTAAGCATCCCAAGCTTTGGGATGAGCACTTGCATTACATTCAGCATGATTAAAACTGGGCCAAGCACTATTCTACAAATACTTCACCTTTTGAAGCTTGTTTTGGATATTGCCTAAGTCACCTTTAGATTTGATTCTTGAGAAGGATGTTTCTATTGATGGGTATAGTGACATTGAAAAAACTCGCATGTTCATTGAAATAATTCAGCTCATACATCAACAAGTTCAAGAACAACTTGAAAAAATTCAAGGAAAGTACAAGGAGAGGCATGAAAAACATAGAATTGATCATAAATTTCAAGAAGGTGATGAGGTATGGTTGCATATTAGTAAAGAAAGAATGCAAGGAGAAGGTAAAAATCTGAAGCCTATTCATTATGGTCCATTCAAAATTATTAAACAAGTTGGAAATAATTCTTTTCAACTAGATTTGCCTTCATATATGCAAATGTATTCCATTGTGAATGTGGAAAATTTACGTTTGTATGAGCCTCCTTTGATTGTTGATCAAGGGAGTGACATTCATATGCCATCAATAAAATATTTCTCGCCAGAATATTTGGATGAGCTTAAAGAGGATACTATCCTTGATAGGAGGACACACACTTCTAAGAGGGGAAGTGTCGATTATCTTCAGATTGGTCTTAAAGGCAACAAACTGAGTAAGGAAAAATGGATGGAGGTGGAAAAGGTGAGGGGGCTGTACCCTCATCTTCTGAACAAGTAATTGAAGGCTTTTGGGGTCCAAAAGCTTCCCAATGGGGAGGTGTGATAAGGAGATCATGTCCAAGTTAAGAAATTTGATCAAAAATGAAAGTGCTCAGAAGTGGTTGTAATCTGAACGAATGGAAAAGTCTCGTTGCTGTGATTCTGGTGCCATGAACAGTTCTCAAAACCAAGGTCATATGTAGAAGTTATTGAGGTTTGAAATCATCCAGTAAACTCCAAAACATGACTTTTGACTTATTTTGACTATGAAATTTGTATAAAAAAAACATATAAGTCAAAAATCACTTTTTATTATGTTTATGGAGGACAATATAAGGGTGCCAAGTGGCTTGCCCTAAGTCTGCCACGTGGCCCCAGGCTCAAAGGCAAAAGGATAATTTTTTTTTGGTGTTTAAGCCCAACACCGTGGGCAGGCATTGCATGAAGGCTCGGGTCAGCTTGAACGAATGGGGGTCACACTGCATGAAAAATTCAGGTCAGTGCTTAACATGTTTGGGTCACCCTATACGCACAGTTGGGTCGACTTGCATGTGAGTCAGGCAATTCGTTTCATTGTCAACCAAAAATATGTGCGAGTCCGGGGATTCAAACACGAGCCTCCTGCCCACGAGCGCACAAGCCCGATCGCTTGGGTTGTGCATTGGATCTTAACTTCCTATGGTCACCGGTCATATTTTAAGTTACCTTTAGTTTCGAGTGGAGGTTAAAAGGGCTAGCCCCCATCCATGTGACCTTTCACCGTGACCGTGGGTGCGTATTCAACCTTATCCACAATCAGTGAAACCATCAGTGCTAAACGTGCATGTGAACGTGCCAATGAACCTAACCACAGCATTAAATGTCTCCAAAAAAATTAGCACAGTTTCCACCATTTCTTCCTATCCGCCTAATTTGGAGCGCTAACTGGAGTTCCTCCAGTTTTGAAGGGGGATTTTGGGGGACACTGGGCAAAAATTTGTTTTTGCCATAACTTCTTCATTTTTCGACCAAAAAAGGTGAAAAAAAAGTCAATTTTGGGTCTCTTTGACATTTTGAGCATTTTGGAATAGGTTCTAGGTCAAACAGAGGTGTTTTACAATATTTGTTGATTCAAGGAAGATGAAGGATCCATTAGGGCCATCATGGAGAAGGCAGTGTATTGGGTTATTTTTAACTGTTTTAAGTAAATGAATAACCATTTCTGGTTAATTCATATCTTCTAAAGCTTAATTGATAGATATTTTTTCCTAATGAGGCTTATTTTTACTTGTACATCCATTTTGAGAAAATTAATACAACAAGGACATGCCATTGGGGAGCCTTGGACCGAGAAATGTAGCCCAGGAGGGATGAAATGCGTCAACAATTTGCTATGTAATGTGCTTCTAAAGTTTATTTTCTGTTCATTTCTGCTGTAAAATGCTAAACAGTTAAATTACTTAATCAATCCTCACACAGAAACCTCATAAACAAAGCCAGAACTAATTTTTTAACCTGCAATTTAAGGAGAACCTTTTGCACACTTTATTATATCAATTTGGATACTTTGTATAGCATAACAAATATCATCCATTCAGATTAGATAGATTCTACGTAGTACGAATAGCACCATCAACATATCCAACAAATGGTTCCAAATATTTAGACATCTGCGATGAAATGTAAAGTAGATTACTAATGTCAAGAAAACTCTAAAAAACAAACTAAGACAGCGAATGCAAATCAACAACATATATATACAATATAATACAAAAAATCACTATGCTCATGATTAAGCATAATGACATTTAAGATACAACCAATTTCTGGGCTGCGCCAGTGAAATTCCATTGCAATCCACCAACTCATGAGCACCCTTAGCAATAATGGCTAAAATTTCCCTGTACCTATTACATCAGCTTCTTGATCATAAAGGAGGACCAAGTCACCCTCTAAGAAAATGCGAGGCTAGACATTTTTGTTGTATTACGCCTTTATACATCTCTTATGCGCTTTGTTGGCCATTGGGATTCACGATGCATTTGATCAAGATGGATGAGGTTAAAAAGACGTGCTTCTTCTTCTGAGGTGTCAGGTAACAAGTCAATTGCGAGTTTTGACGATGGTATTTCACATTGGATTGGTAAGATAGCTTCTAGACCATACACCAATTGAAAGGGAGTAAATCCGGTTACGTTTCTCACCAAGGTTCGGTACGCCCACAAGGCCGAGTACATGATCAAATGCCAGTTTCTTTTACGAACTCCTATCATTCGTTGAAGCATACATTTAAGAATCTTGTTGATAGCCTCAACTTGTCCATTTGATTGTGGATAATAAGGAGTAGAATTATCATGTGACAATCCTAACTTGGCAGTCAATTCAGTCGTCATGTGGTTGTGAAAATGCTTCCCATAATCTGTGACTATAGCTTGTGGGACTCCAAACCATGCAATAACATGATTAAAGAAAAACAATGTAGTTGTTTGTCCTGTGTTGTTGAATGCAGGCATCGCTTCTGCCCATTTTGCAGTCGGACTAGTGAGTGTACGTTGGAAAAGACGTAGCCGAACAGAGTCATCATTCAGGGAGTTTGATGAACACCACAAATGATAAGTCATAACATGAGTCGGCGGGTCTTCCCTAGGGTTTCCATTAAACTTAGGAATATCTGAGGGTAATTTATGGGGTATCACCGGCCACCAAGGAGCATAGTTGATTGGATCATTGGTGAGCTGATTTAAATTTGGTAACTCTAAATTTGCAACAAAGGGCAACTGTCTATTAAGGTCAGGTTGAGCATAGCCAAGGTATGATGGAATTGCTTGAGCAATAGGCCTTTGAGCACCAACATAAGGAATCTGCTGCTGGTAACCCAGATAGGGGTTGTTTTTATAAGCAAACGCTTGAGGATTCTATTGACCAAAACCTGGATATGATACTTGTTGAAATGAAGGTTGAGGCATTTTCACCTGAGGCTACCAAGGGGTCTATCCACCAACTTTATAACCCAAATTAGGATAAATTGGATTTGGTTAAGGATAGGTATAACCTGGTTATGGCTGCGACATCCCATAATATTGTAATCCAGCTTGTGAATAAATGATTTCGGGTATAGGTTGTTGTAAATTAGTTGAAGGATTTGGAGTCTGTGGGCCCAATACTTGAGGATATTGAGTTGAAGGACCTGCCTGAAATGGTTGTTGTACAAAATTTTGATTCTACAATAGGGGTAAATATAGATGAACAAGTGGAACTGATGTGGGTGTAACAGGTTGAACTGGTTGATATGAGTGTACAACTGTTTGTGGTTGGATAGGCAGAGTGGGCTACCATTGACAAACATTCATTTCAACATTAGGTTGACCAAAAAATGACGGAGTACTGTCAAAGTGGGTGACCAAAGGTTGACCCTAGTATAAGGAGGATAATAAGACAAAAAATATTGTTCTCCAAATGCAGGGAGTCTAGTTGATATGGTACTGGAAGGAATAGACCCAGAAGGACCAGCTTGATATTTCCCTGATGATGTGTATAAAGAACCAAGTTGTTTAGTAATCACTATAGGTTTACCAATTAGAATACCAGATGATGAGAATGGTGAAGTCCATGGGTTTGAAGATGCACCAAAGAAAATCCCAGATAAATATTTATAACCTGATGGGACCAAAGGGCCACCATGAAAATATGACTCTAGTGAAGTTGTGAACATAGACGGTGTAGTGAGAGCAGGTGCTGACGCAATTGGAACAGATGGTCCAACCGAAGATGTTGGTTCAGGCATGGTTACTTGACCAAATGTATACCCTTTTGAATTGACGAGAATTTGAATAGGAACAGGATAAAAAAAAGCAGAGGATGGTGATTGAGGAAAAGACTCATACATGTAAAGATCCTCCCCAAAATGGGTTGGAGTTAAAGGTGTCTCGTCTTGTGGGATTTCTTCAATCAAAATTAAACTAGGTGGAAGGATTTCACCATCAGGCCCAAAGTATATTTAAGGAGATTGACTGTGTGATATGGGAGACTCAAAGGCTACAATAGAGTGTGGGGTGACCGATACAGGAAAAAATTCCGGTTGTTCGACTTCAGGATGCAGATGTTCTGGAAAAAAAGAGACAGGATATGGATCAACTTCCAGTTGAACAACATCGGGTTTGGGAGGTATGGTCTCACTGATTGGATGGATCGTGACCACGGGTAGCTGTGAGGACTCTTTCTCGACAACAGTAGATGAACCAGGATATGTAGAAACAACTTGTGCCAACTCTGGTATATGGGAAGATGATGATTCATCAGAGGTATTGACGGTATTGGTTTCGGTAGAATGGTGTCACCTTTGCCATCCAGAAGTGACTTCTAGTGGTAAAGGTGGTTTCAATGCAAGTCTATGTGACTGACGGGGAAAGGGATTTTCTTCTTCCACGATGACTGATTAATTTTAAACAAAAACAAATAAACAAAATAAAAGGGTAATGCTAGGCAAAATTTTTACCAAGAAACTGTGAATTGCAGAATACCTCCTGGCGAACCAAGAAGTACGGGCAAGCAATCTCCCCGAATGTTGTGTTTGGCATATCACAATTTACAAGGTGGTAGACTCGGCTCACTATGGATGTATAGCAACCTAAATTTGTCCTCCCAAATATACCTAAAGGTACATGGAGGCCCAAGTCCGCATTAGTGCTGTCTGATGTGAAACTGCACAGTGAGAGCACTCCTTTATACTTTCGTATTGTAACACCGCCCGATATACCCAAAAGTATGTGGACGAGCTACGATATACTTACATACATGGAGTGAGGTATCACACTTGGAATGTATCGCAGGCAATTAATGACATCTGCTATGTTTTACGATGCCGGAACACGTCTCTAGCCTAGACCTTCTAAATATTATCGTTATGGTTCCAATGCCTTGTTAGGTAAATTGATGTAAATTTTAAGTTGATCTTGTTTATCAATTTTCCTTTCAAGGTTCACCGCGATGATGTGATGGAAATTCCTAAAATGAAAACTAAAATAATAAGCAAACTTTTCAATTTTAGCTTTTTTCAATGAAAGTCTTAGCTACTAAAGGGAAAGAGAAATCAGTTTCAAGAGCAAACAACAAAGAGCAAAAACTAATATGCAACTTTCCTAATTGTTCCTATGCAAAACACACAATCCACTATATGCAAATGTAGGTTTTTCTTTTTCAATCCCCTCAATGTGAATGCAAAAAGGAAGCTAAATGCATCAAATCAACAAAAAAAATGCTTTCTTCTTTGAGAAACTATGAATTTAACAACAATTTCTCTTTAAGTAAAATGAAAAATGGAACTATAATTTTTCCTACAGGAAACGAAGAATTTAACGAAAATTTCCTTTACGAAAATAAATGGATCTAATGAAGCCATAAAAATACTTTGAATTTAATTTTCCGATGATAAAGAAAAACACTTTAAAGAGACATTGAACATAATTTCTTTTCAAAGGAGGAAGATTCAGTTTTAGTCACTGGTCTCTATGAGGCATCAGGCACTTGAAAACACAACAAACAAAAACTAAAAGAAAATTCAATGAAAAATTCAATGGGAATTTGGTTGGCTCTAGGGGGAAATGTAGTCTCTAACTGGAGACAATGCATTGCAAAGCACCCCTGAGTGGGAGACACTGCTTTGCAAAGCACTGTGTCCTGTCCAACAGTGCATTGGGCGCAACAGAGAACATAAACTCAAGTTGTTTAACACACTTCTAATGAAAATTTGATTTGAAAAAGCCTAATATTTAAGAGTAAAAGCTACTGGGTGGATAAACAGAGGCAAACACACCAAGGATCAAGGGTAAAATCCCCAGCGGAGTCGCCAATTTGTTATGCGGAATTATGGATTACAGATAAAACATTCTTCCCTAAATGTGGTGTGCATTTAGAACAATAGGTTAAAGACTTTGCACAGTAAATAGACACATACAATAGATCAAGAAACTTACTTGGAGTCCAAGCGCTTCCAAGTCTCCTTATGCCACTCTTGCTGTAGCTTCAAATCCAAGCTAGATCGCCAAAATATTTCCTACAAGAATGAACACTAAACAACAAATATATAGCAATAAAGAGATGCCTATTCAAGTTATTCAGTTAAATCAGTGAAACATGAACCATATACATTAGATAAGAATTCATAATATGAAAGACAAAATCTTATACAGATACATATGTGGGAAAGTAAGCAACAATATTTATTAATGGATAATAGGGGAGGTTACAACCAATGATTGATTTGATGTCACCATATCCAACATCATCCCAGCCTCATCACAATGCACATCTCTCCAGCAGCATATCACTCAAATCAAATCCTCAATTGAAATTCCACTAGCATTTCTCTCCTCAATTTATTCCTTCTCAAGCACTAGGATCTGTGCTCAATTCATAGATGAGTTGAAGGAAGTTTCACAATCAATGAATTTATAATAATAGGCAAGACATGTTCCCAAGCTCAAAGGTGTCAAATGGACACATGGATTCGAAGTTTGACACATATGCAGTCTTCTAGAAGGCATTGGCCAAGTGGAGATTCCAGAACAATGAGAATTTCACTCCCAATTTGACCAACACACCCTTAAGTGTCAGGAAGTGCTTTGTAGAGCACCCTTGAGTGGCATTACCTGCATATGTAAAGCACTTAGCCCCTTAAGAGATTGCGTCGGTGAGCTCATAGGTGATATAACATGTACTTCAAATCTTGGAAACCTTGCAATGGAAGTCATGGGTGATTTGTTCTTGTTCTTTGTCTTAGGGCATGTAGCAACTGAAATGATAGGGGATGATTGCCCTATTCATTGGTTTTGGGGATGATGTCCAGTTAACCAGGTCATTGGGAATGGTGCCCAAATTGACCTATAACAACATGTCACAGTTTACTACCCATGACATTTGTTATAAACCTCGATGGTATTAAACCGTAACTTCGGCGGCAATACAAACCTATCACATGCAACCATGCTATAAATGTTATCCAACAGTTACAACTTGTTTAACTCCGGTTATAACTCCAGTTCCAAACCATGGTATCACGATAGTTCTGCTCAGCGGTTAGACTAACCGCTGGGGTTGCGGGGTTGACATGTGGCCACCCCCCCTCCCCCTTAACCATAAAATTTAAAACTCGTGGTTAGAGCTGGTAGAAAATTAGCGTGCCCACCAATTTTCAGAGTTTTTTTCATTTTTAGCAGCAGTTAAGTGCAGTCTCCACTTTTAGTGGAGGTTTTGTAGGATTTATTGGGAAAAAACTTTGGGAGGTTAATTTTTGACCAATTTGGGTGAAACTAGAGTCTACCTAGAATAATTGGAGCATTTTGGAGCCACTGGTGTAGAGAAAACAACCAATAGAGGCTTGTAAACACATGTATTTTCAATTTTGATCATAATGAAAAACAGGGACATGCCATTGGGAGCTGGACCAGCAGATGTAGCCCAAGAGGGGTGAACTACTTTATCATGCCTGCTATGTAAAACTTATGTGTGATGTTATTTCTCTATTATACACTGCTGTACAGTGTTATTTAGGCTTATTTTAATGCTTAAAACTCACAAATTCATCTATGTTTCATGGTTAAAAAACTCATTTCTTAAGCAAACAAATGGAGATAAATTGTACATGTTTTTATTACTGAAAGGAAACTTAGCACAACAAACTAATACACTCCTTTTAGATCATAATTCACCCGAGAATTCAAGTTGCCTTAGAAAAATCAGCAAGGGTTGTCTGAGCTATGGGAAATTAAACAGCAAGAAGGAGAAACAACCTAGGATTTGATGAGAAGATTCAAAGACACAATTGTGAAGCTAAGTTACCCAATCGATCCAAATCACTAGCGGGACTGGTTCATTAAAGCACTCCTACCACTAACAAGGACACCTTTGACACAACAGAAGATTGATACCCATCAAGATGCACTGAAGCAAGCAATGAAAATAGAAGTAATGAATGGATACCCGCAAGAGTTCAGATGGGGAGCAACGGTGCAAGATTCATCCATACGGGGACTAAAACATCAAATAGCCAGCCTAACGAAGAAAATAAATATATTCATCTAGCGCAACCTGAAAGACCCAATGTGTGGTGTACACATTGCTTAATGGAAGGACATGTAGTTACAGAATGTCCGAGGGTGCGGGGAGCCAATGTTGGGACTTCAATAGCTAGAGAACAGGGGGCCCCACCAGTTGGTGGAGTGGCGAAGATAAAAGCTCAAGGGATATATCAAATGCAACCCCACTTCCTAGGGTTTCCTAATTAGCAGAACCAAACAACAACAGAGTGTTGCGAAATATGAAAAGGTATTGGTCATCCTGCATGATTGTGTCCAATTCTGCAAAAATATTCAAATGTTCCAAACAACATTTATTTCGAGTTTTGTGCCTCAACAACTCATCATACAGAGAAATGCAGAGCTATGGACACATTGGTAGAATGATTGGATAGATCATCCTATAGAGTTAATGAAACTCCAAGAGGACGAGGAGGGGGAGGAATGAGAGGTAGCAGAACTGGAGGAAGAGGACCGGTAAGGTATTATAACTGTGATCAAGAAGGTCACGTAGCGAGAGAATTCCTACTACCGAGAAGACCATGGTGCTCCCAATGCAGAATAAATGCACATGCTACTGAAGACTGCCCAGAGTTGATCAAGAGGTGGGAAGAAAGGACCAGGCAACGAGGAGGTAACCTAGTTAATGCAAAACCAAGGGTAGTAGAGCCTCAACCTCTACAAAGTGTATCTATAGTAACTTGAGGAGGGAAGAAGACAGGGGAGGATACACAAGAAATGGACCCGATAAAGTTAGTCAAACCTACATCCCCAAAGAATATTTTCAGCCCAGACCGACAGAAGTAGTACTTTAAAGAAGCACTAGAGACATTCTCAAAGATATGGAGCCATAAGAGTATGGAGCTTCTACAACCATCTAGTGGCGGGGAGAAGATGGTCACTACAGGGACATCTATAGAAGAGTGGTTCTGACTGTTCCTGAAAATTGTGAACAATGGCTAGACGTTGGAACAACTAAAGAAAAATCTAGAAATGGTTATTCAAAGAGAAGCAGGACATGAGGACTCAAGTCACACAAATGAAAAATATATAAGAAGAGTAAAAAGAAATAAGAGAAGGAATGGAAAATAATTCCGTATAAACTCTCAAGTTGTAAGATTCCAAATAAGAGACACAATGCTAGATCTCAGATTAGATGTCGACATTATGCCTACAAATACATGGGAAACACTGGGAAAACTGAAGCTGTCATACTCACCAATAAAGGTAAGAATTAAAAATCAATACTGCATCATACTAATAGGGAGGCTAGAAGAAGTTTAGGTTGACGTTGCGGGAGTAAAAACCTATACGGACTTTGAAGTAATAGATATCATGGGTGACAAGGATCCCTATCTTGCCTTGCTAGGAATAGATTGGGCCTTCAAAAATTATGCAGTTATTGATTTAAAGAAGGAGTTGATGATATTTAAAGATGGTAAGTGGTCCAGCCATTGGATCCGTATCAAGGACCTCGATCATAGAAGCTGTTGACAATAGAGAAGAAACAAAACTTCTAGATCAACTCTACCAAATGACCGCAGGTAAAAGAAAAGGTTACATTAACCCTATAGCAGGAGGAATGGTAAGCTGGAGGAGTGTTCATAGTTCTGACGTAGGATCAGAGGTGGCTTGAGATGATTGGCAGCAGGGAGGTTACGAAATCAACACCAGAAGATGATTCAATATTTGGGGAGTTAACTAGATTGGTACAGAGGTAATAGAATACCCAACTCTTTCAAATATGCAAGCTGTGAATACATTTATTACCAAAGTTGAAGACATAGTGCCAATAGAAAATATAGTACCTCTTATGAATGTAGCACTACAGTCCACTTCAGCAAGATGGTGGGCAACCCATTGCAACTCTCTCTCTCTCAATGGGAAGATGTTTCCAAAGCATTAAGAACAAGCTTTCATGCAGCTTCAGGACCGCAACCGGAGGAAAAGTGCCGAGGAAACTTAGACCCTTGGGTACATCTAAATATTTGCGGGTATAAGTGGATAGAAGAGGAATATCAAAAATATTTATGGGTACACAACTTCATACATTCACTGGACACCATTCCACAAGCTTGGTACCTAACAGAAGATAAAAAGAGAGAAACAGACACCTGGGAAATAGTCGCGTCAATGTTTTTCTTTCAAGGGAGATACAGACCAAGTTACGGATACCTTACAAGAAATTAAAAGAATATTGTTTTTTCCAGAGCTTGAAGAAGCTAAGGAAATGTCCATATCAGATTAGAGAGCCAGAGAATTAATCGCGTCCAAAAGAATAAATCAGGAGATAGATGATGATGATTTAGAAAATCTTTGACACCTATCCTTTGAAGAAAAGGAAGGAGAACGGGAAATACAAGAGGAGCCAACTACTGAGGGATTACACCTGTTACCCTTGAAGACAAAGAAGCAAAACATTGGAAGTGAAGAAAAGCCCAAGATTGCATCCATTAGAGACTATTGGGACACAGAAACCATAAAAGAAATTTTTGACCTGCTACAAGAATATGAAGACCTATTCCCATCTTTAGTGGTAGAACTCAAAGGAATAAAAGGAGATATGGGGGATATGCACATAACACTGAAACCAGATGCTAGGCCAGTAAAACATAGACGTTATTTCCTGAATCCGAGAGTAAAATAAAATGTTAAAGTAGAGATAGACAAGATGTTGAATGCAAGCTTGATATTTCTTGTTGAAGAAGCAGAGTGGGTCAACCCAATAGTGATACAAAGTAAAAAGGAAAAATCAGAAATTAGAGTATGCGTATACTACAAAAGTCTAAATAATGTATGTATTCATGATCCTTTCCCAACTCCATCTAGTGATGAAGTTCTAAACAATGTGGTGGGAAAATAGGCATACTCATTCACAGATGGATTCTCAGGGTATCATCAGTTATGAATAGCAGAAGAAGATAAAATAAAAACTACCTTCATAATAGAATGGGGATCATATGTCTATCATGTCATGCCTTTTGGGCTAAAGAATTCACCAACTGTATTTTCACGGATAGTAATAGCAGCCTTTTGAGATTATATTCATAAATTTCTAGAAGTATACATGGATGATTGGATAGTGTACAGTATATTGAAGAACCATGCAACTCTGCTAAGGATAATGTTTGACAGGTGTAGACAAGTTCAAATTTCTCTTAACCTAAAGAAGTGAATCTTTGTAGTACCTTTTGGAACGTTGTTACGACATGTTGTCTATAAGAAAGGGGTATGTGTGGACCACGCGAACGTGGCAGTAATTGTGAACATGGATGCCCCAAAGAATGTAAAGTAGTTGAGGTCACTACTTGGACACACGGGATACTACAGGAGGTTCATCTGCAATAATGTCAAAATCACAGCGTCATTGGAAAAGTTGTTGTGGAAAATGGAACAATTCATATGGAATGATGAATGCACTAAGGCATTAGACACGTTGAAGGAGAAATTAACAAGCGCACCCATTTTTTCCCATATGAATTGGGATAAACAATTTCATGTCCATATTGACGCTTCAAGTATTTCCTTGGGAGCGGTACTAGCTCAACTAGGAGAAACCTCCATAGACCACCCGGTGCACTTCGCAAGCAGGAAGTTGTCAACGAAAAAAAGGAACTACACAACAACGGAGAGGAAAGCTCTTGCAATGGTATACTCTCTACATAAATTTTGGCACTATTTATTGGGAGGGACATTCAAATTCTTCACAAATCACTCGGCACTAAAATATCTACTAAACAAACTGGTCCTGGAGGGCATAATCTGCAGGTGGCTCCTACTATTCCAAGAGTTCACGTTCGAAGTCATAGTAAAGCCGGGGAGACTCAATGTTGGTCCCAACCATTTGCCAAGATTAGAAAATGGATAAAATCAAGGACCACTTGATGATTAGCTGCTAGATGCTGATATTTTTTGTGTAGAAGCCATCCCAAATTATCTAGAACAGATAGCAACATACTTGGCCACAGGACAATGCCCAGTGGGATACACAACAACCCCAAGAAGACACTTTGTAGTTAAAGCAGCTAATTATCAACTCATAACTTCACATTTGTATAAAATGGGCCTGGATCATATCCTACGAAGGTGTGTATTAGATCACGAAAGAGAAGAAATCTCGTGGGAGTGTCACAGTGGAGTTACGGGAGGTCATGTCAACACAAAATCCACCGCAAGGAAAATACTACAAGCAGGATTATGGTGGCCGACCATGGACAAAGACATCAAAGAGTATGTGAAGAAATGTGATATCTTGCAAAGAACAGGATGATTGTCACATCATGACGAGCTCCCCATACAACCTGTAAGGGAAATGCAGGCATTTGAGAAGTGGGCAGTCAACTTCATAAGACCGATTGCACCAATCACGTGACACTCACAAGCAGGATATATAATCACCGCAACAGACTACCTCGCAACATAGGTAGAGGTAGTATCAGTAAAGGACTATACAGCAGATACATCAGCCAAATTTATCTTTGAGAACATCATTAGCAGGTTCGACTATCCAAGGAGCCTAACGAGTGATCAAGGCACACATTTCATTAATACCACAATCAAATCACTCCTAGATAATTTTATTATACAACACCAAAAGAGCAGCTCGTACCACCCCTAGGCGAACGGGACCATTGATGCTTTCAAAAAAACCTTGGAGAAAGGGCTAACAAAGATATGCAATGCTAACTACGATGACTAGGATGAAATAATACCAACCACATTGTGGGCATACATGACAACCATAAATAGACTGCATAATCAAACTCCATTCCAATTGGTGTACGGGAAAGAGGCAGTAATACCAGCCGATTTTATCATACCAAGCCTCTTAATTTCCTCAACAACGTAAATGATGGAGGAAGAATAAATCTTCACACGCATTCATGAATTGCAAGAACTTGACGAAGACAGGTTTCTAGCAGATTTCCATCAATCAATACGGAAACAGAGACAAAAGGCCTGGCATGACCGCCACATCAATCACAAAACATTTACGATTGACAGAAAAGTACTGTTCTATGACAAAAAATTCTAGAAGTTCCCAGGGAAGCTCATGATGCACTAGATGGGGCCGTATTATGTCATAGGGATAAGGGACTCAGGAGCGGTCAAGCTAGCACAATTAGATGGAGAGATACTTCAAGGATGGGTTAACAATGCATGTCTGAAACCCAATCATGAGTAAGCAACACAATCCTTTTATTTTTAATAACTCTCGCACCCGAGAGAAGTTAGTAGATTAGAGTCAATAAATCTCTTGCAACCAAGATGAGCCGTAGAATATTTTATGTTTTTTTTTTTTATAATAATCATTTCAGCCCACTACAGTAGGAATCTTTAATAAGAAACCCAAAAGTCACGGAAACACAACCATCACCCTGTTGTGATATGGAGACCATATCGCAATCAATTGTGGTCAGGGGGGAGTCTACAGTGTTACAAAACCTAAGCGTGTCAACCATCATTCACTCATAATGAGCCATCATAGTGTTGTTAGTCCGTAAGATCATCCAAATTTGAGAAATAATTTCCATAATTAATAACCCCCATACCACAATAAAGTTTCCACATTAAGCTATAATTATTTCCCATCATGTCTACTCGAATTCTGAAGCCACTGTCAGCACTGTTAGAGTCTGCCTCACCCTAGTAACTAATCACACGATTATAGTTGCAGGGGAGACAATAAGAATTAATTAGTTATGGTGTTGCATCAACGCCATTTGTACTAGTAATCCTACTGAACTTGCATGAAGGAGGGAAACAACAGAATGCCAGAGAATTCTGAATTATCAGAGCAAGAAACTGCTATAACGGTTAGCCCGATTCCAACAACAAAAGTTCAGAACAATAGTCTAGCAACAGTTCAGGTATACTGCAGAAGAAAGAAAATGACGAAGGTGACTACTTCAGTGGTTGAGCCATAGCTCGATGAAAGAATTCAGAGATTAGAGTCACTGGTTGGAAAATATGATAATGCCACACTGATAGATACCGATTTCACGAATCCATTCTAGTTCCTAGCACTAAATAGGCAAGTTTACATTCAAAATCATGTGAAGGAAGGCAGAGGCAAAGCAGTGAGGGTGCATCTAGATTTTATAGGCATCCAGAGATCGACAATTCTGCACCTCAGAAGCCTTCCAGTGTTTGGGACAATGAGAGCAGAAATGAAGTGCACCAAATTCCTCATCAGCATAATCTAGAATGGGTCGATGTGGCTCAGGAGGGAGATCCCAATTCATGTGGAGGATATACATATACTTATAGGAATTTCAGCAATAGGAAGGGATGTATCATCAACCTTCCAAAACACATCTAAAAAATCTAAGAAGGTGGGGGATTGTGACTACTACAGGAAGTACAAGACAAGGAGAGGAGAAAAGAGATCCAAAATTGACCTTATCAATGCCCCAATAGTGAAATTTTCTTGCTACTTGATTGTTGGCAAAAATATGAGACACTATACCAAGGGGGAATGCACCCTTGACACAATATCGATTGCAGAACATTGCATGCAAGGGGAACAATTGAATTGGTGTGCATTCTTACTACAGGAGATTTTTGAGGCTTGCAAAGACAAATTCAAGTGGGACACATGATTTATATATGGTTATCTAATCATGGCTCTGGCTATGTGGAAATGGATTCCACCTGGAGGGAGGTCGCTTGCGGACATTACCGAATACCAACCAATGGTGCTGATGTAAACACCATGGAAAGTATCAGGTGACCTGAGTACCAAAGAGATAAACAAAGTAGCCTTCGCATCCTTGTATCGAAAAATTATAAATGTAGTTAAAAGTCAACAAAGGGTTCCCAGGAGTCTGTTGGACATATACTTCCCACAGATTTGGTTTTGGGTGTCTCATAAACGAGCCTATATTCAGCCAGACTGTGTCGATGGCGATACCTTTCATAAGAAGCCGCTAAAGTTCCAGATAATAGAGGAGGTATTTCATGCATAAGTTTCTTCATGGCCAGGAATGGAAATGAGATCAGAAGAAGGATCCCAGTCTATTCATTTGATGCGATGCTTCCCAACCCACTTCCGAGAGAGACACTGGCCGAAACAGCTCAGAGGGTCTCACAATTACAACTACGGACGCTGCTAGACCAGCTGGACACCCTGGTGGAAGCTTTCAACAAGGTAATATAAACTCTTGGCACCAAGGCTACTGTATTTCCCTCTTTTTTTGAATTTCAAACGTTAAATTTTGCATCTGCATCCACAACAAACCCTATCCTAACCGCATTACCATCTACCACATTCCATTCTCACTCACAACTAGCCATCACTCCATTGCGTAAGAACAAGCGAACGAAACCTCCAATCCCAGCGCCAAAGGGGAAAAGAGCTCGGACCATGGGATTTGAGCAAGTGGTCGATCTCACAGGAGAGGACCAAGCCCAACCAGTAGCCACTAGAATTTTAATTTAGGAGGAGCTAGAGGTAGCCACTCAGACAACCTTTGTGTTACCAGCATTTAATCCTCTTCAATTCTTAATGTACAAGTTTCATCGCCACCCAAAACACATAATGCATCACCACACACATCATTCACATCCAAATATCACTCAACCCACACTCCATCCACTTCCGTGACCATCTCAGACCCAATACCACCAGGCACTCTAATGAATATTGACACTGAGGTAGAAGTTAACTTAGGTACAGCTGGATTAACTAAGGTTAACCAAACCACAATAGGGGAAAGAACCTTTTTAGAATCATTAATCCATGAAGGGTCGCCCATTTCTGATACAACACCCACTGAAACCACACTAAACCCATTCCAACAATCCACATTATTATTACAGCAGTTCATGCCCAAACTGCCATCCACCAGTCACCACGTTCCTGAATCTCAACCACCGCAGGAAAGTCAACCAACATCCTCCCAGAGACACTTAGAAAGATCAATTTCTAGTGGGCAACCACTCAGGGAATGACATCCAAGCCCAGAGATGACGAGCAGTGGAGACATGTAGAAATGGGGACCCAGGCAACTTTTCAATTTCATCGAGAGAGTAGCACAACAAGTAGAGAGTCTACACAACGACCTCCTACAGAAATATGAGCAGTAGTAGTAGAAATTTATTACTCTTACTGATGAGAAAAATCAACTCCATAACGAGAAATATGGCCTATAATAGTAGCTGGATCAGGTAACAGAGATCTTCAAAGACCTATGGTTGACAGTCACTACTCTAGATAGCAGCACACCAGCAAATATTTTGTCATGCTCGATGGTCGAGAGATCCATTTGGGTAAAAATGGCATGTACTACCCTAGACTGAGCAAATCAGGAGCTGAAATAAGCGCTTGCAGCAAGACCAGCACTACTGAACCCTTCTACAGTGTATGCCGAGAAGGTAGCAGAGAGGCAGAAATAGATGCAGAGTATGAAGGAGACGCTAGGAACAATGGTAAAACAAGCATACAACTTGCTGGAGCAACTCCATGAGTGCTCCAACTCACTGACAATTAAGGCTTAGCCTGTTTCGGAGAAATTATAGAATATCATTCTTGAGATAAGGGGAACAAAAGATCTAGTCATCTGCACTCAGCTATATGACTGTTAGGTCCCTATATTACTAGTATAGTCCCTTATTATTGTTAGTGTAACCCCCTTATTGTTATTATTGTACCCCTGTAACCCCCATATTGTTATTATTGTGCCCTTACATTATTATTGTTAGGTAGGCTAGGATTACATTGTGGCCCCACTAGGATTATATTGTGGCCCCATGGACTCCTATATATAGAAGGAGGTTTTGTTCATTTGTATCATCCAAGAATTGTTCATTTATGTAATGTATTGGAGGTTGGCCCCTCGAAGTGGCTTATTTATAAGGCGTTGATATCTCTTTTCTTCTATTTTTGGAGCTGGTTACACAACATTTGGTATCAGAGCTTTGGATTCTAGGGTTTCGCTGCTCCAAACAGGTCATCGTGGAAGTTTCGCTATAACTTTTTTTCTATAGCCAGCTTGAAGAGGAAATTTTAGGAGTGCGACGAATTCTGGGGAACATTTTCAAAAAATTTCAGAGCTTGGTTCGCAATATTTTTGGAGATATGATCTGTGGAAGTTAGGTATTTTTGCAGGCTCCTCAATTTAATCTAAACAGGTCATCGTGGCATTTGCGCTATAGATTTTTTTCTACGAGGGTTCAGAATCTGAAATTTTTAGAGTGCGAAGCTGAAATCCTGAGGAAATGTATTGAAAAATTTTAGGGCTTGGTTCATAATATTTTTGGAGATATGATCTGTGGAAGGTAGTGATTTTTCAGGCTCCTGAATTTCATCTCAAAGCGGTTATCGTGGAAAAATATTCATAACTCTCTCTCTGAGCATCAGATTGGAGTGCCATAAAAAGTGGTCGCAAGTAAACAGATTGTAGTTTCTTTGATATCAATTTTAGAGCTAAAAGATGAAACAATGACACGTGGAAAGTCGTACAAGTTTGCTCTACTGATCCAGTCCATAATTAGGTCATTGTGGGAGATTGGACATAAATTTGCCTTCGAGAATCCAAATCAAGTCAGAACTATGGCATTTGAAAGATAATTCAGAAGGCTACCTCAGTGCCCAATTTCAGATATTGACGAGCCGCAATCACAAATATAATCCAATTTCAATATCGAGCTCCTCAAAAGCAAGAAAAAGGTGTGTATTTTTTTTACGAATTGCATAAGTCTTGTTTGAAGAATCAATTTGAATTGATTCCAAGGGCATATTGTAGAATATATATCAGTATTGGGTTAAAAAAAAAATTCCCTGTAAAAAGAATTCAACACCCATTAAGCCTTTAGAAGGCTTTATTATGACTCATGAAGATGAAGAATTGCAACATTATCTATCAAAATTACAAGATAAAGTGCATCAAATTTCGCTCTCGTAAAGAGCAACAAAAAATGAAATGGATGTTTTGAAGAAAGGCATGGAAGCGAAGATGGATGGTTTGAAGAAAGGTGTGGAATCTAAGATAGATGGCATGGAATCTAAGATGGATGACATGGAAGCAAAGATCGATGAAAAAATGAAATACAACATGGAAAACATGAAGAATGATCTAAAAGAAGACATGGAAGGTTTGATAAAGTTGATACAAGAAATGTTTCCTAATGGTGAAAAGATGGTAGAGGAAACTCATGATGAGAACAAAATAAATGTTAATCGTGACTTCATAAAATCTAATGTTAGCGGGAAGAACAACCATATTCCAAAAATGGATATGAGGAAGTTTGATGGAAAGGATCCTGTAACATGGATACTACAAATGGAGTAATATTTTGATCTCCATAATGTGAAAAACACACAAAAGGTACGCATTGCAATTTTACATTTACAACAAAATAAATTTGTATGGTATCGATGGCTTTGCTCCCGTAAAAAATTGTCACTTGGTCAATTTTTATGGAGGAAATGATAGAACATTATGAGGATACAAAGAGCAACACCTTCTTTAGCCAATTGATAAACCTCAAACAAAAGGGTTTAGTGGGGGAGCACATTGAGGACTTCCAAAAATTGAATATAAGGGTAACTGATATTCCAAAGGAACACAGGATTGATCTCTTCATAGGTACTTTAAAGGATAAAATCCAACATGAAGTTCGCATTTTGGAACCTGATTCATTGGAGAAGGCATTCAGGTTGGCAAGAAAAATTGAATGTAAAATTATGGCGACAAGGAAGCCTACCACTCACTTCTATAAAGAAGAAAGTGTTGCTACGCCTAGATTTCCACAACCTACAAGGTTGACACCACAACAATTGGAAGAAAAAAGAGAAAAAGGGCTTTGCTACAGTTGTGATAGCAAATACACTAAAGGTCATAAGTGTGTTGAGAAGAAATTATTTTACATAGATTGTGAAGAGGAAGAAGAAAATGAACAAGAAGAGGATATACACCAGGAACCAGCCCTAGAAGAGGAAGAAATGAGTCTGACCATATCATGTAATGCATTGGCAGGAATTACCACTCCTCAAACTCTCAAGATAGAATGAAATATCAAGAAGAAAAAGGTACTAGTGTTGATTGATTCAGGTAGCACCCATAATTTTATTCATTGTAAGGTAGCCAAGGAATTGAATTGTTTCCTATACCCAGCACCAGAATGTCAAGTGATGGTTGCAAATGGAGGAACTATAAATTGCTCTCGAAAATGCCATAATATCAAGCTAACCATGGGGGAATATGTATTGAATATTCCAATGCTTTCCATTCCTATGGGAGGTGCCGATGTTGTACTAGGAGTACAATGGTTACAATCTTTGGGGACGGTAGCTTTTAATTTTCAAGAACTTTTCTTGAAATTTTTTTCAGAAGGAAAGGAAGTCGAATTACGGGGTATTGCGAGGAAGCCAGGAAGGATAATAAGCTCTAATGTCATGACAAAGCTTCTAAAGAAAGAACAGCGAGGCGTAATTGCACAATTATGCTCACTAGAAGTTCCAACATCAAAATCATCTATTTCTGCAGATCTCCAACAAGTCTTGGACAATCATTCCAAGGTGTTTGTAACTCCCAAAGGACTCCCACCTATTCGTGATCATGATCATGCTATTCATTTGATTCCAGGAAGTGTTCCTCCAAACATCCGGCCTTATAGATATCCTTACTTCCAAAAGAGCGAAATTGAACGCATGATTGCAGAAATGTTAGAGGCGGGTATAATTCAACCTAGTCGAAGTTCTTTCTCTGCTCCTGTAGTATTGGTACACAAGAAGGATGGATCATGGCGAATGTGTCCGGATTATAGGGAGCTCAATAAGCTCACCATTAAAGATAAATTTCCCATTCCTGTGATTGATGAATTATTGGATGAATAACATGGAGCAATTTATTTTACCAAGTTGGATCTTCGTTCACGATATCATCAAATTAGAATGAAGACTGAAGATATTCCAAAAACAGCATTTCGAACTCATGAGGGTCATTATGAATTTTTGGTCATGCCTTTTGGTCTTACCAATGCACCTTCTACATTTCAAGGGTTGATGAATTCCATTTTCAAACCCTTCCTTAGAAAATTTGTGCTTGTATTTTTTGATGATATACTAATCTACAACAGGTCTTGGAAGGATCATGTTGAACATGTTGACAGGGTGCTCAAACTATTGCAGGAGAAACAATTATATGCCAAAACATCCAAATGTTTCTTTGGAGTACAAGAGGTGGAATATCTGGGTCATATTGTATCTCACGAGGGTGTTAAAGTAGACCCTAACAAAATTAAAGCCATTAAGGAATGGAAAGTCCCCACAACCATAAAGCAGTTGCGAGGATTTCTCGGGTTAACAGGGTATTATCGCAAGTTTGTTAAGAATTATGGGAGAATAGCGGCACCTCTAACAACATTATTGAAGAAAGATGCATTTTCATGGACTCCTGAAGCAACTAAGGCCTTTGAACGTCTTAAAGAGGCAATGTGCCTAGCACCGGTCTTAGCTACACCAGACTTCCCAAAAACCTTTATTGTGGAATGTGATGCCTCAGGAAATGGAATTGGTGCAGTTTTAATGCAGGAAGGAAGACCCATTGCTTTTGAAAGTCGTCCAATCAAAGGAAAGTATTTAGAGAAACCTATTTATGAGAAGGAAATGTTAGCAATACTGCATGCACTAAAGAAATGGAGAACTTACCTAATGGGAAGACACTTCAAGGTAAAAAATGATCATGATAGTCTTAAACACTTTTTGGAACAAAGACTATCTTCAGAAGGGCAGCAAAAATGGGTCACAAATATTTTGGGTTATGACTTTGAAATAATCTACAAAAAAGGAAAGCTTAATGTTGTTGCAGATGCACTCTCAAGAAAGAATGAAGAGGTGGAAGCATTGCTTTGTGCCATTTCTATTATCCAACCAGATTGGATAACCGAAGCAAGAGATGAATGGAAGAAGGACAAAGAAGTATGGGCACTCATTCAAAAGTTGCAGCAAGATCCTAGTACATATGATACATTTAGTTGGAAAAATGATTCTTTATGGTACAAAGATCGCTTATATCTTTGTAAGAATTCCAAACTAAAACAAAAGATTCTTTTGGAATTGCACACTTCTCCTTTAGGAGGACACTCATGATTTTTAAAAAATTACCACAGGGTGAAGAAAGAATTTTTTTGAGATGTCCTTAAATCTAATATTCAAAATTTTGTGGTGGAATTTTTGGTTTTCCAACAGAATAAAGTTGAAAAAATTAAGACCCCGAGACTTCTACAACCTCTATCCATTCCAAGTCAACGTTGGGAGGAGATTTCAATGGATTTTATCATAGGTTTACCTAAGTCCAAAGGAAAGAGTATCATCATGGCGGTAGTTGATAGACTTACCAAGTATGCACACTTTTGTGCATTATCTCATCCATTTAAATAAAGTATTGTTGCTAATACATTTATGGAGACAATTCAAAAGCTACATGGAAACCCAAGGGTTATTGTGAGCGATAGAGATCCCATTTTTACTGGAAATTTTTGGATGGAGTTATTTTCTTGTTTGGGTATTCAATTAGCTCATAGCTCATCTTATCATTCTCAATCTAATGGTCAAACTAAGATAGTAAATAAATGTTTGGAAGGATATCTTCATTGTTTTGTATTTGATAAACAAACACAATGGGTCAAGTGGTTACCTCTCGCTGAATGGTGGTATAACACTTCCTTCCATACTGTAGCAAAAATGACCCCATTTATGGCACTTTATGAATATCATCCACCATCCATCACATCATCTTTAAGAGAAAATTTGAAGGTTCAAGCAGTGGAAGATCACATCGAGCATCAGCAAGAAGTTCTCCAACTCTTAAAGGATAACCTGAATTTGGCACAAAATCGAATGAAACAACAGGCAGATCAACATCGCAGCGAGAGAAGTTTTGATGTAGGAAATTGGGTATTTTTACGGCTACAACCATACAAACAAATGTCCCTCAAGCAAGCTAAGAAGGATAATAAATTATCGCCAAAGTACTATGGTCCTTACAAGGTGTTGCAAAATATTGGTACTATGGCATACAAATTGGAACTTCCTGCTTCTTCACGAGTGCATCCAATTTTCCATGTTTCATGCTTAAAGAAGGTTATAGGTGAAAATATTCCAGTTCAAACAATATTTCCAGAACTTGATGAGGAAGGAAAAATCATATTGGAACCTGAAGCAGTCATGGAAACAAGAACTCGACAACTACGGAATCAATCAAAGTATCTCATCAAGTGGAAGAACTTACCCACTGAAGATTCTACATGGGAGGATGAGAATTTTATATAGAAGCACCCAGAGCTACTCAAGCATTGAGGACAACACTTTTTTGAAGGAGAGGGGCATGTTAGGTCCCTATATTACTAGTATAGTCCCTTATTGTTGTTAGTGTAACCCCCTTATTGTTATTATTGTACTCATGTAACCCCCATATTATTATTATTGTGCCCTTAAATTATTATTGTTAGGTTGGCTAGGATTACATTGTGGCTCCACCAGGATTACATTATGGCCCCATGGACTCCTATATATAGAAAGGAGGTTTTGTAATTTGTATCATCCAAGAATTGTTCATTCATGTAATGTATTGGAGGTTTCCCCCTCGAAGTGGCTTATTTCTAAGGCGTTGATATCTCTTTTCTTCTATTTTTGGAGTTGGTTTCACAACAACGACCAAGTAGATGTACTCGAAACATAGATTCAGACTATCGAGGAAAGCTCAACAATGAAGAAACAACTTCTCAGAGTCCTACGAAAACCCGTGAAGTAGAAGGAAGAAGCAATTCAACGACTGGTCTCTGAGGCCAAACCCAAACTCCAAGAGATGTTCAACAATTTTCCACAGGTGAAGGGTGCAACTCACACTGACAAAGTGGTCATCGAGACGGAGCCTGTGATAAAATTATGGAAACAAGCAAAAACTAAGTTCAAACAGCTTAGGATAGAGGCAATGATCAAGGTTTCTGAGTTGAGGCCTTTATTAAAAGAAGGCCAACCAGAACAAGAGCAGACAAAAATAGAAATAGTAGAGGAAACCATGCCAGCATCAGAAGCCGATGAAAAACCAAAGGCCGCTACATCAGGAAAATATTGACTCACAATGAGTCAATAGCATGTGGTCGGGGCCTATTGGGGCCTTTGTTTTGGATAAGACAATTTTGAGTTACAGAAGGATAGGAGTGAAAAGGATAGGTGGCGGAGCACAATCAAGATAGGCAAGGAGCTGTTGCGGTTACGGAAAACCTTAAGGCAGGTGGTGGAGTGAAAACAGGTGGTAGCACAAATGGCAGAGACGAGAGACAAGGAACAAGCAGTAGAACTCCCAGTGATGGAAAAGAGACAGAAGGTAGCGAAGTGCAAGGGAACAACTGAGCAGAAAATGGGCAAAGACTGACAGTGTCAGTTGGCAGGAACAAATAAGCAAGAAAGGAACGACTCCGAGGATAGTTAGAGGCTGATAGTGGGTTAGAGCCTAGGAAGAGCTCTGCGGAGCTGTATATGCTGAACTTAAATGTATTGAGCTCTACGGAGTGTGTTTGTAATGATTTTGAGCGAAGTTAATGGAATCAGACTCGTGTTGTGTGTTATGGACTATTTGATACTTGTTGATCATTGCACGTATAGTTATTTTAAAATTTTAACTCAATACTCAGAATGTGTATGGATGAATGATAATTGTCTTTTAAGATTGATATATATGAATCACTTCTATATGAAATGAGGAATGACTTGCTGTTATTGTTCTCTCCTCAATTTTAATGGTCTAGTTTCTAATCCCAGTAAGGTCAGGACATGCTTTGGTTGAGACTCCTTGCTCTCTTGAGTAGGGTGAAAATGTTGGCATTTTCCTAGACTACAGTGGTACCTTGTTGGCTCCAAGCCTAAACCTGGGTCTTGCCCAGAGACCTCCTTTTTCGCCAAAAAAGGGGGAATTTTATATGTTATGAAATTTGTTCAGGAATGCAGGAGGATGAACTTTTTTTGCGAATGAAGATGAATTTTTTTTTCGAATGAAGGTAAAAGGAAATTTACGACTACAGGTGAAATGAATTCAGTGGTGCAATTGAATTTATAGTTGTAGGTGAAAGTGAAACTAGATTCACAGGTGCAGGTAAGAAGAATTTACATGGTGAAAGTAAAAGGATATTTTACAGGACATAGATAAAAGGGAAAAATGAAAATATTTTACAAAATAGACAAAACAACACATGGTTTTGTAAAGCCATGTATTTACAAAAAAACACATGGTTTTGTAAATCCATGGGAAGGGAAATCAAGCCATGGATTTGGAAAACAAGATGGTTTATCAAATAATTTAAATGAATATATTGAAATTCTAAGTCATGAAATTCATTTAAGGGTTTAATCAAAATATTTGGAGATTTTATTTTAAATATATTGTTTTTTCCAAATATTTTGTGACAAAATGACATATTCAAAAGATGATGAAAGGCAGAAAATGACAGAAATAGAACCTAAAGGGGCAGATGGCAGAGAAATCAGATTTGAGAGTACAATAAGCAGATTTTGTGAAGACAATTTCAACCTCTTTGTAGATTTCAAGGGCATGAAGACACCTAGTAGAAAAGGATTAGAAGATTAGAAATTAGAAAGTAGATTTCTAGCAGTCAGTGAACCAATTCCAGATTTCAATGCACAATACTTGCAGGCAGTTCAAAGTTTCCAGAAAATAAATTAGAGATATTATTTTATCTTTAGTTTATTATGCATATTTTTTTTCCAGAAATAGCCATAGTCAGCAACAATTCACTTTAAATTCTGAACAAAAGATCAGAAATAGTATAGAATTCCTAGTACTTAGTTATATTTTGGTAATATCTACATGTTTTCGAGTAGATATTATTTGTAATAATTTTTATTGAGATTTTCTGGAAATTGCTAGAGAATATTTTGTAAATCAATTTCTTTTTTGAATCTGATATTAGTTTAGTAGAAAATGTATAAGTACTTCACAATTTAAAGTAAAAGATGTTGGGATTTGTAATGAGAAAGGCTACCATTCATTGTAAAGTTGTTCAATAAGTTTAAGTGACCTTTTGCAGTAATACAAGACAAGTTGTTTCAGGATTCATGTGCCATATCTATTTGGTGAAGTGATTCTCATCATTTATGTGTTATTTCTTTGTTTCAATTACTGTACTTTCTTAAATCTTGATTACATTACAGAAACAGTGACGATTGGGATTTGTTGAAATATACACCTTGTTCTGGCTATAAGTAATTTTAATTTTTCCTTCTAAAGTCAAACTAAAGAATTATTAATTTCTCTTTAGTTTCAACTAAATCTTATTTTTTCTTCTGTTACATGCCATTTTAAATCTAAAAGATCTAGTAGTACGTATACCTTGCCCTGTTGCACTTAAGCTTGATTATTTTTGCATTTGATCATCTTAATCTCTTCTGACTCCATTTCCCAATGACCTTCCCTCGTTGTTCCAACCAAACCAATTCAAAAATCAAACTCTGAGCCCATTAACTAGCCTAAATTTTCCAGAAAACAAAGCTAAATCTAACAGAAAGATCTCTCTCTGAGTTTAGAAGGGCTAGCTTCTAGAATTAAAAGTAGTTTTGATGTTACCTCCATGGTTTTTTTCTTCAATCTTGAAATTACAGAGTGATGACATAATGGCGACTCCACTGGGGGTAAGGTTTCATCATATTATCAAGTTCCAAATCTGATTACTGATGGTGAACAATGATTAGACACAAGAAGAGTGAAGCATTCACCTGACGAATCCATGTTCAAAGTATCCTGAGCTTCGAAGTTTTTACAGTGTCTCCACTATCAAAGAATCTGAATTTTAGAGCACTTATGGCGACTCCACTACACATTTATCAGATTTCTTGCTAAACAAGATGACAGAGTATGTGGCAAGTCCTCTATCTTGTGAAGTTTTAAAAGAATCCAGGGATAAGTTAGCAGAGTTTCAAATTGATGAAGTTTTTTTAATGGTCGTGTTTCGGCGTTGTTTGAAATCGAGCAAATTTTCTCCTGAAGGTAATTTTTTTTTTCTTGAGTTAGTTGCTGAAATATTTGAGATCGCTATTGAACTTTTGGATTTTTAGATTCAATCATATAATTTCCAAGATCCAAAACAATTCTTGGAAAATCTTCCTTTTCTGAAACAAGAGGAGAATGTATTGCCTTTTGATTTGCAGATTGATGAGAATTATGTTTTCAAGTACAATACTGAAACTGTAGAGTTATAATTAGGGTGTAACCTTGATGATACAACGAATGAATTCATCCATGATCGAGTGGTCATTGAAGGCCTGAAAGGTAACATAATAAATCATGCTTTTATTGATCCTATAGTAGACTACATGGAGGTTCTTTTCAACTTCAATGTTAAACCACGTTTTCACCATAAGGACTAGATACATCAGCAATTGCCATTACATGTTACAACCTTGATTATGTGGACAAATAGTCAAGTTGTCCTTTTGATTTTACTAACTAGCAGTCAAGAAGTTCACTTATTTTAGCAGCTACTTGAATGGCTTCATTGGTATTTTTGTATTATTTAGTTCAACATGATTTTTGGCAGTGTAGGGTAGGTAGCAGTGTGCAAATAAGCTCAGTGCCTTGAGCATTTTTTCAAGCATTCTTTCCAGTTTCAGTTTCTTATTGCAATTTCAAATTTCAGTTCAAGTGTTTCAGATTTCCATTTTTAGAATAGTTTTGATTTTAGTTTCAAGATTTTCAATCACAAAGGTTTTATGACATAGCATATTATAGCTTTGGAATCATCCCAATGGATCGGACTACTAGTCTATGATGTTCTAGGTACCTCACAAGGAGGATGCCACCCCCATCAGAGCCTATGTTAGGGTCCTATAATTTTTATAGGGTCACTTGATTATAGCCGATGATTATTATTTTTGAGATGTTGTAAATAAAATTTCATATTGCAACTTATATCCAAGAAGGGGAAAAGTATGAAGTTTAGGGTGATTTTTGCATAACAATATTGGGATCAAATCATGTTTCAGGTGTCTCATTAGTAAGTGCTCAAAAGAAACTTTCCAATGGTATATTTGGTGCATCAAACCGAATTCTAGATCACAATATTGAGAAAGTTGAAATTATTAAAATTAATTCAAAAATAATAAATAAATACAAACTCTAAAATATTAGAAACATATTTATCATGTTTCATCCAAAGTCATAAGTCCAAAATTCAAACCCTATGGCCCACCTCGCACTAAAAGTTAAACTCCCTTGTTTTCCATGTCTCAAGATATGTGTGAATTAAAATCCATGGTTGTAAATATATTTTGGACCACCCAGCCCGCCCTTAGACATTTAACTAAAGGGGTGGAAGAAAATTTTGCAATCATATGAAACTCATGTACATGTGAGAAAAAATGAAATTCAGGTAAATGCATTTTACGATGGGAGACTGTGGTAAAAGAGGCCAAGGTAAAATAAATTTACAACTGCATGGTAAATTGAATTTAAAGGCAGGTTAAAGTGAAACTAGATTCACAAGTGCAGGTAAAAATAATTTACATGGTGAAAGTAAAAATATATTTTACAGGTGTGAAATCCCTTTACATGGATAAAGGGAAAATTGAAAATATTTTACCAAAGACAAAACAACACATGGTTTTGTAAAGCCATGGATTTACAAAACAACTGATCCAGGTGGATATTGGTGGTCACCCGCCTATTCCACTTGGGGCTCCACCATTGTCTATTTCAGTTTTTCAGTTTCGGCACAGTTTACTATTTTTAGCAGTTTTTCGGGTCCTAAACTTCTGGAGCCGTTTTGAGGCCCTAAACGACGTTTTTTGGGAAAACGGAGGGCAACATGGGTCCATGGACCAATGTTGCCTGTTCCAAATTTGTAGTCCTCGGATAGATCTTTCTAACGAGGTATGGTACGCGTCAAACGGAGATCGTATGCCAAAGTTACGCCCCTGGGAAGTTGAAACACCAATTTACCCAAACGGGGCCCATAGTTTTGGCGCTTCATCTCCTAGGGTTAGGGTTTTGGCTGTTTAGGATTTCTCATTGTTTCTAAATGATAAATAGGCCCTCGAGCCTCATTGTAACACAGTTCAGAGGCCTGTAGCCGCCACATCTCTTCTCAGAGATAGCTACCAGCGCCCTAGCTAGTTTTATTTCCATTCTGTCTGTAAGCAAAATTTAGTTCGTTGATATTAATGAAATGAAGTGTTATTTCCGCTGCATCTCTGTATTTATGTTTATATGCTTATTCTGTTGTGTTCCTGCATAAATCCGGATCAGTGGTATCAGAGGGGTCTGCTTTTTCTCGATCCTTCTTTGCATGTCCCCAACGAGGTCGGGGTATAAGGAGCTAGGGCTCGATCTGGTGGATCCTTTGCAAGATCAGCCTCGCAAACCTCGACGGACGCCCATGGGGGACGAAAAGAAAGATGAGGGAGCAGGAGATCCTATCAAAATATTGCTCGAGGAGGCCCTCAAAAGACAAAGGAACGTGATGATGGATAACTTTGCTGAGATCCTTCAACGGCTACCCACCGGCGGCGCATCTGCATCCAGCAGCCACTCTGGAGGCGCGACTCCTTTTAAGGTACAAGTAAATTTTGACATTCCCATATTTGAGGGTCAAATAGACGCAGATGCCGTAGATAGATGGTTGAATCTGTTAGAAGGATATTTCTCGGTTCATGACTTTTCAGGCCGGGAGAAGATTATTTTTGCACTCCTCAAAGCTACCCCCCATGTTAAGGACTGGTGGGAAACCTACTGTGAGAACAAGGACCAGACAGAACCCTCTCTGTTCTCGGCCGTACCAACTTGGGATTATTTCCGAGACGCCGTCAAGGAACAGTACTATCCCGTGGGGAGGCACACATTGGAGTACCCTTCACAATGGACCCACTGACTGACAACAAAGGGATCCAAAGATGTGCATGGTGACAGATACATTTCCACCACCACTGCGCACAAAGTTGGTGTCAAAGATTCGAAGGAAACATGCGGTGCTAAATGTCTTGCTTGTTGTTTGCACAAATACATTCAAGAGAAATGGGTTTCTGTAACATCTCCCTCGCACAGTCTGGCTTGAAACAGGTATCTTGCCAAGATTGAGCAGAAATTCAAGCGAGAAGAAGCGAGACTTTGGATCTGCGGGTAAAAGCAAAGGGAAAGGTGCTAGCACGGAGACAAAGGACCGAGCCAAGGCATGGCGGCTGAACACAACTTGTTGCCACGAAAACGACACCGCAAAGCCGAAGGACACGGGAAAGTGGTGTGAGTTCCATAAGAGCTCCCCTCACAACACGAGTGAGTGTCGGGCCACGCAGTCGCTAGTGGCCGAGATGAGGGCTTTTGAGTCAGATGCATGCTCCGACTCTGAATCAGAACCTGACAAGGGGAATGAAAAAGGGAAACAGATTATTGATGCGGAGCCCAATGCCACTGTTGCCACTACAAAGATCCAGAAGGAGGAACCAGAAGATCCGGAGGAGGAGGAACATCTCTTCCACTCCCAGATGTGGGTAAAGGGCTCCCCGGTACAGTTCATTGTCGACAATGGGAGCCAAAAGAACCTCATTTCGGCAGACGCCGTGAAGCGGTTGGGCTTGCCGACCACAGCTCACCCACATCCATACACCATCGGGTGGCTTCACCAAGGACGAGATCTCCGCGTCAGCCAGCAGTGCCGCCTTCCCTATAGCATCAAGCCTTTCACGGATGAGGTATTATGTGACGTTGCTCCTATTGATGTTTCTGATGTATTATTAGGACAACCATACTTGTGGAAGCGTCATGCTATGTATGAGTCTCGGTCTTGCGTTGTTATTGTTACTTTGGAAAATAAGTTGTACAGGATACCAGAGGTACCACCTCCTGCCGCTATCTCTTTGGTTACTGCAAAACAATGCAGTAAGCTCATTTCCCAAACCAGGAAATTCGTTTTCTTGATGATCTGCCCCCAGGGCAAGAAGAAGACTGTGGCCACGACCTCCAGACAGGGCTCCTCTGCACAACAACAACAAATGGATAAGGTTGTGGAGGAGTGCGGGGACATATTCACCTCACCCACAGGGGTTCCTCTACACTGTCAGGTCAAGCACCCGATTGATCTGACCCCCGGTGCGCCGCTACCTAATGGACCGATCTATCGGCGCTCTGTTCTGGAGAATGATGAAATCAAGAAGCAGATTCAGGAGCTGTTGCAGAAAGGTCACATCAGACCAAGTTCATCGCCCTGTGGGAGCCCGATCGTGTTGGTACAGAAGAAGGATGGGACGTGGAGACTCTGTATTGACTATCGGGCGCTGAACAAGATCACTGTCAGGAATAGGTACCCAATCCCACGGATTGATGACCTTCTGGACCAACTCAAAGGTGCAAAATATTTCAGCAAGATCGACCTGAAGTCTGGGTATCACCAGGTGCCAATTGAACCCTCCGATGTGTGGAAGACTGCCTTCAAAGCCAAGGAAGGCCTTTTCGAATGGCTGGTCATGCCTTTCGGGTTGACGAATGCTCTCGCCACCTTCATGAGGATGATGGATGACATCTTGTGGCCATTCACCAACTCATTTGTAGTGGTGTACTTGGATGACATTCTGATCTTCAGCCAGACTTGGGAAGAGCACCTTCACCACATCCGACAAGTCCTCCAAACACTGCGGCAACACAAGTTGTGTACCAATTTGGAGAAGTGCACGTTTGGCATGACCCAGGTTCAATATCTGGGATACATTATTGATGAAAGGGGGGTGCATGTGGATCCAGCCAAGATCCAAGTCATTCGGGATTGGCCAGCCCCAACCACTATAACAGAGCTTCGCAGCTTTCTGGGTCTTGCTAATTTCTACCGAAGATTCGTGTTGGGATTCTCTCATATCACTTGGCCCTTGAGTCAAGTCACCAAAGGAGGAGCGAGAGCAAAATTCTTTTGGTCGGAACCTCAACAGAAGGCGTTCAAAGAATTGAAAAATCGCCTCTGTTCTGCCCCAGTGCTCACCTTACCAGACTTGTAGCAGCCATTTGAGATCAAGACAGATGCCTCTGACTATGCTATTGGGGCAGTTCTTACTCAACAGGGACATCCAGTGGCATATCACAGTGAGACATTGTCTGAGACAGTTCGCAAGTATCCCACTTATGACAAAGAAATGTATTCCATTGTGCAAGCCTGTCGACAATGGAAGCATTACATTTTGAGGAAGGAAACAATCATCCACACAGACCACCGGCCCCTGCAGTTCATACAGACACAAGGGAAGTTGCAGAATGATCGCCATCGGAAGTGGTCCACATATCTGCAACAGTTTCATTTGAACATCAAGTACAAGAAGGGTAGCACCAATAATGTTGCAGACTGCCTCAGCCGACCACCGATCGTGGCGCTCACCACCGTGCTCAACTCTTGTGGGCACGAGACTTCTGATTCGCCGCTTCTCTATGAGAGTGACCCAGAATTCGGCCACACTTACAAGGCACTCTTGGGGGGCACGCAAGTTCCAAATTTTCACCTCCAAGATGCACTTTTATGTCACCTGGGACACCTTTGTGTTCCTTCAAGCGAGCGTGCCAAGATGATATGGGAAGCACACTACAGTCGAGTCGCTGGGCATTTCGGAGTCGAGAAAACAGTAGCAATACTACAGAAGTATTTCTATTGGCCGAACCTTCGAAAGGATGTCGAGAAGCACATCAGATCCTGCACTGCTTGTGCCATTGCCAAACCGACCATCAAGAAGCAAGGCCTATATGCTCCTCTACCTACCCCTAGTCGACCTTGGGAATCCATCTCCATGGATTACATGTCGGGCCTGCCTTCTACTAAGCAGGGAAATGACTGTGTTTTTGTGGTCGTCGACAGGTTCTCGAAGATGGCCATTATGGCGGCCTGCAAGAAGAATATCACAGCAGAAGCCACTGCTAAACTCTTCTTTGAACGAGTGTGGGTGCACTTTGGGATCCCACAGTCTATCATATCAGATCGGGATAGCAGGTTCCTCGGCACATTTTGGTCCAGCCTCTGGTCGATGTTGGATACCAAGCTCACCAAGTCCACAGCTTTCCATCCCCAAACAGATGGCCAGACAGAGGTCGTCAACGGAATGATTGTACACATTCTGCGCATGTACAATTCAAAGCATCCACGCACATGGGACGAGAGCCTCCCTTATGTACAACATAGTTATAATCGGGCTCTCCACAGTTCAATCGGCCATAGCCCCTTTCGGGTGGGCTTTGGATTCCAGCCACTATGTCCCATTGACGTAGCCATGCCATTTGCAGCTGCTCAGGCCAATTCAGCTCATGTCCAGTCTGAAGTTGACAAAGCCAATAGCTTCATCGAGCACATTCAACACATCCGCCAACAGGTTCATGATATATTGGACAGAGCCAATGCCAAGTACAAGCAACGCCATGATCAACACCGGGTGCCACACAACTTCCAGGTGGGTGACAAAGTATGGCTACATTTGCAGAAGGAGCGCCTCACTGGACCCCACCGCAAGCTTCGCCCGCTCCGATACGGGCCGTACACCATCACCAAGGCTATAGGGAACAATGCATTTGAGCTCAGTATTCCACCATTCCTTGGTCTGCACCCAGTCTTCAATGTGGATCGCCTTCGTCCTTACTTCCCACCTCTACTGGACACCTCGAACATTGCAGAACAACTCACACCAACAGAGTTAAATCCAGACTGCATGGAACAGGCCACCACAGATTGTATCATGGACATGCAAATCAAGAACACTTGCCAGCAGAAGATCCAACTATATTGGGTTGTCAAAGCTGGCCAACTCCTGCACCAAGGAAAGTGGTTCACCAGGGACCAAGTTCAGCAGAAATTTCCTCATCTCATGGAGGAACTTAACGCAATGGGGACCATTGCTTCCTAAGGGGGAAGGAATGATCCAGGTGGATATTGGTGGTCACCCGCCTATTCCACTTGGGGGCTCCACCATTGTCTATTTCAGTTTTTCAGTTTCGGCACAGTTTACTATTTTTAGCAGTTTTTCGGGTCCTAAACTTCCGGAGCCGTTTTGAGGCCCTAAACGACGTTTTTTGGGAAAACGGAGGGCAACATGGGTCCATGGACCGATGTTGCCCGTTCCAAATTTGTAATCCTCGGATAGATCTTTCTAACGAGGTATGGTACGCGTCAAACAGAGATCGTATGCCAAAGTTACGCCCCTGGGAAGTTGAAACACCAATTTACCCAAATGGGGCCCATAGTTTTGGCGCTTCATCTCCTAGGGTTAGGGTTTTGGCTGTTTAGGATTTCACATTGTTTCTAAATAATAAATAGGCCCTTGAGCCTCATTGTAACTCAGTTCAGAGGCCTGTAGCCACCACATCTCTTCTCAGAGATAGCTACCAGCGCCCTAGCTAGTTTTATTTCCATTCTGTCTGTAAGCAAAATTTAGTTCGTTGATATTAATGAAATGAAGTGTTATTTCCGCTGCATCTCTGTATTTATGTTTATATGTTTATTCTGTTGCGTTCCTGCATAAATCCGGATCAACAACACATGGTTTTGTAAATCCATGGGAAGGGAAAACAAGCCATGGATTTGGAAAAAAAGATAGTTTATCAAATAGTTTAAATGAATATGTTGAAATTATAAATCATGACATTCATTTAAGGGTTTAATCAAAATATTTGGAAATTTTATTTTAAATATATTATTTTTTCCAAATATTTTGTCACAAAATGAAATATTCAAAAGATGATGAAAGGAAAAAAAATGATAGAAATAGAACTCAAAGGGGGAGATGGCAGAGAAATCAGTTTTGAGAGGATAGTAAGAAGATTTTGGGAAGACAATTTCAACCTCTTTCCAGATTTGAAGGGCATGAAGACACTTAGCAGTAAAAGATCAGTAGATTAAAAATCAAATAGCATATTCTAACAGCGAGTGAACCAATTCCAGATTTCAATGCACAATACTTGTAGACAGTTCAAAGTTTCCAATAGATAAATTAGAGATATTATTTTATCTTTAGTTTATTATACAGATTTTTCCCAGAAATAGTCACAATCAACAACAATTCACTTTAAAGTATGAACAAAAGGTAGAAATAGTATATACTTCGTAGTACTTAGTTATATTTTGGAAATATCTACATGTTTTTTGGTAGATATTATTTTTAATCAATTTTATTCAAATTTTCTAGAAATTTATAGGGAATATTTTGTAAATCATTTCCTTTTTGGAATCTGATATTAGTTTAGCAGAAAATGTATAAGTACTTCAAAATTTGAAGTAAAAGATGTTGGGATTTGTAATGATTGTAAAGATGTTCACTGAGTTCAAGTGATTACTGTACTTTCTTTTAAATCTTAATTACATAACAGAAACGATGACGATTAGGATTTGTTGAAATATAGACCTTTTTCTGGCTGTAAGTAATTTTAATATTTTCTTCTGAAGTCAAACTAAAGAATTATTAATTTCTCTTTAGTTTCAACTAAATATTACTTTTTCTTCTGTTACGTGCCATTTTAAATCTAAAAAATCCAGTGGCCCTGCTCCTCGTGATCATCACCTCACTCCTCGAAATCACCAGCTCACTTGAGTTGAATTTTCCACATTGCATGTGTGAATAAATGAAATTTGGTTTACTAATCGAAGGTGGTCAAGTTTACTGGCCACCTCCAGCAAAAAAAAATCCTTTCTCGACCATTACACATTTATCATTATATTCATAGGGAAGAGGTGAGGGTTATTATATCTGAGCCTACCTGTGATTTCGAATTGCTAGAGAAGTTTGCATGTTGGAGCTGGATTTCATAATATAATGATCTTGAAGGTTTTTATTTCCTTTTCTTTATTCTGCACAGGTCATCATAGCTTAATGTTTTTTTTACTGATAAAATTGTTATGTGTGTGTAAGTTTCTTCTCAGTTTCCAATCTGTTAATGGTGGAGTGCATGGATTATATGGTATCTTCTTTCTAAGGATGGTGTGTCCCTTCTCCCTTCAAAAATGGCTTCATGATGCTCAAGGTGGCTGGATCTTCTGATGTGTGGGTCAAAAAGTTGATGTTGAGTTCTGTTGTAACTGTATAGGTTGCTCCAGAAGGAATCCTCTTCCTGTAGAAGTGACTTAATTACTCTTCAAGACCTTATATTGCATGTGGGATTGAGGTCAAGTCATATGAGGTATAAGGACATGATTAAGATCATCAATAAGTGGTGACATGACGAAGCCTATTATGGTTTTTTTTTATGTAGGGAAGAGTGAAATTTGAAGATTACTCTTGGCTAAATGGAGTGGATGAATGATGGAGGTGATATGGGTGGAACTATCTCAATATTTCCTATAGAATACATGACCTTTTGGCCCCTTCCTCCAATCGGATTTTCCTCTTGTAGCATTTCAGGCTCCTCCTGTAGCATTTTAGGTTTCTCCTATATCATTTTAGGATAGTCCTGTAGCGCTTCAAAAAGGAGGAAAAATGAACATGCTTCTATTTCTAGCTAGATGATGGAGAGAGGTAGGGAGGTGAGTGAAGAGGGTGAAAATGAAATGGAAGGATGGAAAATTGGAGGAGTGAATTTGTAGAATCTATTTTGTAGGCATGGTTCTGTTGACTGTCTAGAGTCTTGCAAAAGAGGGATGCTAGAAACATTGGTGTAAGAACTCCTTCCTTGTGTTTTTTCCCTTTTTTTTTCTTCTTTTTGAGACATGTAGGCTACTTCTATAGATGTTTTCAAACTATGTGCCTACCCTAGGTGCCTCAGAGGTGGTTTTCACCTAGGGATCTTTTCATCCTTTTTTTTTTTCTCTTGAGCTGCCTAAGAAAGGTTTTCAACCCTAGGGTTGACCTTAAATGCCTCATAGAGGTTTTCACCTAGGACCCTTATTTCTTTTTCTACTTTTTTTAGAAGCTGTGTGGATTGATGACCGTGAGCCACCCAAACAAATTCGATTATATGTTGATTGAACTAATAAATTCTTCCTCGGACAAAGGTCTTTTATTTAAGTTCAACCTATAACCATTGACAAGTAAGGGAATCCCTTCCTCATCAATTGTTCTAATCTGGACAAACCCATTCTCATGACATTTCGCTACTAGATAGGGACCCAACCATCTTGTCATTAACTTTTCGTTAAATTCCTTGAATATGGAATCATACAATAGGGCCCAATATCCTTCTTGAAAATTCTTATCTTTAATGTGTTTGTTATTCCAAATATTCCTTTGTACCTAGATTACCTCAGTGTGTAGGAGATCTTGCAGCCTAAATTCATATAGACCATTGAGTTAGAGTAGCCTCTCCTATTGTGCTATAGTGAGGTCCAAGTCTAATTGAGCTGGAATCCTTAAGGTGTTGTATTCACATTCAATAGAAAGAAAAGCCTTATTCCCATAAACTAGTTCAAATGGAGTGAATCTGGTGGTCTTATTCCAAGTGGTGTTGTAGGCCCAAGTGGTTTCCACAAGTCTATCTACCCAATATTTTATGTTGTTGATAACAAAATTGGTTAGAATTTTCTCCAATGCTTTGTTTTTGACCCGCACCTGCCCATTGGCTCGAGGATTATAGGCAATGGATGTCTTGTGCTTGATGTGGTGATTCTTCATGATATCTTCAATCATATTTGATTTAAATTGTGCTCCTTTATTGGTGACTAAATCCCTTGTAAAACCAAACTTGTGGAATATGTTCTCCCTCAGAAATTCAACCATCCTTTTCTTAGTTTGTTGAATTTAATGCCTTTGTTTCAACCCATTTATTCAAGTAATCAATGCACACAATGATATATTTATTTTGTCCCAATGGGGGGTCAATAGGTCCAATGAAATCCATGCCTCACTTCTCAAATGGATCTAGAGTCACTTAAGGTTGTAAGGGAATTTCATCCTTGGGTGTGGGCTTACCCATCCTTTGGCACTGATCACACTTGGTGGTGTACCTCCATGCATCCTAATGTAAAGTGGGAAAATAATAATCTGGTTGTAGACCTTTGAAGGTTGTCCTCTTAGTAGCAAAGTGGTTGTCCATCATGGAATGCTGACAAGATCTCAAAGACCTCCTCTTCCCTCACATATATCTTCAAGATCTGATTTGGACCTAATATGAAAATATTTCCCCCAATCCAAGTGAATGCTACAATTTTCTTGAAAATCTTGCATTTCTCCTTGGAGGATAAATTAGGAGGGAACCTCCCAGCAACCAAGTAGTTGGATATATCAACAAACCAAGGAGAAAGCATCAAGATGGAAAAGAGATGTTCATTTGGAATTTGATCATCCACCATTTCTTCCTTTTCTGCAGCTAAGGTTCATCTTGATAAGAAATATGCAACCACATTCTCTTTCCCTGGTTTATCAATAAAAGTCAAATCAAATTGGTGTAATAATAACAACCATCTAATTATCCTAGCATTGACATCAATTTTATTAATTAAATACTTAATGGTTGCATGATAAGTGTGAACAAAAGTTGGATAACCACTTATATAATGCCTAAATTTGTTCAAAGAATGTATCATTGCAAAGAGTTCCTTTTTAGTAACTGGATAATTTAACTCATCTTTAGAAAGGTTCTTACTGATGAAATAGATAGCATAAGGAAATTTTTCTTCCACTTATCCTAAGGCAACCCCTACAACTTTTTCTAGTGCATCTGTGTGTATATGGAAAGGTAATGCCTAGTTGGGATACCTAAGGATGTGTGCAATGGTCAGATTTTATTTCATTACTTATAAGGCTGCTTGACAATTGTTTGCCCAACAAAAATATGAATCCTTAGCCAGAAATCCAAACAAGGGTGAAGCCAATTTACTAAAGTATTTAATGAACCTTATATAATACCCAACTAATCCAAGGAAACTCCTCACATGTATTTGTTTTTTAGGGGTGGGGACCCTTTTGATGATGGAATTTTTTTTGGGTCTACCTGTATCCCTTCCTTGGATATATAATTTCCAGGGAAAATCCCTACATTCAAAAAAAAATTCACATTTTTCAGGACTCAAAGAAAGATTCATTTCAATGCATTTCTTTAAGACTTTGGACATATTAGAAAGAGCTTCCTAGAAGTCACATCCATAAGGGGTGAAATCATCCATGTATATCTCAATAGAATCATGAATTTTTTTAGAAAAGATACGTAGAACAACCCTTTGGAAAGTAGTAGGGGCATTGCACAAAACGAATGGAAGGACTCTATAGAAAAAAGTGTTAAAGTAAATTGTCACCCTGTTGGCTTCCCGTCCCTGATCCTGAATTTCCCTGTGATGCATACTGTGTAGTATATCATCCTTAGAAGAAAACATCAAGATATCCTTTGAAGGCTAAAAGAAAAATGGCTTGAATAATTCTGAAGAAGCTTAACTCAAACTGTAAATTTTTGGTTCAGCGCACT